>CM042753.1:20297811-20332755 GCA_022496165.2 Catalaphyllia jardinei
AAATAAACAGCGGAACACGTCGTTCGAATTCTTCTCAATTCTCTTGACTTTCGATCGTCTACAACAATAACTTCGATCCTATTGCTATCTGTAGCTCTACTGAAACCTTGTCGTGACCACTACAACCCACGCTATGACATTCCGCACCAAATTCCGCCATGTTTGTTAGACCTCGGGGCGGAGCCTCCCCGTATTAAACTTTGTTAAGTACCCCTCGGGGGTGCAAACATGTCCAACACCTTTTGTATCTGTTTCTTCCAATCAAAATTAAATACGTTGTGACCTTCTCTTCTGAGTTCATTTTACTATGTTTGCCCCGTGAAAAGCTCGAAAACCAGACGACTGTGATTTTTATTGTGAGGATGTTTTGTCGGATCTTTCTGCATGTTCCGAGACACATTTACAGCTGCCTTTCACAGAAGCTTAATGTTGTTGGTAAGATGCTTTAATTTGTGAAGTGTAATGTATTGTATGATGTTTATGGTGAGGAATTGATGGCTCAAGTTTACGAAGCCATTTCGACTTGGCGTCCATGTTCATCACCAATCTTGATCGTGTTGATTTCAAGCGGCGCGAACTGAGCTGGCACTAGTTTTCTAACGATTTTAAACTTCAAGTAAGCTGGATACAATCATGATCAGGACGACGTGAGAACCGTGCAAACTAATACGCCATTCACACCAGTTAAACAAGTTTACCTAAACACTGTTAGATAAAACAGCGTCTAGTTAACCATATTTTGCTGTAGAAGTCGTTCACGCCGAGGAAACATGCTTAACTCAAAGCCTTCTTAGCGCGCTTCAATTTACCTCGCTTGCGTGTAACAAATACATTTCCTTACCGGGGACCCGTGAAGCAAATCCTCCGTAAGCTCCTTATCACGCAAACAACAACAACAAACTAACGCAAAGCGATATCTGTTCGCGAGCGAGTCGCGATAACATTGTACAGGCTTGCAGATACGGCCAGTTATAGGACGGTGTCAAACCTCTTTGGTTTGGGCAAATCAAGTTTGTCAAATCGTGCTAGAGGTATGTAGCTCCATTGTTTAAGTTTTATTCAAGAGATTTGTTCATTTGCCCGTTAGTCAACAAGACATTGAAAGGGAAGTTGCGGCTTTCTTCAAGTGTGCGGGATTTCCCCAGGTAATAGGCGCTGTCAGGGCGCTTATACGTAGGGCGGTGAAACGAGCGGGTCCGAGCAAAAAGGTGTGATGCAGTAGACTGGGATCTACTAAAACAGGGACATTCCAATACTTACACTCGAACTTAGATTTCTAAAGAAATTACACGAAACTCCCTTCTGTGTGAATCAGCAACTTTTTTACTGCATTTTTTGTTCTGAGGCAATGGGAAAAGGTTAGTTTTCCGGGATGAAAACAAGACTTATAATTTCGCACTGTGAATGAGTAAACATCTTCTCGCGCTAGTTGTACGCGTAGTAAGCTTTTGACTTATGAATAAAGTTTATGGAAGAAAGCTCTTCTCTCTGGTATCGAGTTTATTTGTGAGTTTCTCAGAACAATACTTCATCATGACCAATTTCTGCTTTCGAAAGTTTCTTATTCTTTTTACCTATTTGTCGAGTTTGCAGAAGTTTCAATTTTGAAAGGAAAATCTGACGCATACAAGTAGCTAATTTGCATGGTGGAGCGCATAAACTTGACAAAATATATTTTTGCCTTCTTTTGTGCTGAGATGCTGCAACAGTTTTCACCAACGCTATAAGGCTACTAAAATCACGTGTGTTTCTTCAACAATGTGAATTTTTATATTGGGAAAATAAATTACACAAGACGTTTAGAGATTTCAAACAACACTGAAATAAAAAAAATTTAACAATTAGACTACGAGCCCGAGTTTTCTACGAGCAGATAGTCAACGAGGCGCAGCCGAGTTGACTATCGCTCGTAGAAAACGAGGGCGAGTAGTCTAATTGTTTTAGTATAAATTTACCGTAGTCTCATTGCGTAAAAAGAAAAAAATGTGAAGTAACACGTAGAAAAGAACTGTTTTATTACGCGATGTGCGCTGATGCGTAACTGATGACTATCAGCAGATGGTCGTCAGTAATTTAGCCAATCAAATTCACGGATTCACACTTCTTCGCCGCGTACAACTTAAAGCCTTTTTCCATGATAAAGAGGATGATTCTAACACCTCGGAAAAAGATATTTTCGAGACACTCCAGACTCGAAAATCGAAGTGGACTCCCCCAGAGGGCCAGTTTGCCTCTTTAGATTTTTTTATCAATAAATGCCGTTATGAGATCAACAAACTTATTTTCAATCGAAACACCAAATTTTCCAACCTTGCTTCGGAAGAGAGGGCGGCGCTAAAAAATCTTAGTAAGCGCAAAGACATAATTGTGAAAGCGGCCGACAAAGGCGGCGCTTTAGTTGTTTGGCGGGCCGACCTCTACCAAAAAGAAGCTTTGCGGCAACTTTCTGACACCTCCTTTTATGCTAAAGTCGATAAAGATCTCACTTTCACTAACCAACAAATTGTCAAGAGCACTATTAATGATCTTATAGTCAAACAAGAATTGCCGGCTACTGCTACTAATCTCATCATCACAACTCCTAGAACTTCATGTATTTACTTTTTACCTAAAATTCACAAACCTAACAACCCAGGCCGACCTATTGTCTCTGCATGTAGTTGCCCTACCGAACTCATTTCTAGCTATTTGGACAAAATTATGGCACCTATCGTCAGATCTTTACCGTCATATGTTAAAGACAGTCAACACGCACTCCAAATTTTTCGCGATTTCAATTTCCTGGGCGAAGACAAACTTATTTTCACTATGGATATTACATCTCTTTACACCGTCATCCCTAATGGCGAAGGTCTTCTAGCCCTCAAACATTTTTTTGATTTACGTACTGTTAAGGAACCAAGCTCGGAAACACTGCTCCGCTTGGCTAAACTAGTTTTAACACTTAACTGTTTTTCATTCGCCGACAGTTATTATAAACAAATCAATGGTGTGGCCATGGGTACCAAAATGGGACCCAGCTACGCCAATCTTTTCGTAGGTTACATTGAACACCAATTTTTCAATCAATACAACGGCCCCAAACCTGACCTCTACCGTCGCCACATTGACGACTGTGTCGGCGCCACTTCCTCCACCAGAGAGGAACTCAATCAATTTATAACTGCTGTTAATTCGTTTCATCCAGCTCTTAAATATACCTGGGAAATTTCCGATACTTCTTTAGCATTTCTAGATATTAAGGTTTTTGTCGAAGGCAACGGTTTATGCACCAGTGTGCACTACAAACCCACAGATTCTCATAGTTATTTGTTGTATTCATCTTCACATCCATCACATGTCAAGAATTCCATTCCTTATTCTCAATTTCTTAGACTTCGTCGCCTTTGTAGTGTAGACTCTGATTTTTCCTTAAAATCAGAAGAAATGTGCGAGTTTTTCGACAAACGTGGCTATCCTGCCTCTGTTGTTGAAGCAGGCCATTATCGCGCCCAACAAATTGATCGGCAGTCAGCACTACAAACGTCTCAGAAGGAGAATAACAATAGAATTCCATTCACTCTCACATTTCACCCTCACAACCACGCAGTTAAATCCATCATTCTAAAAAACTTTAAATTACTTCAAAATGATCCCGATACTGGCAGAATCTTTTCGCAACCGCCATTAATTTCATTCAAACGCGACAAAAACATAGGTAACTTTTTAGTCAGAAGTGCTTTTCAAACGAGTGAACAACCCGGTACTTTTAAATGTGCACGCGCACGATGCAAAACATGTCCTTTCATTTGCAACGTTGAAAAATTGTCGGGACCCAAGCGATTTATTAAGATCACTGATCATTTTACCTGTACCTCAGCCAATGTCATCTACTGTATAACTTGCACCCTTTGCAAAAAGTTATATATCGGCGAAACAGGTAGACGACTAGGCGACCGATTTCGAGAACATCTTCGTGACGTAGAGAAAGACGACAAAAACGCATCTAAACCGGTCGCTAGACACTTTAATCTGCCGAATCATTCTACGCAACATATGACAGTCTGCGGCCTCTCCCTACATCAAGGAAGCACAGAAAGCCGCAAAACTCTAGAACAAAAATTCATTTTTCAAATCGGCACTCTTAATCCTCACGGTATCAACGAACGTTTTTCATTTAACTAATTTATTCTGTTTTTCACGTTGCCAGGCACCAACCAATAGCGTAGCTCCATACTTCTGTATATAAACCACACACAACCCACAATTCCTCGATTCGCTCCGACGAAGGGCTAGCGCTCGAAACGTCAGCTTCTGAATCTCTTTACGGTGGCTAATTCACATTATCAACTCAGTTGATAAAACCAAATTATCTTATACGGTAAATTTATACTAATAATCGTTATTCGGGTTGGTCAAAACTGTTGGTCAAAGAAAGCGCTACCGTAACTTGCTAATTATCTCTGTTGTCTTCCCATATTTCCAGCTAAACTTTTAGTATGTTCCCAAACATTAATCAGTTTTAAACGCATTTAAAGCTGGAGTTGTTTGAGTTCGAAAGAGCGTAATTGAAGTTCAATTTGTCACGTTTAGCTACAAAACACGCATCGGCGAGCGCTCTTTTTCATCGAAACCAGTTATTTATTGGATTTTCACCCAAACAAAACTAAGCATTATTAACAGACGAACGTTTTTCTGCCTTGATGAAACATCACGTGTTGCTTGGAATTCAGACGGAACTCAAACTCGCAAGGTGTTATTACTTTCCGGTCGCGATAGGCCTTGTGGACGGTGCTCAGAGAGCTGCTGCCGACAGTCGACATCCAGGGATGCGTGTTTCACTGGACACAGGCTCTGTGGAGAAAGGTTAGTAAAAAGCAAAGATTGCCCGGTAATTGCCCTCTTGGAAACTGATCAACGTGCACCGATAGGCGAATATCCGTGCAGATATAATTATGCTAGTGATAATACTGGTATATATAATTACTAAATCAACATTGGAAGAATTGGGACTCCAGAGTGACTACACTAACGACCGGGGAACATTTGCCTTTATCAGAAAAGTCATGGCCCTGCCATTCCTTCCAGCAGATGAGATTCCAGAGATGTATGCCCGCCTACGAGGAATTCCAGAAACACCAAAGCTCCAGGATTTCATGCATTACGTGGGTAGAAACTGGATCACGGGCCAAACATGGCCACCGTCATTATGGAGTGTCTTCATGAAGTCTATCAGGACGAACAACGACATAGAGGGCTGGCACCTTGGGCTGAATCGCCGCGCAGCCGGAAAGTCGCAACTTCCATTGTACCTGCTGATTAGTTTGCTCCACCGAGAGGCCCGCCTGACTTCTCTTCAAATCAGGCTCGTTTCAGAGAGGAAGTTACGGCGCATTCAGCGGAAGAAGTTCCGGGATCTCCAGACGAAGATCTTCGCATTATGGGACGCATTTAGCTCTGGAGAAAAAAGTGCAAGAAAGCTCCTGAAGGCGTGCTCGTACCTTAACGGCCCAGCAGCTTCCTAAGTCGACATTGCAGTCAGTCGACCCCTGTTATCACGTCAACATTGCATTGCGGTTGACATTGCACAATACAGGGCAAAACGGCTCCTTTAGGAGCCACCACATCTATAAAAGTCATGACCAACTCAATGCCTTTATGCCTATACTAGTATACCTAAATGGTAATAATGCTGCCGAAGGGGAGAACAGCTTTAAGTATGCTAACAGTTACCCTATGAACTGAACTGTGAAGAATTCATTTGCACAATATATTTGAATCGTTATGCTAGGGATATCAATTGAAATTGTTATTGGGTTGGGTGCTTTGTGAATAGATATTGTGTGCAAGTGCCCTTTTCTTCGCAAGAATTTGAACTTAATACATGTACACGTTTTGCAAGCAGAAATTGACCCTGAAATAAAGGAAAGGCAAATTTTTACATAAGTCAAGTTGAATCGTTATGCTAGGGATATCAATTGAAATTGTTATTGGGTTGGGCGCTTTGTGAATAGATATTGCGTGCAAGTGCCCTTTTCTTCACAAGAATTTGAACTTAATACATGTACACGTTTTGCAAGCAGAAATTGACCCTGAAATAAAGGAAAGGCAAATTTTTACATAAGTCAAGTTAATTGTTGCGGAGTGAGCGTAGCCTGTCTGTATGCAAATTACATGTTGTAGGTGAAGTGATTTGATAAATGGTCCGTTAACTTGGGCAAGCGACATTAAATACGCGCATGTTGTTGTTTTTTTGTAGCATGGTTTCAAAACAACACAGGTCACGCTCTTGTTTTTTTTTTACTTTCTTGTTATGATTTTGCAGTAGTCCTTGCATTGCCTTCGAAGCTGATTATTTATTTATGTATTTACTTTGGACACAACCAAGCTATTAAGCTGATATCTTAGGGCTAACGCCGGTGCAGCACATCGTTCAACGTAATACGAACTGTGTGAGTGTTCTACACAACTAAACAAGGTAGAACGAATTTCAGTCTCTTCGGCTTGTGGTTCAATGTTATTAGATTATTGGTAATCGGTAATCTTTAGACCGGTAACCGTTGTCACACCTCGCCATCGATTCGTCATGATGCATGAAGTTGATGCGTACAATTTCCAAACCACAATTTGACACTGCTTTAAGAAACAGGCAAACACATAGTTCACTGCGCATCCTAAATCCTCCATTGGCGCATAACTACAATTCCTTACGCCATATCACTGCGCATCCTAAAATATTTCCGTTCGCGCATAACCACAATTCCTTGCGCATACCACTGCGCATCTTAAATCTCCCATTTGCATAACCACCTATAATGTAATCTTTTTACTGATTAGAGAGCTGCCTCGCTGGTTCGCTTCAGGCTCACTCGCTGCGGCAGCAATTAATAAAGTTTTTTGTTACTTGCCCGCGGGAAACTGGGTAATAAAATTCTTTCGATCGCTGTCGGATGTGCAAGGAGATTAAGATGATTTCCGCCTCAAAGCATGGTAATATTTTTAATAAAGGTAACAAGATCTTATCGAAATTCTATATATTTCAATTAAAACGCACGTTTCGCGTTAGATGAAAGCACAATAACACACGCATGAAGAATTCTCACGAGGCTTGACATTAAATTTCCCGAGAATGTTTGGGGATTTCATCGCGGGGTCACCTTGAGAAATAGAATACATTGAGAGGTTTTTAATGGTATTCAAAAAGTTAATGTGCTGCGAGTAGAGTAGATATTTAGTAAATAGATTTTGCACTTATTGCTCGAACTTTGATATCCGTCTTAAAACACTTTCATTTGGATATCTCTTCTAGTTTACTTTTGCTACGAGGTCCTACGAAAACTTCTTTAAGTTTGTATTGAATCGACTTTAGATGTGTATCGAAACGACTTCGATTTGTAGCGAAACGACTTTGATATGTAGCGAAACGACTTCGATTTGTAGCGAGACGACTTGTAGCGAAACGACTTTGTAGCGAAACGACCGGATACCCGATAGACTCCCGGGTAAAATCCTGGCAAACGTGTGGCAAGAGTAGGGAAACTTTGAAGTTTTGAAACGCTGCTATATCAAAATTTATCAATCTGATTTTGTACTATGTTATGTAAAAGCTATCGATCTTCAACATATATAAAATTTGGACTGGAGTAATGTGGAGTACTCTTAAAATTAGCAGCGGAGCACAGCTTGGTCATGATAAGCGGGACATTCCTGCATTCGACACTGCAGCTTACGACGAAGACACCCAAGTGATGTTCCAACAGACAAAATAGTATTGAGTTCTGGGCCAAAAAGATCAAAGTGGCCTTTAAAAAGACGTTACTGGTGGCTTTAAAATCAAGGAAGAAAATGTCATTTCCGGTTAATTGCACCAGAAGCGCGGAAGGAGCGCTCGTGCCAGTCCTTCTCCGCATCACACATTGGCTCAAGAGCGGACTGCCCGTTTCACCGCTCCTGGCGCTGTCGATGGATGTCACGTCGCGATTTTGGCACCAAATGAAAACCCTGCAGATTATGTAAATCGCAAAGGATTTTATTCAATAATTCTTCAGGGTTTGGTGGACAGCGATTATCTTTTCAGAGACTTGTATGTTGGCTGGCCTGGAAAGGTTCATGATTCTCGTGCTTTTAAGAATTCCCCTCTCTATGACGCCAGCTGTGCACGTTTCTTCCCATGGGATTAAGCAAAGTTATCACCAACGCTGTGGTACCACCCGTCATTCTTGGTGGTGACTCGGCCTATGGACTCACCAACTGGTTAATGAGGCCTTCCACTGACCGGGGAAACCTTACCAATGAGGAGGTTGCCTTCAACACAGCACACAGCAAAACAAGGGTGGTGGTGGAAAACGCGTTTGGACGACTGAAGGGACGATTTAGATCCCAAGGAGAATAGGCTCGATTATCAGCCGCTGTTCGGGAAATGAGCCCGCGCTCCTCCCCCAAGGAGGGGAGGGGAGACACCGGACACGAAAGAGCGGCGGAAATCGAGCCTATAGGAGAAAGGCTTGATCAGTCTGTTGAAAATGCCACCACAAGTCACAGCTTGTTGTGTGCTTCATAACTACTGCGAGGTTATAAAAGAAGAATTTGATGAAGAATGGCTAGAGGGGGTGCAATTACACCTGAACATCCAACCATGTGACAGAGAGGAAAAACAATACAGGGAGGCCACTGACATAAGGAATGCCCTCATGAGTTTTATTTCATAGACCAGTTTGGTCTCTTTATATAACTACTTATGCCAAGGGTATATATGACACTGTTATTGCCATCCGTTTAAGTGATGGGAGGGGTGGAGTTTTTTGGCTTTGTTTTTAAATTTTGGATTAGAGAATTTTGTTTTTCTAGAGTCTGGTCAAAGTCTGTGTATTCTGACAGACTATTATCCTATTGATTATCCTATTGATTCATTCTAGGTATTGTAACAGGTCGGAAATACTGTTCGGCTAGAACTGTTTCATTACTTAATTTTTGGTTTGGGACAGTTTTAGAGTTTATGTCCAAGGGTTTCCTGGGAGGTTTAAATTTATGCCTCATGCCTCTTCAAAAAAAGAAAAATAACAGAGAGAGGGGCAGTCCTCTGCATGTCAAAAATACATGGAAATTTACATTGTTTCCTGCTGTAAGAGCATGTTTCTTTTTTGTTTGCACTCCTACTACATGTAAGGATTCCACAAAATAGAACTAATTCAGTGGTTTATGAAAACTGAACTATGCAAATTTTAGCATAATTGTTCTTCACTAAAAAGTAGATTGCATCCCTGCGAACTGCATGTTATTGGTGATTATGACCAAGTACAACAGAGCAGAATGATTGACCTTTTGATACAATATATCTTGAATGTAAAAGTTAAATCTGTTAAATTATTAGATATTACAGAGTTGTTTTAACTGGAATGTCTAAATAACAGAGTCTGTCATTTCCAGTATCATGCCCCCCCCAGCTTTGCAATTTGCTAGAATTAGAGCTGTAAACATTGCTTGATTAAAGATTGCTCAGACATGTTTAACCTGTGCATGATTTTGTAAAATGTTGCTGAATGTTGACCCTAAAAAACAAATTGCCAGATTTGATACTTGTAGGTACTTAATGATTAATTAAAGCAACACAGGAAGCATCAGATCATGAGAAAAAGAGAGGTTTTGGTAAATGAGTCAAATTAACATTTCACCATACCAGTACTTCCCTTCCAGAGTGAAAAAGTGATTTCTATAACCTGATCCACTTTCAGAGAGCCAAAAAGTATACCCAGCTGCAGATTCCTGTATGGTCCAGATTTGGGAGTATGCCTTTGGGAGTACCTCCTCCAGGCTCTTTGCTTGAATGCTGACAGCTTTATTACAAATCTTAATGACACATCTGTTGCCATGAAAGCGGTTGTCTTTTGTTAAGCAAACATGCAAAACATTTTTAAGCTAACCAATACAGTGCAGCTTATAAATTCATTGAAATGTAAAATTTGAAGAAAACAGACAAAAACCTACCTAATACAATTTCAATATTGTTTAGTTTCTATAAACCCACTTGTTTACAGAGGAACCTAGTAAAACATTTGGTATAGGAATAGCACAATTTAAATGTAAACGTCACACAGTGATTGTCAATCTTGTTTCATAAGATCCAGTCAGCCACAGCACATGCACAAACAACACTCTTATGCAGTGATTAAAATCATTTTTGATGTAAATAAAATTATAAATTAAATTAATAAAATAAACCAAAAAAAATTAAAAAAAAATTAGACTGTGAGCAGTCTCTTTCTAACCCGCTAGAAGTTCTCGAGCATGCGATTGAGAGGTGAGCCCCATTCCCTGCTCATCCCTAGTTGCATACAAATGTAACATATTTTGAGTTCCACAGCGGAGGATTTCAGGAACAAAAATCGACTACTTGTAGTCTAAAATAAAATAAAATTAATAAAATTCAGTGGAATAGCCATTTGCAGTGGGCATTCATAAGGGGGGTGGGGGTAAAAGAGAATCAAAAGTTGCAACTATAAAGTAGGGTGGGGGCTTGCAGTACAACAACTGGATCTTAAGCTTCATATATTGCATAGCAATTAATAGACATAATTTCATCATACAGTGTAGACATCAGAAAAACAAGTTTTCTTACATGCCACTAGTGGCAATATCAAGCGGACTGCCATTTTTCATTTATTTTGTTCCACTCGGCCAGTGTAAAATTACTTTTAACTCAGACTATCCTGAGCCTGGAACATTCTAATCAATACCTGTAACTACTGTAAGTCATAGTAATACTGAAGAAGGGGAGTTTACTTTTCAATTTTGTGTTAAGTGGTTCCAGAACCAAAATAAGCAAGGTATAGCAGCTTACAACTTTAAATAGTACTCATTTGGATTATCATTTTTAGGTGTGGTCCATTTGGGTAGTCCATTGAGGTAGTCCATGGACTAGGGATCAGTGTTTTGTCCATCACTGCTCAATGGCATGTATGTTGTTGGTACAAGTAGTTGTCAACGTCTTAATATCAGAAACTTGCCAGTAATGTAGAGGTTATGCTTACAATGTATATCTCTGCAAACTCATCACTGTACAATTGCCCCAAAATATATCCAAAACAAGTACAACTAATATTAAATGAACAACAAATTCAAAATGGTGGACAGGGGCAAATTATTAATTAGATAGAGAAGCAAGGTTTTCAACATAATAACACCCATGAAAAAATTACTTGATTCTGATTGGCTGAAAGCAGTGCAGTTCAAGTGTAACACCAATGCAAAATGTGTAACACCGGTGCCAAAAGTGTAACACCAGTGCAACTTACAAATCGTAATTCTGGATTATGATTTACAGAAAGACAATGACAAATTTTTTTAGGCCAATGATATATGTAAAGCAATGACAAAAGAATTTGTACAAAAAAAGTTTTCTCCAAATTTATGCGAAAAAATGGCTTCAAGAAACATCTTCCGGCACTTTTTCCACACAAATTTTTTCATGTTTGTATTATTAATAAGTAATCATACGTGTTTTCTCTTCAATTTGAAATTAAATTTACACAAGTGAGTTTTTCAAAAAGTTGAAATTGCACTCGCCTCGGCTCGTGCAATTTCAGTGTTTTGAAAAACTCACTTGTGCAAAGTAATTCCAAATTGAACTCGAAACCGTATAATTACCTATACAAACACTGATCCCAGGCCAGCTGATCTCCCTGCTGACCTCTTCTACATGCATACCATACTTTCTGATTTGTTTCATTCAGAGTACTCTGGTTTTCTTCTCTGACAAACAAGTGCAAAATAAACTGAACCAACATCAAGTACTTTATTCATTTCCATGAAAACCACAGCAACTGACAACAGAGTGGGATCGGGAACAATAAAGGTTTTCTTTATCAAATAGTTTTTGAGATACATGTAGAGTTTTCACATTCACTAGCACCACTGCCAATAAATAATGAACACTAATTTATTTGATAATAATTTGCAGTGGTACTGAGGAGGTCTACATAAACTGGATTAACATTACAAAAAGAGTACAAACTTCACTCCTTCAGCACTTTGGCCAACTTCAGGAGGAAGTCTTGGTCCTCTTTCCTTCTCTTCGCTTCTCTCTCTTCTTCTTTCCTTTCCCTTTCCATTTCTGCCTCCAGGAAAAGCCTGTCAGCTTGTTGCTGGTATTCTATAAATGACTTCAAGAAGTCATCAATTTTCTTCAACACATCCTCTTGGGTTGTCTTTATTCTTTTCTGTGCTGTTTTTTTGTCCTTGGCTACAACAACAATACCCACAATGTATATATATAAGGCAAGACAGCTGTTAAGCTTAAATGCCCTTTGTGAGCTTTGTGATGCAGGTAAGTTTACGACATTTTCATCACCTGCCAACCCCTAGAGTACAAAAATCTGGAGACAAATAACTCTGAATTGTACGAAGTGTGAAGAACAAGACACTCAAGATGGCAGATCCACAGAATACGTTTCAGGAGGGAGAGGTCAACACATCAGATTTGGCTGACCCGATGATCATGGCCATTATGACGTCACGGCGAAAGAAGCGCGCAAATGCAAAGAAAATTTCGAAAGTGGCGTCGTCGCCAATCATTCCAGCTTGAAATGGTATTTTATTTGGATCTCATGAAGTAACTACCATTGTTCTTTCTTGAGAGGTAAGTAGATTTTAATTATAAGCGAAAAATCTTGCGTAAAGTGTATTTAAAGTATTACAGTCATCGCTCTCGGATGGGAATATGTGGTGCAAAATTTTGACTATTCGTCTTGTTAAATTGCCTTTTTTACGAGATCAGCAACCCAAGAAAACATGTACCCTCGTCAAAAAATAGCTTATGTGTTCAAGAAAACATTATAATTAAAGATGATTTTGAAGAATCAGCCGGAAAAATGATCAGTTCTTTTGAGTATGAAATATCTGCGACCTCGCAAAATCATCGTGCTTGGAGTGTTCTTTCACAAAACTAAACTTTTTCTGCAACAGACGTAGCAGACAGAAATATTTTCCACAAAGAACTTAAGCTTAATTTTTTAATTAAGGCTTAAAGCCTGCCTACGGCCACAACGGTGGCCAAAATGCAAAATGTAGACAGAGGGATAAGAATAAAATGCAGACTAGGCTTTTTTAAAATTGTGCAGTTCCAGAAAATATCCACACTCCCTCCACAGAAGAGATAGGAATTTCCTGGGTGGGGGTTTCTGTAATTCAAATGTATGCCCCAATGTATGAAGCTTAATTGGAATTTCTAGAGGGGTGGGGACATCTTAGAAAAAATCGCTTCTATGGGGGAGGTATGGATATTTTTTGGAAATACACATTGAATACACATTTCCTTAATAGAGAGTTAAGTGCTGCGATGAAAATGGAAATGGAATATGATATTCTAAAAAGTATGCAGTCCACGTATTTAATGGTTTGCAGTCTAGTCTTGTAAGGCTTTTTCTTTAACCACGTAAACATACAAGGGCCTCTCTCCTCTGCATAAGCATCTTTCATGCTGCTTTACATGTAGGCTTGTAGTTCATGGTTTTCGACCCATTTAGATGAGTAGACAAGGAGAAATTGCAGTGTTTGTATGGCAATTTGGTGGCAAATAACTTTTTCTCCACAATTTGTGAATCAAAATGTTAAAATACTTAGCGGAAGATTGTGTTCACCAAGTGTGAAGGATGTAGTTTGGCTTGAATATGTTAAGTTAATTTTTCTATACTTTTGTCTGTATTTTTCCCATGAACTGCCTCTAGAAGCCTCTCTAACCAGCCAAATTTTACAGACAAATATATGGAAAGTTAAAAAAAAGTTTAGTTAACTGAGCATTGGCAAACTTGGTGAATACAATCTTCTACGTAGTATTTAAACATTGCAATTATTCATATTATTCATATTCGGATACCCAAACAAACACAGTAATCTGACCGCTTTGCCTACACATTAAAATGGTGACGAAAACAGTGATAAGGCCTATTCAATTTCCCATAGGGGGCCTCTCTGGAGGAGATAGTGCAAGGTCTCATTTATCTGGTCATGTTGAAAATAGTTAGGGGTGATATAAAACAAAAGAGGGAAGGGAGGTCATATAAACATTGACTTCAATTTGTAAATATTAATGGGAGACTTATTTGATCTTTTTAAACCTTAGGTTAATAGCATCCGTCACTACCTTTGCAAGACCATTCAAGCAGGTCCTGTTTCTGGCAATACATGCAACCACCATGGAAAGCTATCTATTTATTGTCATTGTACAGTCAATTAAACATCTAAAATCCAATCTTGTGTGGTTTTTTGGGTATTTGTCGAAAATGTATGCCTTTAATGTCCAATAATAAGCTCATCAATGAAAAAAGCAACAGGGAGCTTAGGATGGAAGGAGCTGGGGAGAAAAAAGGTTTAGGGTTTATTTATAGCCTCCGTGATACTCTACCCTAGTACATTTCTTTGTAGGTCAGTTTAAACTTAAAGTAAAATAATATTGTTAAAGCTATCTTTATTTACATAGGATTTATGATGAAAATTAAAATCATTAAGTATAATAAAATTATTGATTATCAGTTCATACTTGAGGCAGTAAAGCTATTACAGTTTCTCATGACAGATACCCTTAGAAAACTCCAGTCAATGGCTTAGCATAGAAAGTATCCCTGGTCATATTTTCTTTCCTCTTAATTTAATTCACTAGCTGCTTGGAACTAAACTCTGTATTTTTTTAGTTATTTTCATCTACAAAGTTTTCTTGAACAGTCTATACAGGTTTAAGTGCACTCACTGTGAGAAATGATAAAAAAAATTAGAACCTAAAGCACCATTTTAGACCTCTGTTCCGGTTTAGGATGCCTGCTTTAACAGTATGCGGACGCCCGAGGAAACAGATTATGTTGCGATCTCTGATTAGACGAACATTTTGACATGAAATGAAGCACATTTCTACCAAGAGGTCTCATTCATGTTATTGTGCATATCAACTGTTTCATCTAGGTCTCCCGTACTAGGGATGTTATATCATTTTAGTATCTAAAATATCCACACAGCGCCACCTTAACGTCTAGTCGGAAGCTTGCGTCAGCTGGCTGGCCTCGCAGAAGAAAATGTTGTTATATTCGACAGTTTTGCAAATAATTTTAACTCCTTAGTACAAGGGGTAAGGGGAGCATTTTCTGCCAAATGTTTTCTCACATTTCAAGGGTTTCGAGTATAATTTGATCAGAAGGACCTACATAATTTATTAGGCCCACAATATCGTTCACAAAATAATTGGTTTAAACCCACTGATCATTTTTGTGCGTATATTTAATGATTCGTTTTCATCGCTATTCAAACGTTTTAAACCATATCAAGATCATATTTGTGTGTTTGTGTAGTTCATTGTTTTGTTCTCCAGATATCGCCCAA
Organism: Catalaphyllia jardinei; assembly: GCA_022496165.2. NCBI lineage: Eukaryota > Metazoa > Cnidaria > Anthozoa > Scleractinia > Caryophylliidae > Catalaphyllia > Catalaphyllia jardinei. The sequence goes on from CM042753.1 coordinate 20,313,154, forward strand.
GAAAAGGGCTAAAAGCTTCACTTTTCAATCGCGTTCTCAATTGAGCGATCTCAAAATTGTGCTTGTTTTTGCGCCTTCCGACATCTAGTTTTCGTAAACCAAAGTATTTTTGGACACAATTTAAACAGTTTATTTCATTCCTGGGGTCTATTGATCGCTTTCTTTCACATTCTTTGAGTAATCAACCGATGAAAAACTTTTTTGGTGTCAGTTCTTCGCGGCCATTGAAGACCTCACGGACCGGTTCAGTTGTGACGTCATAATGGCCAAGATCATCGGCCGCGCAATCGCATGGCTGCGCAAGCAAAGTTGACCCCTCCCTCCTGATAATTTTATTGATACGCGCTTGCCCGTAAGAACCGCTGAGCACTACATCCCCCTTTTTTTACAAAAGTAACAATGGAACAGTTAGCACAAAATCGGAAACCTGATGGCTGAACGAAGGAACTTAACAACAACCTGAAACTGGCAATGTCAACAAACAAAGTTAATAAAAGTCTTTCAAGGGTTTACTCTGTTTCTAGTACTTGATATAATCCTTAAGTCTCTCCGGCTCTCAGATTGTTCTCCCGGATCGGGTAGAGGTCGTCACAGGCATTTCTACTGGCTGTGTTTCGGGGTTGTCAGGGATGGTGGTAACGGACACAGTATCTGATTCTGTTTCCATTGGAACATCATCAGTTTCGACGTCTGGTGTTTGGGACTCTTCAGTCTTTAACAGATGCCGACGATTTCTCCGGTACACTCGTTTCTCTGTCTCCACCTGATAAGACCTCGGTGATGGAAGAATATGTGTGACTCTGGCCGGTTTCCACTTTCTGCCTTCCTTCAGTGGTGGCAATTCCCCAGCTGTACGGTCATGATGCACCTTCTGCTTTCTTTGCCTTTCCTTTAGTTTGGGAAGTACCTCCTCAGGCTCATACAGCCGGGGTTTAAGCATCTCCTCAGTTACAGGGATGAGGGTTCTCAGACGTCGACCCATCAGCATCTGAGCCGGCGACAAGTTAACTCCATCCAATGGAGTATTCCTGCATGAAAGGAGGGCTTTGTACGGGTCATCAGATTTCTCCAGCATTTCTTTCAGGGTTTTGACAGATCTTTCTGATTGGCCATTAGACTGTGGGTATCCGGGGCTCGATGTGACATGATCAAAACACCAATCTTGCGAAAACTGGTTGAACTGCTCAGAACTGTAGCATGGACCATTGTCGGACATAAGGACTGATGGGACCCCATACCTGGCAAACGGAGACTTCAGGGCTGTGATGACTGCAGTACTGGTCATTGAGGTAAGCAGCGTCAGCTCTGGCCACTTGGAATAATAATCAATTGTTACGAGGTAGTTTCGACCATTCTTATGCAAGAGGTCTGTGGCACCCTTGGCCCAAGGCAGTGGTGGGATCTCGTGGGACTTTAGTGGTTCTGACTGCTGACATGGCCGACTCTCTAGGCACACTGGGCACCTCTTGACCTTCTCAGTTACTTCTGCAGCCATTCCAGGCCAGAACAGGACATCCCGTGCTTTCATTAGCGTTTTGTTGATGCCAAGGTGTCCTTCCTGTAATCTCTCAAGCATCTCCTCTCGTAGTGGTTTAGGTACAAAAATCTTCTGACCTTTCAAGACCAACCCATGGCCAACAGTCAACTCATCTCTGTAATTCCAAACCTCCTGTAGCTTAGCAGTTGGCCCGAGACTTCTCGTCTCGGGCCAACCAGACAAAATCACCTTTTGTAGGTCAGGAAGGATCTCATCTTGTTTAGTTTCTTCTGCAAAGCTGACCAACTGCATGTCTGAGATCATGTGTTCCACTACGTTGATATCTAACTGTTCAGCATTTGTCAGCTGCTCCTCCAAATGGGCTCGAGACAGAGCATCCGCTAAATGGAAACTTACTTATAGACCAGGTTGATTTCTGGATAGCGTTGGAGTTGAACTAACATCCTTTGCAGGCGCAATGGTGATGCATGTAGGGGCTTTTTAATGATTGACTCCAAAGGCTAGTGATCTGTCTCAATGGTTACGTGGCGACCCACAATATACTCCTCAAATTTTGCACACCCGAATACCACAGCCAAAAGTTCTTTTTCGATTTGGGCGTAATGCTGCTGGGTGGGCGTCAGTGCCTTTGAAGCATAAGTTATGGGTTGCCCCTCTTGAATCAATGCTGCACCCAGACCTGTTGAGCTGGCATCCACTTGGAGTGTTAACTCTTTCTTTGCATCATAGTACCCCAACACTGGTGAAAGAGCAAGTGCTTCTTTAACTTTCTTCAAACTAGTCTCATACTGTTCTTCCCAGTGCCACTCTACATCTTGATGTAGCAGTTCTCTCAGTGGCGAAGTAAGGTCAGACATATTTGGAATAAACTTGCTCACATAGTTGACCATGCCCAACAGTCTCTGAACACCAGCTCTGTCAGTGGGCCTTGGCATATCAACAACTGCCCTGACTTTCTCCGGATCAGTTTTTAAGCCATCCCTTGTGAAAACATGACCTTGAAACAGTAGTATAGTAGTTGGGGGTCCCAGCACATTTTTCCATATTGTTGTCTGTGTTTGTTTTTTGTGCTGTATTTCTCAACTATGTCTCCAACAATTAATCAACTGCTGGAAAAACCAAATGCTGAAACCAAACCATAAACCAAAATCTGAACCAAACCATAAACCAAATCTAAAACAAAAAATATAATCCAAACCTTGTCATCAAATGTGGAACCAAATATAGGAATAAAAATATAGGAATCAAATGCGGAACCAAAACCAAAACCCGGGACATAGGTCTGGAACCAAAACCTTGGATCATGATTGGGACCAATATATAACATATAAATTATTATATATATATAATATATGATGAATCTGTTTAAAAGAAAAAGATGTGATTTTTGCAGAATGAAATGTGGAATCTCCTATTTTAAGTGTGGATGTGGTGGTAAGTTTTGCTTTGAAAAATCATGTGTATTCAAGCATGTTTGTACTCCAGATCACAAATTTCATAATAAAAGTAAAATATATCTTCCAAAAAATTTTTGTAAATCTTATGATTGTCCTTTGGATCAAAAAACGTTATGAAGTTAAACATCATGAAGTAGTCTATGATACATAGGAATAAAAAACTTGTTATATAGGCCGACACAGCTGTTTTGTGACGTCATATAGTTTTGGATTTTTGCTTACTACCTTTAAAATATAATCTCATATAATAATATAAGATGGTTTGTAATTCTCAAATTCATGATGAAATGAAGAGTATGGGGGACTCAACATGCCCCTTTTGTGATCAACAATTAGTAGAAGTTTGTAAAGTGGTTGAGTCATGTTGTAGTGAACAGGATATGGAAACTGTAAATGTTATGAATACCTGTATGAATTGTGGTTTAGTTCATGGTTATGATTTTGTCATGGAGCACTTTAACTTCTATGACAAAATGTATTTGATACAACAAAAATCAATATATCATCGAAAATACCATCTTGATAATGTGATGAATAGTATATCTTTTGAAAATAATACCCATTTAACTCATAAACAAAAGGATCAGATTCATAAAGTATTCATTGAGATTGATAGTGTTCTTCATAAGGTTAATGATGGGCGTAAACGGATAATAAGTATTAAATATGTTATCAAGCAATTATTCAAGATGCTCGGGCTTCCTTGCAAAGATATCCAAGTAACGAAGTCGAAGAGGACAATCAGATATTATAAACAATTTTGGAAAAAGGTTCTTTCATTGGTTGGTGACAAAATTCAGTTGATACTTGATAATTGATATTTTTTATTATACATTTTAATATATTTATCAACTGTTGGACAAATCCTATTTACGACTTCATTAATGTTTCTCACCTGTAAAATTAATTTATTTTGGTCAAAATTGCCACTTCTCATTGCTTCTTTTATTTTGATCATAATATGATTGTAAGATTGAAAAGCAAATTCACAATTATACATTTTCACATCAATGTTTTTGTGTTCCATGTAACCCTTTATCAATAAAGCCATTGTACTGACAGCTATCAAACCAATACCCTGAGTAGCAACAACACCAATTATACCACCAGAAGCTGTTAAAATGGAAATGATATTACCAATTAGCTTGAGCATTCTGTATTGTTTGAACGCTTTTTTATATGTATATGATTTTCTATGATAGATTCGGTAGTATGATTTCAATTCCTTTATTTCATCTTTAGTTAGTTCATTTGAAATGTGATTCCAACTGAATATATCGATGCGTTTATCTGACATATATATTAGTTATATATTAATCTTCTTTGATGCACAATATATTAATCCAGATATCTGACCACACAATGGAGATCGTTTTACCCATTCTGGTGTTTTATTTTCAGGTATAATATATGTGTATCCACGGTCTTTTGAATGACGATCATAAAATCGACCAAATGCATCATGTAAAATGCTATGTGAGTGTAATGTGTCAGATTCTTTGAATATTTTTTCAAGAAAGTGTGTGAAGCATCCATTTCCCGGACCAATTAAACCATTTCATAGTCATTGAAAAAAAGAATTTCATCTATTGATATATTTTTCTTGAAATTTTTGAAATATAGGCATTGGTATACTAATGCAGACTGTAGTATAACATCATCTACATTTGGATGATGTTGTTTTGTTTCTTTGAAAAAGCAGTTAACATAATTAATTGTTTCAGTTATCATATATATTAGTTTATATATTTATATTCATGGATGTAAATATCTGATTGTAAAGTTGCTGTACCACCCCCCGCAGACGCGGTACTGAGTTTGGTTTTCTGTCCCATTTCCGAAACTCCATTCTAAATTTCCGTTGGATAGATTCCCTCTTTCTTCAACCTAAATGGTTATATACTGTTTTTTGTTACTGATCAGGTTAATGATCTTCTTTTTGAAAATAGTCAGTTTGGTATTAATTTCAGATTTCGTGTAGACATTTTTATGATTTGATGTATTAACCTTAGATGGTGATTTTAGTCCGTTTATATATTAATTATTTATATTATTCGAGGACCCAGATACTTAATATAAAAAGTACTTTGATTTAAGCCTTCTAATTTGGGACTTTTAGTATTCACAATTGGTTTGGTAATATTTAATGGTAAATGGTAAAAAAGAATTTTTATAAAGCAGATTATTATTGAAAAGAATAATATTATTAGTATCATCATGAATTCGAAAATATCCTCCATATCTAACATTATCAGTATAAATGATATGATACCAACCATCAAGTTTTATCCTTAATTTTGTATTAATGTTTCGAACTAATTCAAACGGAAATGATATTGATGGTTTCTCTATGTGAGTTTGTTGAAATTTAACGGTACTTTCATTGTTGTGTTTTAACTGATCAACATACGTGAAATACTTATTTATATTGATTTTTGTATCCAATAAATCCAATTGTGCTTTATTGATAGCATCACCTTTTGAAGTACCATCAGCGACTCCAGTTATTTTATTATCATTCATATCGATTGATGCTTCATATATAACGGAATCATTATCAAAATGGTAAATCCGATACCATAAATGCACAGAGACATTATTGACATAACCGTTAATACCGTAAACAACGACATAAATAGTAGTTTGGGGATCAGTTTTACTTTTCAATTTGATGTCAATATCAAGATCATCAAAACTGGGATTGTAAATGTTTTTAGAAAAATGGATGATGCTTCGTGTATTTGTTCCATTTATTTTGGAATTGATCTTTACCACAGAGAGAGTTCCACTTGACGCATTTATTTCATCAATGGTGATACCATCTTCAGCATACATTTCATAAACCATTGTATAAGAGCCAGCAGGTAAAAATATCAAATCAATTGATAGTCTGGTGCTATAATAACCAATACTGGAATCATAATCAATATTGAATTCATAAGTCTTTTTGTTTACCAAATGAAAATTTTTATTCTGGACTCCAATTTTATGAATATCACTATCATCTTCTTTGAAATCATCATTATCCATCACTCTTTAGAAGACATTTTCTTTATCAATTGACTCTATGAAATTTATTTCAGACGCTTTTATTTTCTTATCAATTATACCATCCATAATTGTATTATTATCAACAATTGCATTAGCGACAAATTTTACATTAGCAGCATATGTGGCTTGGTGATCTTCTGGTTCTTTTAGATTAACGATACTATGATTTGCCATATATAAATCACCTTCCATAGCCTCACTACCATCTTTTGGAAGTAAATCTGCTTCAGTTTCAGCTAGAGTACGGATGACATAATCTCTGGTACTTTTTAACAATTCAAAATTAACTGCTTTATGTATTTATTATTTGGTCATAGTTAGGACTAGGGCCGTCATCTTCACCAATGGTCTTTAGATTATCAATATCATTATTACCCATATTTAGAGCTCCAGTCATAGCTTTACTTCCATCTAATTTCAAGACATCAGTATCTGGTTTGGGTAATTTACTAATTTCAGCGTCTACATAAGCTTTACTGACCAGACTGTTATTATCAAAAAGTCCATCATAGTAAGGTTCACAGTTTTTTATTATATTCTGTTTGAGATCAAAATATTCTTTACCACCTTTATCTTTTAATTTGATAAAATTTATATTCAGATATCCTTTATTAACAACGCTTCTTATGTCTTTGACACGATATTCTATAGGATCATCAGACTTATAATCATCTAAATTTTCCACAGAGAGAATATAATTTCTGTCCATATCTAAATCACCATCCATTTTTCTACTACCATCTCTCGGAAGTAATGGTGAAGTATCTATATGGACTTTTGCTATTTCTCCATCAACGTAAGATTTACTGGCTTTATCAGCAATAGCAATGTCTTGTCGAGAGTTTTCAATGTCGACATAATTCTTATTAGCAGCATTAGCGTATGCTACAGGATCACCTAAACCATCAATAAGATTTCCATTGAGATTTAAATTCTCAAAATAGAGAATCGTATGATTATCATCAACGTCACGGACATTAAAAATAGTATGGTCGAAACTTGTCGACTGTTTACCCTTAATCACTCTTGAATAAAATAGAAATTTTATATTTTTATTGTAATGAGAACCATAATATCTAATTTGGAATTTTATCCCATCATCTACTCCAGTTCTTCCATCAGTAGTGAATTGAATAATTGATTTAGTATATTGATTGGATATTTTGTCACTATCGAATGTATTAATCGTATAATGACTATCACCATGGACATTAAAAATTATCATATCAACAAGAAAACCACCAGCATCACCAATAACAAATATTTCAAAAAATAGAAGTGTAACTACCACTCTCCAATTGATTACCTTTCATTTTTATACTAGACCATGCTTCCCCACCAAAACCAGTATCGTAACCTTCTTTCTCAATTATATAAGCATCATTATGCGCTTTATGATTCTGAAAGAAATGGTCTGGTGATGTATTTGGTGGTGACCCAACAGTTAATTGACTCTTATCACCAAAGTCTTTATAAAATCGAAAACTCAGTTGTAAATGATAATTATTTTGACTGACTTGAGTATGTTCCTTTAATACTTTTAAATTAACTGCATCATTATCGTCAATTGAGTCAGCTACATAAATCAATCGTTTTCCATCAATATCATAATTACCATCATCTGTAAGGTCAAACCCAACACCAGGAGGTCCGGCTGGCCCTCTTCCACCCTTATAAAATTTAACATGACCAATATGATCGATTTGTGAATTATCGTTAAATACTCCCATATACAAGTATATTAGATATTTCCATAAAAGTTTCTCTTCACTGTTTTCATTGGTTTGTCCACATAACAGAAAGAGTAAGGTTTCTTGGTTGCATTAATACACTTTTCTTTGTCAATTCCCAATTCTTGAGATATTTAATTTCTTTCTCTTGAGGATGGGAAATCATACAGACAAAAATGGCTACAATTCAATCTGATCGCTTTAGGGCATCCGTAAAAAGATTGTGTGAGATATATCACAGAGCAGTTTTTATGTCGTCCTTGAATGAAATAGTCTATCAGAGGGTTCTGTACTTTTTCACACACATAATCATCAAATATAACGACTCTTTGCATATTAGTATCTTGGAGTTGGTCGACAGGTGTGATTTCATCATTACTCACCTCCAAAACTGGATAACCAACTATTTCAATTATTTTATTCATCTTATCAATTAAATTTACATACTTATCTTGATGCAGATTTTTAGCGTACAAATGAATCTGATCATAATAGATCAATGGATGTTGTAAAATATGACTCAATAGATTTGTTTTGCCTGATCCAGTATTATCCGCCAAAAGCATCCTGGATGTATTTTCCGGCATGTATTCATACAATTGTTTGAAACCATTATTTGATTTATCACCACTATCACAGTTTGGTATTTCCATATATGATTATATTATATAACATATCAGTATATGGATATCAATAGAATTAAAAGTCTTCTCAATAATGAAATTAAATCAAGAAATAAGGTGAAAGAAGTCCATGAAATCATCAATACTTATCGAAAACAAAAACAGGATTATCAACTCGGTACAATGGAAAATCTTGAACCTTATATTGAATACAAAAAAGAAGTCAGAGAAAAAACCAACAAAGAAACCGATGAAAGACTGGGTGAAATCATCGGACAGTTGCAAGAAAATCAAAGACGAATTGTCGAATCCATTAAAAATATATCTTCACAACCTCCTCCACCTCCACCGCCTCCACCTTTATCGCTTCCACCTCCACAGTTTCAACAACCTTCACAGTCTCAACAGCCTTCACAGTCTCAACAACCTTCACAGTCTCAACAGCCTCCACAGTTTCAACAACCTTCACAGTCTCAACAGCCTTCACAGTCTTAACAACCTTCACAGTCTCAACAGCCTCCACAGTTTCAACAACCTTCACAGTCTCAACAGCCTTCACAGTCTCAACAACCTTCACAGTCTCAACAGCCTTCACAGTCTCAACAGCCTTCACAATCTCAATCAACTCAATCACTCTCCAACATACAAGACTTATTTGCTGAAATAAGACAAGGGCCGAAACTGAAAAAAACCCAACAAGAAGAAAGAATTGTGCCCGAAAAACCCTTATTGGCTGAAATAAAAAATAGGAATCCACTGAGAAAAACCCCACAACACAAAAGGGCAGCTTTTTACGTACCACCCTTATTCGAAGAATTAAAAAGAGTGGTTCAAGATAAAGAAGACCAAAAATCAGAAGATCAAGTTGGTGAAGGTTCGAAAAGATACAAGACATCACAAAAAGGACAATACGGTGGTTTAGTTATCGATCTTCCAAAACTGTATGGACATTTGAAGGTTGTAGCTCACAAGAACGGCAAGAAAGCATATGAAAAACAAGGTGACTTTGATACACTTGATATTCTAACAAAACGATTCAATAGCAGAAAGAATTACTCTGAATTAGCAAGATCTGTGTTCAATCATCTCAATAGACTGAGTAAAATACCCAAAACACAAAAAACACAGGCAAATCGAGATAAGTTGAGATAAGTTGAGATAAGTTGAGATAAGTTGAGAATAATATAACATATACGTATATAGATATCAATAGAATTAAAAGTCTTCTCAATAATGAAATTAAATCCAGAAATAGAATGAAAAAAGTCCATGAAATCATCCATACTCATCAAAAAGAAAAACAGGATTATCAACTTAATACAATGGAAAATATTGAACCTTATATTGAATACAAAAAAGAAGTCAGAAAAAAAACCGATGAAGAAATCAACGAAAGACAGGATAAACTCATCAAACAATTGCAAGAAAATCAAGAAAAAATAACCGAAGCTCTTGAATTCAAGGGTAAACCTTTGGAGTCTTTAACATATGATGGTCGAATTTTACCAGAACTACCTTATTATGCAGGTGATGAAGAAGATGTTGCAGGTGATGAAGAAGATGTTGCAGGTGATGAAGAAGATGTTACAGGTGATGAAAAAGATGTTGAAGGTGATGAAAAAGATGTTGAAGGTAGTGAGGTCGAACCAAGCACAAGTGAAAAGAAACCTAAAATTCTAAATTTGGATAAAGGTATAGAAGCTGAATATAAAAACTTATTGGAATCAAAAGGGTTACCTTTACCATCTGAAATTTTCAAAAAAGGTTTAGATCTAACCTCATTAATAGAAAAAGTGAATGGCAAAATAAAACGAAATGAAAAATACATTGAAGAAAATTCAACAAAAAGGGGTGAGCCTTTTAAAAAATTGAAAAAAATACAACTTACAATATATTATCGAAATAAAACAGAAATACAATACCTCAAAGATTATTTGGTGAGATTACACCATATCAAAGAAGCCCCAAAATATATGGGTGACAGTATTTATACACAAAAAAAGAGAAATGCTTACAAGGTATCGAAAAATGGACAGTATGGTGGTCTGGTCATTGATCCTATTAAATTACATGGACATTTGAAAGTTGAGGCTTATAAAAACGGCAAGAAAGTACATGACAAACAAGGTGACTTCGACACACTTGATCTTCTGACAAAACGATTCAACAGCAAAAAGAAATACTCCGAACTGGCAAGATACATATTCAATAACCTCAATAAACTGAGTGAAATACCGATCAAAACTGGGAAGTGGTGTGATCTACTACAATAATCCACAAGATTTACTTTCACGTCTTGAACTACTTGGAGGATCTATGTCTGCTGGAAACGACAGCAGTGATGTTAGAGAAGAGTTCGTGAATATAGTACACAGGTTAAATAAATTGGATGTCATAAATAACAAACAAATGAATGACATCATCAAAGAATATGTAATATATTAATATATGAGTGAATTCTTATTGCGATTTTCATCAAAAAAAACAGACAAATACATGGTGTAAGTTTGAGTCATGATTTCACCACTATATTCAACAATCCCATCTCACTATCTTATGATATGAAGCATGAACTCGCTGTCAGAACAATATCTATGACCTATAGTTGGTATAACATCAGACAATCATATGGAAACAATAAAATAAAATACAGTTAAGATAAAGGTGTAAATTGGGAAACAATAACATTCGTTGATGGAATGTACAGTTATGATGATATTGATTCGTATGTCAAAAAATACACGAAGAACAAAGGAGATATTCTCAAAGATCAGCAGGATGATGATGATGGTAATAAAATAGAGTATGGCATCAATATTTATTTTGTATTATCCACTTATCGAGTACTAATTGAATTGCATAGTAATTATCAATTGGATCTCACAAATTTGGATTTCAGAAAATTGATCGGCTTTGATTCGAAAGTAATCAAACAAACAGAGTATGGCACAAACCTCCCTGACATCACAAGAGGAGTAGATGAGATACATATTAACTGCGATCAAGTAACAGATAGCATCACTGATGGTGAATCTTCCAGTACAATTGCCGTCATTCCCAGTTGAGAATCTTGTCAGATCCCTTCCATTCACTTACAAACCTCGTTTTCTTGCATACAATCCATTATCAACTAATTTTATATCTTCAATGCGGTTTTATGTCACTGATTCTTCCGGGATTCCAATTAATTTGAATGGGATAGATTGGTATCTTGAGGTTTTTATTCGATTTACATAGTAATAATCTAACTTATAATATATGATAAGACAGTGTGAATTCAAACTACGGTATGATCCAGAAATGGGTAAGTATGTCAAACAACATATATACGATGAACATATATACGGTTAAGGCTAAGCGATGTTTTCAAGTTAGTTGGAAGTAAAATCCTTAGAAGAACTGGAAAGAAATTAGCCAAAAGTGCAGCAAAAAAGCGGCAACTGGCGAATATACTAACAAAAAGGCTGGTGATAAGATAGTAAAACTTTTAAGCGATAATAGAACATCAGTTCCACCAGTCATGATTTAACCGACTATATCAGCATCAAAATCCAAAGCATTAACCCAACAGGAGGTAAATGATAGAATAAATCAAATACTTTCAGGTGGAAAGCTTAGAAGAAGTAAATTTATCTAATCTATTAATATATGATGAATTACAGAACTCCGAAGTACATAGAAAGATATGAAGATGTATATTTTGAACCGGATTCAGCATTGGCCATAAATCCCGCACACAATCAACAACAAACTACAAATAATATTAAATTTGTCGCTGATAATACCAGAGAATCAACTCCTTTTCATTGGTATAATGCCAGATTTAATGTTCATTTCAAAATAAATGCTCTGTTGGATGGAGGTGATATCAGGGGTGCCAGTGGTGACACGGTTGATAATACGATTGGGATGGTCAATTCTTCCTTATCTTTAATTAAAAGATTGATAATCAAGATGAATGGTGTTCAAGTTTATGAATGTAATGATGCCAACCATGCAACAAATATCAAAAACTTACTTGAATATTCTGTAGGTTATTCCAAAAGTCAAGGAACATATGAGTTCTTTTATTTGGACACGACAAGATACGCTCAACATTTTGAATTCACTGATCATGCGAATGGTAAGGCGGCAAGAGAACCCACTTACAATCGAGGTTATGCTTTAAGACATGCACAATTTGTTGCCCCACAAGCCAATCAACAACCTGAGGTGAATGCGGAAATACCACTCAATCGGTATAGCTTTTTTGAGAGTCTTCATGGTGAAATTCTTCCAAATGCTCGAATGGACTTAGAACTTGAATTTGAAAAAGATAACAACCTTGTATGGCGTACTGGAGGAGCTAATCACCGATTGATAATTACCAAGCTTCAGTTGATAATCCCTCGTATGAAATTTAATTCAATGGGACAGTCATTATACATGGAAAAATATCTTGTTACAAGAGGATGGACCTATCTTCGTGAAAGGGTAATCTCAATGAATCAAACACAACAACAGGAAGGAAATTTCCGTATTACAACAGGAATGAACAAACCAAGACATGTTTTCGTTTTCATTATAAATGCGGCATCTGAAAACGACCAGACAAAGAAATGTATTCTCGTATCAAACCTTCCATCCCGCTAATCAGAATTTAACCAGTTGCCATCTCGAAGTGGGAAATGGAACAGAATATCCAAATGTTAAATACAAACCACAAGAGGAACAATCACGTGTATTCCGAGATGTTTTGAAATATGTTCATGCCAATAGTGAATACGCCAGTGATACTCTCCTTAATAGGTCCAATTTCAAAAATATTTTTCCACTTATTTACTTTGATTTGACAAATTAACCATTGGACATCATAGATGGCATGACCAAATTAACTTTCAAATATGAACTGAGTGGTGCCGCCCATGGTAACTATATCTTAAAGGCACTTGTCCTCTATGAACAAGATGTTGAAAACAGAAATATTGATGGTAAAATGATACTGAGGTCAAAAGAAACATCATAAATCTAATTCAATCTATGATAATATTATCTAACCATATTATATATACAAAAAATGACTCAACTTCATAAAATTAATGTGAAACTATCAGAGAATCAGAAAAAGAATATCATTGATGCCTATGTAAAAAGGAAACGATTGTTATAAGGCTTACAAATGATTCTCTCTCACGTTCCAGCGATGGTGAAGAAGAGATTGGAGAAGAATCGGAAAGAGAACAAAGGTATGGATATCAAGCTGTCAAAGACAAATATTAGAAAACAAGTTGGTGGCAGTTTACTAACCTCTGCTCTGGCTCTTGCGCGTGCATTTGGACCAACCATTTCCAAAACAATGGGATTGGCAGCTTTAGCAGGAGCAACCAGTAAAGGTGCAAGCCAAATTGTTAAAAAGATATCTGGAGATGGGGTACAGAAAGGAGGATTTCTTATACCACAGAATAATTGACAAACTAATCGCAAACAAACATCTTCTAACCGCAAAACAAAAGAAAGATATATTGGATACCCTTCAATCAATCAGGTGTCCGTATAAAACCAACAAAAAAAAATCAGGTGGTTTCCTTGGCACTTTACTCGCCAGTATTGGAATTTCTATGGTGTTGAAAGCTTTGACTGGAAGAGGTTTGCATGTTGAAAAATGAAGACCAAGAAGATCGATACCTGTATATGTTCCCAAAATGGATATGAGAAAGGATGGTGGAAATCATGGAATTATGATGCCATATCAACCACCACCATTCTTTGGTAGTTGGAATAAAAATCAGATTGGCCTTGGTAAAAAAAAAGAAAGCTCCAAAAAAGAAAGGAAAAGGTTTATTGTTAGGACCAAACAGCCCATTCAATCAAATTCCACTCATAGGAGCTATTTTGTAAATAAACCATTATCAAATCATGATTTGATGGACTGGGTAAAACAACTTAGTATAAAATACTTCAGAGGTGTTTTTAGCAAGGATGCATTACGATCACAAATAAAAAATAAAGAATGTGGGATAGTAAATCTTGATAACCACATCGGACCTGGCACCCATTGGGTAGCTTTTAGAAACATTGACAGATTTTGTGAATACTTTGACTCCTTTGGATTAATGATGCCAATAGAGGTCAAGAAATATATGGCTATGAGTGGAAAACAATTAGTATATTCAGGAGATGAGACACAAGAACGTGATTCAGTATTATGTGGTTATTGGTGTCTATACTATCTATGGAAAGACAGAAGGGAAGATCCATTCTCGATACAATACATAATTGTAAATTCGATATGTCAGATACAAGTGTCAATCATAGATTCATCATCAATTACTTCAAAAATATCTAAATTATATATATAATGGTAAAATCATATTGTGTTAAACAGAAGAAGCAAACTGAATGTGTTCCAGGGAGCGAACGATACGTCAAAGCTAAAAATGGTCGAACCATGATGAAATGCACTTGTGCTGAATGTGGGATAACAAAGACCAAATTCGTTAAGAAACAGGGAAACTAATTGGGCCTCCACAAGCTGGGGGCTTAGTCGGAGAGGCTTTGCTTAAAGGTGGTGTGAAAGGTTTATTCAATCTTGGTAGAGCTGGAGCTGCAAAAGCTGTTAAATCAGATATTGTCAAACAAAAAATAAAAGAGACGGCCAACCAATATCTCCATAAAGCTTTGGACAGTTTCACATCAGATTTATCCAAAAAACTTGATCCAGCACATAAATCAGGTTCTGGGATACCAATACCATTTCCGTTTCTTGATTGGAATAAAGCTTGAAATGTTGTCACTGCACCTGGATTGTTCAAAGGACCTGAAGTGAGTGCAAAAGAGGGTAGAGCCTTGGTTGCTGAAAACAAGAGATAATAAAAGGCTTACAAAGATGCTGGAGGCAGCATATCATACAACTCATGGATTAAATGGAAAGGTTATGGTGGAGGGTTAGACATCCATAATGCCATTCTCAAGGTTGCACCCAAAAAGGGTTTTGTGATTCCTGGACATAAGTATACAGGGCCTGGAAACCCTCTTGAAGAGCAACTGAGGTATGATCCCAATACTGGTCAGATACTTGAGATATATCAACAACCAACAGGTCGAACAGATGCAGTCAGTATGCAACATGATGTTGATTACTCAGTTTGTGGTAATAAACCAAAAGGTGATCAAGTGAAGTGCAAAAATGAAGCCGATCGTAAGATGGTCAAAGCTCTCGATGCAATTCCTTGGAAAGATCGACAATGGGGTCATACTGTGGCTAGGAACGCTATAGCAGCTAAGTCCAAATTAGGTATGGGTGTTAAGAAGCCAAAAAACGGGAAAATCCGTCGAGTGAGGAAAACTGGCAAGAAAAATTAGCAGATGAGTTACATATACCCATAAAACGCAACTTCACTCGGCGGCGCGTAATCACAAATCATATCGATGAAATATGGGCAAGCGATCTAGTTGAAATGCAACAGTTTAGTAAATGGAACAAGGGTTACCGATATCTTCTAATGGTTATTGATGTATTCAGCAAATATGGTTGGATCGTTCCATTGAAAGATAAGAAAGGCGAATCTGTCACTGAAGCATTCAAAACAATATTCAAGGAAGGCAGAAAACCACAATATCTATGGGTTGACAAGGGAAATGAGTTCTATAACAAACATGTGAAAGACCTATTAAAGAAAAATGGGATACACATGTACTCAACTGAGAATGAAGAGAAGTCATCAGTAGTTGAAAGATGGAATAGGACAATTAAATCCAAAATATGGAAACAATTCACTATTCAAGGTAATACAATGTATCTCGATATGCTCCCCAAACTAGTAAAACAATACAACAACACAAAACATTCAAGCATAAAAATGACACCAGTTGAGGCTTCAAAGAAAAAGAATGAGGGTACAGTTTACTTCAATCTATATGGTGATATGGAAACATCAAAACAGAAACCAAAATTTAAAATAGGTGATAAGGTCCGAATATCCAAGTACAAACGGAATGTGTTCGACAAGGGTTACACACCAAATTGGACAGAAGAAGTGTTCACAGTTGATAAGATCCAATACATTAATCCAATCACATACAAAATAAAGGATCTCAGAGGTGAAGATATTCAAGGGAGTTTCTATGAACCTGAATTATTAAAAGCCAAACAGGACGTATTCCGCATTGATAAGGTTATTCGGAGGGATTACAAGAAGAAACAAGCTTTGGTGAAGTGGAAGGGATACTGTGATGATTTTAACAGTTGGATTCCAATGAAGGATTTAAACGCACTATAAACTCATTTAAATAAATATTATATAAAGCAGTAATATAGAATGGGAAGACCAAAAAAGTATTTCAGTGAAGAAGAAAGAAAGCAAGAAAATAGACCAACCAAGACCAAGTACATGTTGAATAAAGAATGGATATGTTCCGTATGTGGAAACAGAGATTACTCATTAGCTGGAAAATGGAGCCATCTTAAGACAAAGAAACATATGAAAAATGCCCAAGCCATAAAGGATCAAGAAATATATAAAAAATAATATAAACATATATCGTATCAACACAGTATATGCTGTTTATTTGCTGTCCAAACGGTAGCCAAAAATATTATTATTTCTGGCTATCAACATTTAAAAGCACTACAAAGTGATACAAGGAAATATTATTCTTTGTCGTGCGTTTAAATCTGACTATCAACATTTAAACGCACTACAAAGTGATATATAAAAAAAATATCTATAGATATAATAAAGAATGGAAAAAATTATCTCGACCAATAATATAAACACACGCGATCTCTCAAAACTGACCAAATCTCAGCTTATCAAATTGTTGATGAAGCAAAATATAGAAATAAAAAAGTTGTTGTTAAAAAATGTGAAACAGCAACCCAAAAATGACAACATAATTCTTCCACCATTGCAATTTATGGATGATCACAAACCACTCCCATTACCAAGGAAGAATGTAAAGCAGATGGTACAGGATTATGAAGACAACATAATTCAGCCACCATCAGAGTTCAGAGATGATTACAAACCAATCCCATTACCAAGGACTAAAAAACCAGTCCCATTACCAAGGACTAAGATAGAGCAAGTTGATAAAGCTCTAAAAAGCTACCCAAAGTCTTTCGAAATCAGTATCAAAAACAAAGCCGCTTGAACAACTGCAAAGCACAAGAAAAGCCATCGAATGTCATGTCACAAACATTCTCACATTGATGAAAGGTCTGAAATTTGTTGAAACGCTTAGGGTGACATTCGAAAAATTAGTAAATAATGAAATGGTGTATAAAACCGCACACTTCAATGGCAAAGCTCAAACTATTATTAATAACATAGAAATCCATGAAGCATTACAATTATCAAAACAGCAAATCTTAAACATGATAGCTCAATGGGTATCTGAAGGTTCTGGTTGGACTATTCAATCTGTTGACAATCATTATCTTAATATTGTACAATATCGACCAATGAAAGGCTCTTCATATATCAAACTTCCACAAGAACTCAGACACAATGAAAAGGGTTTAATCAACATGAAAAATGAGGATAATGAATGCTTCAGATGGTGTCACATCAGACACTTAAACCCACAAGATAATAACCCACAGAGGATTAAAAAATCTGATAAACAATATATAAAAGATCTTGATTATAATGGGATTGAATTCCCAGTAACCACTAAGCAGTACAATAAAATTGAAAAGCAAAATGAGATTAATATTAATGTATCGGATATGAAAACAAAAAACCATATCCCATCTATGTGTCAAAAGAAAAATATGACAAACAGATGAATTTATTATTGACAACTGAAAATGATAATAAACATTACGTGCTCATCAAAGATTTTAATAAGTTTATGTTCAACCAAACAAAACACAAGGAAAGGAAGCACTTCTGTATGCATTGCCTTCAGTGTTTCAGCTCCGAAAGAGTCTTGAACAATCATAAAGACAATTGTATTCAATTAAATGGAACACAAGCAGTGAAAATGCCTAATAAGGATAACAACATATTAAAATTCAACAACTTCCATAAACAACAACCCGTGCCATTTGTGAACACTTTCCATGCGATCTGGTTCTTTCTTCAAAGGGTCACGTTTGGAGTGAGGAATTCTTCTGGGTGGATGGACGACAGGTTGGACGGAGGGGTCAATGCTGATGTGATACTTTCCGGGTAGGTATCCCAGCCCTTGGAATACTTCTGGGAATTCGTCCAGGATACTTTTGCTTCCAATAACGCTTATGCGTTGAACTAAGCCCAGCTGTTCACAAGATTCCCGGCCCAGGAGTGGGGTATAGCTCCCATCTACAACTTGAAATAAAACGTGATGTTTTTGCCCCCGCACCCAACAGGTTAACTCACATCTTCCTACTGGTTTTATGCAGGTCTTCGAATAACTTTCTAGTCTCGCTGATGATGGCAGCAATGACATAGTTGTGATTTTGTCACACACAGTTTTTGGCAAAACATTACACTAGGGACCAGTGTCAAGCTTAAACACTTATTTAACATTGCCAAAATCTACTGTTTCTACCCAGTCTTGGGCCCCCGAGTTAACTGTACCGATAAACATACTCTCAGTGTCAGAGTCATAATCATCAACTGTATGCATAATAAATGTATGGGGTTATACGGAAATCTTGCCCAAAATGATTCAAATTCTTGCACATGTGGCATTGTTGGCCAGCAGCAGGGCAGAAACCTTTCCCCTGCAAAATACAACAGTTCCTACACGTGAGGCCACCTTGATGCTTTCGAGCCGGATCATCCACTGAATCCACTTTTTGGACGTTGCTGCCCTCATCCTTTAAACTCTTCATGTGCTGCTTACTTGTCTCGGCAGTGCGAGCTGCTGTTAATGTTTTCTCCAGGTTTTGTTCTCGTTCCATAAGTCTCTCCTTCGAACTTTGATCCTTGAGGCCAAGAACTAACATAGACGTTGTCCAAGATTCTTCCTTGTCGCCGAGATCACAATTGTTAGCCAGTGTTTTCAGAGCGCTGCAAAACTCATCGACTGTCGCGCCCTCTTGCTGTTTGCGGTCGATGAACAAATGAAGATTAAAATGCCTCGATGACAACGGAGCACAGTGAGCCATAAATTTCTCCTCCACTCCCGCAATTTTGTCGCGATCACCTTCGTTCTCCCAAACAAAATTTGAGTAAATGTGATATATATATGAAATAATTCATATTTGAACTGCGGTTATAGATGCAGGTGAAGTATGATCCTCGCAGTAAATTTTCCAATTTAAGCAATTGGAA
>CM042753.1:20342647-20354750 GCA_022496165.2 Catalaphyllia jardinei
ATTGTTCCCAAATCGGTCATTTAGGACTGTTTTGTTTCGAGTTCCCATCTGTAAATGGAACACATTGTTCCCAAATTGGTCATTTAGGACTGTTTTGTTTCGAGTTCCTATCTGTAAATGGAACACATTGTTCCCAAATTGGTCATTTAGGACTGGTGTGTTCCGAGTTCCTATCTGTAAATGGAACACACTGTTCCCAAATTGGTCATGCAGGACTGTTTTGTTCCGAGTTCCTATCTGTCAATGGAACACATTGTTCTTAAATTGGTCATTTAGGACTGTTTGTTCCGAGTTCCTATCTGTTAATGGAACGTGTGGTTCCTAAATTAGTGATTGGGGAACACACATCGGAGCATTTTGTTTCGCATTCCTATTTGAGGCAAACAATAGGGCGCGCACAGCCCTGCTTGGGCAAGTTTGATTGCATCTGTCATGAATTTCGCACAATAGTAATGAGGGCGGGCAAGTAATGGCATGCTTTGGCAAATATAAACATATATGCAGTTCCATTATTCGTCATCGGTTCCTGTTGGCCAAATGTTCTTAAAACGGCAAAATGAGCAAGAAGTGCAAGGTCAATTGGTCGGATATCGATGGAGCGTCGCCAAAACCGAAACGCTTAACTTGGAAAAGGATGAAACTGACAGTTTGTATCACTGCCCAGTACAAGAGTGTGACCATGATGGGTTTCAGAGTCAGGGCTAGAGAGGCTGCAGAAAACATGTTTACACCAAGCACAGTTGGTTCTTTTACTTTGACGAAAAACCCAATTCGACAGAAATCACAGATTCGCTAAAGGTAGCAAGCAATGTTTCAATAGAGAGCACAATTCAAGATCAAACAAGTGAGACCACAAAGCATGCCGTAAAGTTACTTCCCTCATTTTCATTATGTTGCGACATTGGCGAAGTATTTACGAAATGGCTGACTGGAATTGGTGGCGGTTACAAGAAAGATCGTGCAGCCCAACAAATAGTTACAAGATGCTTTAAGTTTCTTAGATTTTGTTGTGAAGACGAGGAAGAGTTGACATTTGACGTGGTGGACTTTAGCTTGTGTTCAACAAATATGTTGTTCAAGTTTATCGACTACTTACAAGACGAATGCAAGCTCGGCCATGGCGGGCGTTTGGGCTACATAGAGCGCGAAAGAGTCGCAAAGATGATGCGATTGCAGTGGACGCAAGATTTAGATATTGAGACACTGGAAGCAAGAGGCCACTGGGCAACAATGGAAAAGCTGTTGGAGGTCGTGAAGTTCCATCTTCCGCGCTACGAAAATACCGTGAAGATTTGCAAATCGAGTCCAGCGCAAGTGAACCCCTCAGACCTGACATTTGCCACGAAATTTGTAGCCATGTATCTGTTCATCAAAGTGAAGGGGTCACGTCCCATGACTTATCAATACCTGACGGTGGACATGATTGCTACAGCTGAGGAAAAGGATGGATTCATTGATCAGAAAACGTTCAAGACTGCTGGAAAGTATGGATTTGATTCTGACCGATGCCAACATGCAAGTGGTCAAAGGTTACATCTCGTACGTTAGACCTTTGCTTAAACCCCAGCGCGATTTTGTTCTCGTCAACAGAAATGGCAACCAACATGGTAAATTGGGCGAGATCATGAGCAAACTGATGTTTGATGCAAGTGGAAAGTACATCCATCCCACGCGCTATCGCCAAATTGTTGAAACGCAGAGCCTTAATCAGCTCACTAGCGAAGAGCAGAGGATTTTGTCCGAAGACCAAAAACACAGCTCTGCTGTTGCTTAAGTGTCATTGTCTGAGAAAGTGTTCCAGGGGCTAAAAGTTGTGGTCAACCGATTTGGCTGAAACTTGGCACAGAAGTTGGGTGCAATGAGATATTTCAAAAGCCAATTTGGCTCACTTCTCTGACTTTTAGTTTTGGAGTTTCAGGGGAGGTCTCATTTCTTACCATTTGAGTACCAAAAACCGAGCCTTCCAGGGGACATTTTGAAAGTGCCATAAAATCCAATTGGTACATTGTGCTTCCAAATGAATTTGACCACAAACTCTACTATAACAGAGCTTTCATTTCATGCATGTAACTTTGTCCTCGAGGTATTGAACAAAGAGGAGCTTGGTGCTAGAATTTGGCAAAAATTGATGTCAAAATTACAATCCAAAATTGCCAGTTTTCAAAAAATCAGTGTATCTACCTGCCTTCTTGCATAACTTCCGTACCTATACCATTATTTACCTTAGTGACCCAATTATGAAAATCAGTTGAGAAAAATTTGGCTTATCAAGGTTTGTTGAATTTTTGCTGCAAACACTCCATGCCCCTCTAAGGCCAGCAAAATGGAATTTGGAGCATAATTCATGCCATAAACAAACCAAGTTGTTAATAGGAAGCCCTCATTCTGTATTTGGCAATTGAAAATGAATTGTTAAAGCCAAATCAGTTTCATTGTTTAGAATTAGCCCGACTCTTACCGTACAATTGCTCTTAAAAGCCCTTTGATTAGCACAACAAACACCCTGATTTATCAAAACAAGGGTTAATGTTTTCTTTCAAAACTTAATACCCATCAAACAGCAAAAATGATGAGCACCTTACCCAAATATAACGATCGTTTTAAACGATACTTAAATTTTTCATTGATTTTTATTCAGTTTCAAGTCATAACACTTAATTCTTATTCGTTGCTCCAAGCATGGAAACTCTCCATATAATTGTCAGGAATGATTTTTTATATGATTACAAGATAAAGTTAGCTTAACAGAAACGTTCGTTAGCATATAATCTATGTCTGTTAACTGCCTGCATAGTTCTTGTAAATACTCACCAGTAAAGAGCATGACGATGCATACATAGATATATTACAAACATACGAGCTGCAGTTTATCGCAGTGTCGATGTGACCCGTTATTTCAGAGTCCTTTAGAGCACAGGAAATGAAACCATCTGTCAAAAAGGAATGCACATTTAGGAGAGCTGGATAGTAAAACAAAAAGCTTTTGTTTCAAATACAATAACCAAAGGAGGCCTTGCATTGAGATGATGCATCCAATGGCCCGCCATTTTGGACATGAGATAGAGCGGGGACTGGACCGAGTTCCCATTCTTCTTCCATTTCGCGGGTATGTTTTGGCAGGCCGGGTATAAAAATTTCAAGGGTAATTTCACGATGGCACTTTGTTCCTTTGGAGGGGTAAGTGATCAGTTCGTTGCCATGTCATGGGCTGCGCATGAAACAGGAATGGTTCCTTTGTTGTCCTGCGAGATAGACATGACTGAATGGTTGAAGGAAAAGTACAAAGGGTCAGGTGCGTCAGGGGCAAGAGGAAGACCTGGTCATACCAAAGCTACAGGTGATTTAAAATATCAGTTAGGGATCATGCACGCGCAGAAGTGACTGTTATCGCGATCCAGTGGACTCTTTTTGTTGAACAGAGACCACAATATGTTACCATTTTGTCGTCTCAAATTGTTTGTGACGAAGATTTTCCCAGGTAATTTACTTGGTTCTTGCAAAGTGAAAATAGCATTCAACAAATTGCCTGAAATTGTTCATAGAAAGGGCAAGAGGGTTGACTAAAATCCTAACTTTGAAAGATAAAAGTACAGTTATTATATCGCAGCAATCTCGTGAACCAAATATAACGATAAGAATAACTTGAAGGCTGTTTATCGTCTGCTCGCACTGTTTGTTTACATTAAGTTTTACCTGTGCAGGCACTTATCACGCAATCACAATTTGAGCTTGAAACTCCACCATTTTCCTATATTTGCTGGTTTCGTCAAAGAAAAAAATCTTTGCAAACATGCCGCATCGAACTTTTCCATGAAGTTGACATTTTAAGCAACAAAATGCCTTGTTTCACGGATAACATTCTTGGTTACAAAAATTATTTGGATACATTTTTTTAATTACTTACAATTAGTTATTTTAGTATGTAAATAGAGGTGGCATAATTTTAGCAATCTTATACCGGGTTTGAAACCTGTCTCAAATTTATCGTTGTATTCTGAAGCTCGGTTAATTGATTAAACATTTTTTCTACAAAAATAGATGAATCGCGATAAAAAAGTACATTCGATTTTGAGACGGTATTACGACTTCATAATGGCACCATCGTAGAGAATGTTTTCCTGCATATGGATGGACTCGCTGCCTCGCGAAAGTACATTTGCTTGTTGTTGATTTTTTTTTTACTTGCGGGCGCTCAGTGAATTTCATCTCTTTCCCAGTTATGCTAGTACATACTCACCTAACACTTTCTTTACTCAAAACTTTCCCCAGAAAGTGGATTCCTGATTTTCTACGCGTGTGCGTGTGACGGGGAAGGGCCGCGGGCTAGTGAACTCGTTATATACACCCCTCACACCCCTCAATCCTGAATTACTTACGTTAGGCACAGTATGTTGTTAACTTGCGCATTTTGCTCCCGGATAAATGTTGTCATCCATGCGATGAAGAAAAAGCACCATCACGTGTAAAAAAAGTGTCTAAAGCATTCATGCGCAAGAGGCGTGTGAGCAAATCCATGGCGGAGGGAATCTACAGGGTTAGGGTTAGGGTTAGGCTCTGGTAAATATGTACTGTATCTATGTTTTCTTATTTCCACCCATAATACCCAGGGGTGGCACTGTTCTTCCAATCAGATTCTCATACTTTCCCCTTTTTGAAAAAAAAAATCTAACTGGTAAGGACTAGCAATCAAAACTCAAAACCAGGCGGATGTACCTTGCATCCATTACCCTAATTAACACACATGCTAAATCACTATTTTTTTGTGAAACAGCCAGCTATTTCACCAAGAAAGTAAAGTTGCTTTTTTGTATTGTTTCCAAGCTCGAAAACCGATTGAAGGTTTAGAAGGTTTTCTGTAATGCGAACTGAAGGACTATTTGCTTGAAGGTGTCTCATTTGCTTGATCGCGTGATCATCCTTTTCCTTGTACCCTTTCAGCCATTTGCAGCTCATACCGAACTCTAATTGTTGATGCTCCAGCTGCTCGAGTTACTGAGAGACATGAAGATCAAGTGACGACACTAGCTGCATTCGCTTCAACACCAAAGTCTTTACCCAGGCAGTTACGTCCACCACGCATTTCGGCACACTATCATGTATGTGTTGGATCAGCTTTCTCTGTCCCTAGCAGCTCTTCGCGGGAAGAACAAGAAAGCATGTATTTGCCAGAGAGCGAACGGGAGAAAAGAAACCTTGAGACACTAAACAATGCAATGGCTGTCATATTTGATGGTAACTTCACCCCGTTACCCCACTATGTTGACTGCACGTGGGAAGCACTTTCTGGGGCTTCGAAGGAAGAATTCATAATAAGAGCACAGGAGGTGGTTTCTTACGTATTAAACACCATTGCTCCTTCACAGCAGCAGCACCTTTGGGAAGGAATGGTCAAACGTCATTTTTCTGTTGAGCACAAAATAAACAACATCACAATCGATGTGGGATTCGAAGCAATTTTGCTGGCTTACAATGAATGTTCGAATCGGTTAACAAAAACTCAGATATTATCACTCATATGTGACAGGTTCTCTCAGTCTGAACTCCAGCAGCTTCTCCCAGGAATCTCATTACGCCAAGTAAAGAATGCTAGAAAGCATGCTTCAGAACATGGACGTGGAGAACCAAAGACAAGGAATGAGATTTTCAGATGCAGGTTGAATATGGAGAAAGTTAGGGATTTTATCGAGTTCTTTTCCAGATCCACATTCCTTCAAGATGTAGCCTTTGGAACAAAAACATTGAAACTTTCTTCAGGTGAGAGAATCCCGTACAATTCGTACAATGACTGCGTCGAAAATCATCTACCTTTACCATGAAGAGTGTCGTGAACATGGTGTGGAGCCTCTAAAGGAGCGTACGTACCTGTTTCCGTTTGCTAGAGGTTTGTAGTGCGTCGAAGCAAAAGTCCTTGCAGGGGTTGGACCATACGTCTACGGCTGGTGAAGAGGCATTCGAGACGATAGCCTCAGTCGTTTTGAATCTAGGTCGGCATGGTGCGGGTGCAACATGGACCCAAGACACCCTTCGATCTTTAAGCGCTGGAAAGAATTATCTCAAAAGCGTATACAAGAGTCATCTAGGACCGGAAGAGCCTTGTGCTGATCACTGCACTGTGTTTGCACTATCGGATCCAGTCGAAGAGAAATTTTCAGGTGAATGTTGCCACGATGACAACCAGGCATGTCCAGAATGCCAGGGTATTGTGGATGTTCTGAAAGCTATCGAAGACACACTCAGAAATGGAGATCTGGACTTGAGTGAGAAGCAAAAGGAGAGAGCAAGGTGGGCCTTGGATCACTTGGTTTCCAGCATCGATGCTTTGAAAGCTAATTTACTGAGGACTTTTCAACAAGATCAAGCGAGACAAGACGCACTCGATCGGTTAGATGACCAGACTATTATGGTCATAAATGACTGGGCCAGTATCTGCAAGTGAGCACACAATCCACACATATGTGGTGGCCATTGTCAGCTGCAAACAAGACTGGTTTTCCGTTTCTTGTGTACTAGAAGAGGTCCTTGTCTGTGTCAAAGCGTCGCATCAATCAGTATGTAGAGCGATCCTACGGAGTGATAATGCTGGATGCTACCACTGTAGTGCGCTTTTGCGAACCATCAATTCCACTAGCAGAAGGTCAGGCATCGAAGTAATCCGCTATGATTTCTCTGACCCTTAGTCGGGTAAGGACTTACGTGACAGAAAGATCGCCCCTTGCAAACAGCGCCTTCGAAATTATGTTGCTGAAACTCACAACGTGGAGGGTACAAAAGACACAAAGAAAGGCTTAGAGTCCCCAACAGGAATTGCAGGAACAAGCGCTGCGGAATGCAAGATTGACCAATCAGTGATGTTAGTAGGCGCTGCTAATAACAAGTTTCCAGGGATAACAAAACACAATAATTTCTCTCTGACTTCTACAAGCAAGCGCGTCTGGCAAGTACACAATGTTGGAGAGGGCATGGATTTGGAGGGGTCTTGGAATGAACAAGATGTCTCTGGGCTCCAAAGGATTGGGGATTGGACGAAACAGATACCGCGTGTTACAGAAAAGAAATGCCAGGAAAAGGGAAAACACGATGTCACTGAGTCTGTCAATACTTTTAGCTGCCTTGAACCTGCTTGTATTGCCACCTTCAAGACAATCGAAGAGGCGGATGAGCACATGGACACAGGTCATCCTATCATGACTCCAGAGAAGGAGACCATATATGACAACGTATGTAGGCAGTGGGCAGCTGCAACCACATCGGTAAAAGTTGGTGGCCAGAAAATTGGCAGGACAGATTATGTTCCTTTGGCGAATGTACGACTGACCAAAGAGTGGGCCTTAAAGAAGCAGAAAGCTGCAGTA
The DNA here is from genome assembly GCA_022496165.2 of Catalaphyllia jardinei. Lineage (NCBI taxonomy): Eukaryota > Metazoa > Cnidaria > Anthozoa > Scleractinia > Caryophylliidae > Catalaphyllia > Catalaphyllia jardinei. Next base: position 20,350,000 of record CM042753.1, read on the forward strand.
AGAATATCTTCGGGTGTCAAAGAATTATTGACAAACATATTCAAGAAGGGAGCTAAGGATCTTCACCAAAAAGCTATGCCAGCAGACATGGTGGAGGAAATAAAGAAAACTTTCCCAGTTTCAGAGTGGGTTGAGGTACAGACTGTCAGAGGATACTTTTCTCGGCTGGCTTCGAAGCAAAAGGGACTTCCAGGCAACGAAGAGGAGGGTGAAGACGAAGCGTTGGAGAAAGAGGATTACGCGGAGCAACTAGTCAGGGTGGCTGAACAAGAGATTGGCCTCAGGCACCCTCTTGTGTATGATGACTTTAATTTTTGTGATCTCTATGCCAAGGGTAGATTGGCCAAGGTTCTGGAAAGGCAAAAACTCAGTCAGCTTCAGTCATTCTGCGAGTATTTTGACCTGGAAATTTCTGGTCGTGCTAATCGTAAAGCATCGTATTACGAACCTCTTATACAATTAGCAAATTCCTGTGATTGCCGCAAGTCAGGCAAGTAAATAATGCTTTTAGATTCTTCGACTTAAACCAATCTGAGTCAGTTAAAGTTGTGCGACTCGTCGACTTGGTTAAGTCATCGTACTCTCGCGTCCAAGGTGATACAATACCAATCACATCTCGAGGCGTTTCATGATTTCATTTGAACATCAACACGAAAAAAGTTTATCGTCCAGCTCTTCTCTTCGTAGTGTGAACCCCTTCCATGGTTTCACTTACTGAGCGATAAAGTATTTGGAAAATGTGATGAATCGTAGGTCATCTAGACGCTGATCACTGCAGCTCGTATGTACACCATATCTTTTCGTTGGGTCGTGATTAATTCATTACTGATACAAAAGCTATTTAGGGTATTAAAATGCCAGACAAAGATTATTTTTGCTAACATTACTTAATCTTTTAAAAAAATGGCTTGGAAAATTATGGAGACTTTCCGTACTTGCGGCAATACATGGAGATATGACCTGAAAAGTACAAATCAGAGAAAATCTTAAGTATCTAAGTATCTTTGTATGAGGAGCATACATACTGAAGTGATTAACGTGATTACATAAAGTTATTTCCTAACGAGCAACAACTTAGGCAAACAGACAACTGCCAATAATGTTTCAAATCGGATAACACTTAAAACTGTTGAAAATTTGTACATAACATCTTAAATCAATGTTACAATCCATGATTACTCACAGATCGTTTTGCAGCCTTTTTTGTTAGTCAACTGCTATAATCTGTGACAACGCTTGGTCAACGCATTTTAAAACTGAACTTTTGTGATATTTGAGCAATGGTTTTCTTACAGTCATACGTGATCATGCCGGGTGGCTGCTTACGAGAAGCGGTCACTATGACAGAGTCGACTGTACTACGTTTTCAAAGAAAAAAAATCCTCCCTGTTTTGTTGAATCAAAGGCCTCTTTAAGAGCAATTGAACAGTAGGAGTTGGGGTAATTCTAAACAAAAAAACTGATTTGGCTTTAATAATTCATTTTCACTTACCAAATACAGAATGAGGGCTTCCTGTCAACAATTTGGTTGTTTATGGCATGAATTATGCTCATTTTTCCATTTTGCATGGCCTTAGAGGGGCATGGAGTGTTTGTAGCAAAAAATCAACAAACCTTGTAGGTTGGCAGTAAAGCTAGAGCAAAGGAATCAAATCACAATAAAAAGAGATGAAAAGAGTAAATAAATAAATAAATAAATAAATAAATGAATAGATAAATAAATAAACAAATACCAGTTGAAAACTCATGAACAGTAAGACTGTAAGATGTCTGACTTAACTTTGTTTTTAAACGTTTTAAGGGGGAGGTGTTTAATATTTTCATCAAGATTATTCCAAACTTTTACAGCTGCAAAGCGAATGTTGAATTTACCATAGTTTGTTTTGATGGTATTGATGTAATAGGTTGATTTGGAAGCAAGTATGGTATTGTATGAGTGTACAGATGCTACTGTTGGAAAAAAATTTTCAAAGGAAGATGGTAGAAGATTATAGTGGTAATGATACATAAGGAGTGCATTGTGAAGGGTAACAAGATCAGTTAATTTAAGTATCTCCAATTCCTTAAAGAGAGGCTCAGAGTGTTCATCTGGTTTTGAAAAAGTTATAATACGTGTAGCTCTCTTTTGAAGAGTTATTAAAGGTTTAAGAGTAGCGCTATAAGTATTGCCCCAAATTGATAGGCCATAGGTGAGGAAGGGGTAGATAATTGATATTTCACTAGACGTATACCTTATGTCAGGCAAAAAGTACCGTTTTCCCCCCATTTATTGACCAAAGCGTAAAATGCATTATTGTAATTTTCAACTTCTTAGTGTAAACAATTCAGTTCAAGAAGGTGTCTCGAAAGTGCACCTAAATTTTGCTTTAAAATGGTGGGACTCTTTTATTTGTGATTGTATTTGTTAAAAAAATACGATTAAAAAACTAGCGTGAGACCACGTTTTTGAATTCAAAACATTCTCATTTTATCACGCCTTTGCCCGCACATTTCGTGCACTTTGGGCCTTTTTTGCCTTTCGCGCGAGTTTTGCGTTTTGCCAATCGCGCCTCCGGTATCGTGCATTTTTTTTTTGCCTTTCATGCCCGCCCTATTTTTGCCTTTCATGCCCGTGCTATTTTTGCCTTTCATGCCCGCGCCAATTTTGCCTTTCATGCCTGAGCTATTTTTGCCTTTCATGCCCGAGCTATTTTTGCCTTGTCTGCCTTGTATCGTTTTGTGGTCGAGGGCTAGACAATTTCAACATTGTCTAAACCGTTTACAAGTTGAGTTTTCCACTTGAACGCAGGACACCTGTCTAAGTGCATTTTAACTTCATCATTTCTGAAGTATTTGGACCTTCTTGAAAATAAAATTTAGACCTTTTCAATTGATTCTAAATTGTTTGTAACGTTGTATTTTTGGCGGTGACGGCAGTCCATAGTACTTAACGCATTAAATAGGAGTGAATGTTCCTGAACTGCAATCTTTTACCAAGAGCGAGGTAAGACTTTGTTGATAATAAAAATTATCTTTGTTGAATGCGTGGTGTGGTGACTTGATGATTAAACACTTTTCATTTCGCGCAGCAGCGCCAATGTTCCGCCGAAAACAGAGATTTTAACATCAAAAATGCTGGCTTCGTTTTCGCGGTAGAAATATGCAACTTCTCAGTTTTCGCGTACAATTTCTACAGTTCTAATAAATATGTCGTCGTTGAGTTACGTTTTGTACAGAAAAACTAAAAACTACTCGCAGAAAATTGCTAAACTTAAGAAATTAACACAGCGTTTTTGTTCCCAACGTGACTATTTTTATCCTGGAAAGAAATTTGATCGGGGGCAGATTTTGATCACATGCTAGGCAACCACTTCTGAGCCTTGAGCGTGTGAGTAGTGTAGAGAAGAGGGGTTTCAGCGCATCGCTTTTACAAAAGAAAAAACAGAAGGGGTAAAAAAACAGCAGAGGAGGTGGGTGAAGTCACAAAAGCAAATAAAAATTGATACTCTTCTTACTTAGAAAAAAATATATAATAAAGGTTATAATGGAAGCTTATTTAAAGACCCCAGAAATGCAAAAACTAAAGAAAGAAAATTATAAAGAGTACAGAAAGAGATATGATCATTATAAACTAAGAAACACACCTTGGTATTGTGATGTTTGTAATAATGATAAAGATTATAAATTAGGTGGTAAATGGTCTCATTTAGGAACAAAGAAACATGAGAGAAATTTATATAATCAAAGCAATTTAATAAAATTACAATTTAAGAAAAAAAATAATTTAAAAAAAAATCGATACCTATATTATACTGAGATGATAAAATCACAAAAAAAGCTGCAAATTCATATAGTATGAAAGTAATTAATAATTATATATTAAATCAACCTATACTTAAACCAGTAATAAGACCTAATATTATAAAGGGTGGTGCGCAGAAAAGAGATAAGCCAAGATTGAGGTTACAAAAACCTTTAATACCAGAAAAAGCACCATTTCCACAAACTAAAAAAACACCACAAAAACCTACTCCAAAACCAAGAATAAAAAGCAAGAGACCAACTCCAGCTCAAAGAAGTTTTATACCAAAACCAATTAGACCTGACATTGCTCAATTTATAGAAAAAATAAAACCATTTTATAAACCAGAAGCAATAAAAGCATTTAAAAAATCATTAAATGATAAAGAAAATCAAATTAATCCAATTAAAATATTAAATAGTGCATTTGGTGATTATGCATTATCTGCAGAAATAGATATTTTTGATAAAAAAGAACCAAGAAATCAATTTAGAATAGTTTATTATTGGATTAAAAAATTATTACTTGACTATTTAAATAAAAATAGAGGATTAAAATTTAGTATTGCTATTAAAATAAGATTTTATAAGCGTAAATTTGATGAAAATGGTGAAGAATTTAGAGAATATATTGAGGGGTCATTTGGAAATATTGATAATCCAGAAGTTTTAACAAATAGTGATGAGATAAAAGATAAGTATAATTTTATTGTAGAGGTTATATTAGAAAAAATATCAAAATGGTTATCTGGAGGATCTGGTTTAATAATAGATGAGATAATAAGTAATTTTATTAATATTGCAAAATATGTGCCAATTGGTGGTGGATCATATCTACCATTACCAAAAGAATTACAAAATAGTAAAAAAGGTTTGATTAATATTAAAAATAATGATGATTATTGTGTGATTTGGAATTCAATAAGACAAGATAATCCAAAAGATAAAGATCCACAAAGAATTACAACAAA
>CM042753.1:20375053-20377553 GCA_022496165.2 Catalaphyllia jardinei
CTTATTATGGGGGTTGTTCAATAATTTCAAAAGATTTAGTTGCTGTTAGTATGAGAAAGAAAGAGGTTTTAATAGATAAACCAATATACTGTGGTGTTGCTATTCTTGAATTAAGCAAATTACATATGTTTAAATTTCACTATGGTAAAATAAAGACATTATATGGGGATAGAGCAAAACTATTATTTACTGATACTGACTCTCTTATGTATCAAATAGAGACAGAAGATGTTTATGAAGATCTTTTTCAATTTAGAAATGAATTAGATAACCATAAATATCCAAAAGATTCAAAATTTAAATTTACTGAGAATAAACAAGTGATTGGAAAGTTTAAAGATGAGACTGCTGGAATTCCTATAACAAAATTTGTTGGATTAAAGAGTAAAATGTATTCATTTGAAACAGAGAAGAAAATAGTAGACAAAGAAACAAAAGAAGTAAAGATAATACATGAAGAAAAAATAAAGGCAAAAGGAGTAAAGAAATATTTAATAGATAATAATCACCCAAATGAGAGATACTTTAATTATTCTCATTTTGAAGATGTTCTTAATAATCAAAAAATAATAAAGACAGAAATGAGATGTATTAGATCAGAATATCATGAAATGTATAATATATTAATGAATAAAACAAGTCTATCATGTTATGATGATAAGAGATATATACTAGATGATGTAATAAGCAGTTATGCATATGGTCATTACAAAATTTAGGATAGATCTTTTAAATCTTTTATATCTATCCAACTGTTGAATTTTTCAGGGTAACCTTTCCATTTAACTAAAGCTTTGTTGCCTTTTTTTCTAATTACTTTTTCTATTCTGAAAACAGTTTGATCTGTCTTTTGCAGCTCTTCTGTATAAAAAGATCCTTTTATTTCTTCACCATCTGAATCTTTTATTTTGTAAGTTATAGGAATTGTGGGTAAAATCCTATCTATAACGAATACTTCTTCTGTCCAATTTGGAGTGTATCCTTTATCGAAAGTTTTTCTTTTATATTTGCTTATACGAACAGTATCACCCACTTTAAATATAGGTTTGCTATCTATTTCCCTACCAAAATCATTAATTTTTAAATAAACTTTTCCATAGTTATGTTTTTTCTAGCTTCATTTGGAGTCATACCTATGCTTCTATTTTTACTATTATTGTAAGAAGAGAGTATTTCATCCAAAATATCAATGTAAACAGTATTATTTCTGATTGTAAACATCTTGTACATTTTTTCTTTAATAGTTCTGTTCCATCGCTCACAGACAGCTGACTTTTCTTCATTTTGAGTAGAATAAATTTCTATATTATTTTTATCTAGTAAATCGAGAAAAATTTTATTGTAATACTCTTTTCCTTTATCAACCCATAACTTTTTTGGCTTATGCTTTTGTAAAATGGTTTCGAAAGCCTTAGATACTTCTAAACCAGTTTTATTTTTTAAAGGTACAATCCAACCATATTTACTAAAAAGGTCTAAGACCATAAGAAGATATTTAAAACCTTTATTCCATTTACTAAGCTTTTGCATATCAACTAAATCAGAACACCAAATTTGGTCAACATTATGAACAATAACTCTTCTCTTATTAAAATTACATCTTATAGGTTTATGTAACTCATCAGCCAATTTTTCTTGCCACCTTAGATTTTGGGCGTTTTTTTTATCATGAGCGCCTAAACCTAACTTTCTTTTTTTATCAATCATATTTCTTGCTAACCAATGACCCCATTGTCTCTGATTCCAAGGAACTGCATCAAGAGCTTTAACCATCTTATTGTCAGCTTTATGTTTACAAGCTTTATCATCTCCACATACAGTATAGTCAACATCATGTTGCATTGCAATGGCATCTGCTGTACCAGTTGGCTTATCATATATCTCTAATATTTTACCTGTATTTTTATCAAATTTAACTTGTTTATTTAAATCATTAAGGGACCAGTATACTTATGACCAGGAAGAGTCCAACCACCCTTTGGTTTTGGAAGCTTGCCAATGGCTTTATGAATATCTACTCCTTTTCCTTCTTTTTTCCCTTCTATTTTATCAGCTGCTGCATCTGCTGCTTCATCAACATATTGTTTTATTTTATCTTTGGCTTTATTAGATCTAATAAAGTCAGCTGTTTTTTTTCTTCCACTTTTAACCAATAATTTAGCATCATCAACAATACCCTCACCTTTTATCTTTTTAGATACATCATCAGTTATTGAATCAATAGCTTCATTTAAATACTTTTGACCTATTTGTTTAAATTTAGCTTTAGCACTATCAGATTTAATTGCATTAGCTGCTCCTCTCCTTCCTAAGTTAAATAATCCTTTAGCACCTGCCTCTAAACCTTTAAAGAACAACTCATCAAATCCAGATCCATACATTTCTCTTAAACCATTTACTTCATTATTAGATAGGAACTTAGCCTTATTAATACCACATTCATCACATTTTACTTTTACTCCATGTCTATTATTATTTGATATAAAATATTGTTCTGAAC
>CM042753.1:20380053-20382553 GCA_022496165.2 Catalaphyllia jardinei
ATTGCCCTGGTGCTTACAACTTGCATGATGATGTCAGAGTAATTGGGCGTGACCACAAGGAGCATGATGCAAACCTTGTAATGCGCAAGTTTGAAGAGCATGGACTGACCCTTAACTATGAAAAGTGTGTCATTGGAGCCAAGAGCATGGAGTACATGGGAGAAGTTCTCACAGGAGAGGGGCTGCAGGTTTCCAAGAAGAGAGTGGAAGCGATTGTTGATGCACCAAGACCCCAAAATCAATTCGAAGTGAGGAGCTTCTTAGGATCTGCCCAATTCTGTGCCAAATTCATCCCTGGGTTTTCGACAATATCAAGCCCCTTGTGGGACCTAACATGTACTGGCAAGTCCTGGAAGTGGGGTACCAAGGAAGAAGAAGCTTTTGAACAAATTAAGAAGTTGCTAACCAACGCCCCAGTCATGGCCTACTTCGCCAAAGATGCTAAGACCCGCCTTGTAACGGATGCATCACCTGTTGGTCTTGGAGCAGTTCTAGAACAACAACAAGAGGATGGTTCATACAGACCAGTGTACTATGCCAGCCGCAAGCTTAGTAACGTGGAGAAGAGATACTCCCAATTTGAAAGGGAGGCACTAGCCGTCCGGTGGGCCTGTCAAAAATTCTACCTTTACCTGTACGGAATCGAGTTTGAACTCCGCACAGACCACAAACCGTTGGTAACTGTCCTGGGCGCCAAGAGCACACCCCCATCGGCACGCATTGAAAGATGGTTGTTGTACCTCCAGCAATTTCGTTATGTAGTGACACACATTTCAGGAAAAGAGAACTCTGCGGATGCTCTAAGCCGGCTCCCAGTAGGTCCAGCTCAGGAGCACGATGCCTGTGAGAGTACAGAATATGCCTGCAGCATAGCTAGTGAAGCCGTCCCAGCAGCACACACTGCCCAACAAGTTGAGCAAGCATCTGGAAAAGACCCCACATTACAATTGGTGCGTCAGGCTGTTACCTCGGGAGACTGGAATCGCTTATCAGGCACAATGTACAAAGCTTTGTCAGAAGAACTGTGGGTTCTTGGCCAGCTTGTCCTCAGAGGTAATCGTATTGTCATGCCAGAAAGCCTCTGGAAGAATACTATTGCACTCGCACATGAGGGTCACCAGGGTATGACGCGCACAAAGGCCCGCCTCAGAGAAAAGGTGTGGTGGCCTAACATGGACAAGCAGGTTGAAAAGTTTGTAAAAGCCTGTCATCCTTGCCAGCTAGTCGGCCCTAGAAGTAGGACCGAACCTATCAGGTCAACAACATTACCTGAAGTTCCATGGGGTGACATCGCCGTTGACCTACTGGAGATTCCCGGCGGAAACCACCTGCTTGTAGTAGTAGACAACTACTCGCGCTGGCCTGAAGTTATCTTGTTAAAGAAGACAGATGCATCACACGTCACAAGAGCCATGGAGGGTATCTTTCAAACACATGGCATACCTGAAAGTGTCCGCAGTGATAATGGCCCGCCATTCGCCTCTGCAGAGTTTGCAGGCTTTTTAGATTACCTAGGGATAGTTCACCTAAAAGGAATCCCCTACTGGCCGCAGAGTAATGGTGAAGTTGAGCGCTGTAACAAGACTTTACTGAAGATAATAAGAATCGCCAGTTTAGAAGGTAAAGACTGGAAAAAGGCATTACAAAATTTCCTCTTCCAGTACAGAACCACACCTCACACGGTGACTGGATTGTCCCCAGGCGAGCTCCTGATGGGTCGACGCCTCAATGATAAACTTCCAAAAGTAACCATTCCAAGTGAGAGAATCACCGAGGCGCACTGGCAGCAGCTTCTACGGGAAAGAGACGCACGGGGGAAACTTCGACAGAAAGAGTATGCAGACAGCAAGCGGTCAGCACAATACAGTGATATTGCTGAAGGAGATTGCATCCTGCTCAACAAGAGCCGTGACAACAAACTGTCTCCCAACTTTGAACCAGTACCATACAAAGTGGTCGAAAAGAAGGGCAATGCTGTCCTTATAGAAGATCAGGAGGGAAACACGAAGCTGCGCAATGCGAGCCACATGAAAAAGTTTCTTCAACCAGACCCTTGCACTGAAGCCACTGAAGTCGATAGAGGAGATGAAGCAGAGGACATGCCCACTGGAAGGCAGTCGGAAGCGACTTCTTTGATCCCGCCAACCAATAATGATAAGCACCCTACCCTACCTCCTGAATCAAGTGCAAGTCCCCTTCCTTCAAGGCCCACTCGTGTTAGACGCCCTCCAGCATGGATGAGTGACTTTGTATCTTTTTGTGCTTGATCCTTTTTTTTTACATGCAGATGCTGATCTATGTACATGACTCTGTCAATTTAGTTGTTTGTTGTTTAAAGACATTGGACATTGGTTATTTGTACATTAGCTGTCTGCATGACAGGGAGTTTTGTATTAAGTGAAGGGGGGATGTAGTGTCGTGGTAGTGACGTTTATGTCACGTGACCTTTGCAACCATGTGCTGTGTAGAGTCCGCCATCTTGTTAATAGAATTGTTGTGT
>CM042753.1:20385053-20426089 GCA_022496165.2 Catalaphyllia jardinei
CCGTCCGGTGGGCCTGTCAAAAATTCTACCTTTACCTGTACGGAATCGAGTTTGAACTCCGCACAGACCACAAACCGTTGGTAACTGTCCTGGGCGCCAAGAGCACACCCCCATCGGCACGCATTGAAAGATGGTTGTTGTACCTCCAGCAATTTCGTTATGTAGTGACACACATTTCAGGAAAAGAGAACTCTGCGGATGCTCTAAGCCGGCTCCCAGTAGGTCCAGCTCAGGAGCACGATGCCTGTGAGAGTACAGAATATGCCTGCAGCATAGCTAGTGAAGCCGTCCCAGCAGCACACACTGCCCAACAAGTTGAGCAAGCATCTGGAAAAGACCCCACATTACAATTGGTGCGTCAGGCTGTTACCTCGGGAGACTGGAATCGCTTATCAGGCACAATGTACAAAGCTTTGTCAGAAGAACTGTGGGTTCTTGGCCAGCTTGTCCTCAGAGGTAATCGTATTGTCATGCCAGAAAGCCTCTGGAAGAATACTATTGCACTCGCACATGAGGGTCACCAGGGTATGACGCGCACAAAGGCCCGCCTCAGAGAAAAGGTGTGGTGGCCTAACATGGACAAGCAGGTTGAAAAGTTTGTAAAAGCCTGTCATCCTTGCCAGCTAGTCGGCCCTAGAAGTAGGACCGAACCTATCAGGTCAACAACATTACCTGAAGTTCCATGGGGTGACATCGCCGTTGACCTACTGGAGATTCCCGGCGGAAACCACCTGCTTGTAGTAGTAGACAACTACTCGCGCTGGCCTGAAGTTATCTTGTTAAAGAAGACAGATGCATCACACGTCACAAGAGCCATGGAGGGTATCTTTCAAACACATGGCATACCTGAAAGTGTCCGCAGTGATAATGGCCCGCCATTCGCCTCTGCAGAGTTTGCAGGCTTTTTAGATTACCTAGGGATAGTTCACCTAAAAGGAATCCCCTACTGGCCGCAGAGTAATGGTGAAGTTGAGCGCTGTAACAAGACTTTACTGAAGATAATAAGAATCGCCAGTTTAGAAGGTAAAGACTGGAAAAAGGCATTACAAAATTTCCTCTTCCAGTACAGAACCACACCTCACACGGTGACTGGATTGTCCCCAGGCGAGCTCCTGATGGGTCGACGCCTCAATGATAAACTTCCAAAAGTAACCATTCCAAGTGAGAGAATCACCGAGGCGCACTGGCAGCAGCTTCTACGGGAAAGAGACGCACGGGGGAAACTTCGACAGAAAGAGTATGCAGACAGCAAGCGGTCAGCACAATACAGTGATATTGCTGAAGGAGATTGCATCCTGCTCAACAAGAGCCGTGACAACAAACTGTCTCCCAACTTTGAACCAGTACCATACAAAGTGGTCGAAAAGAAGGGCAATGCTGTCCTTATAGAAGATCAGGAGGGAAACACGAAGCTGCGCAATGCGAGCCACATGAAAAAGTTTCTTCAACCAGACCCTTGCACTGAAGCCACTGAAGTCGATAGAGGAGATGAAGCAGAGGACATGCCCACTGGAAGGCAGTCGGAAGCGACTTCTTTGATCCCGCCAACCAATAATGATAAGCACCCTACCCTACCTCCTGAATCAAGTGCAAGTCCCCTTCCTTCAAGGCCCACTCGTGTTAGACGCCCTCCAGCATGGATGAGTGACTTTGTATCTTTTTGTGCTTGATCCTTTTTTTTACATGCAGATGCTGATCTATGTACATGACTCTGTCAATTTAGTTGTTTGTTGTTTAAAGACATTGGACATTGGTTATTTGTACATTAGCTGTCTGCATGACAGGGAGTTTTGTATTAAGTGAAGGGGGGATGTAGTGTCGTGGTAGTGACGTTTATGTCACGTGACCTTTGCAACCATGTGCTGTGTAGAGTCCGCCATCTTGTTAATAGAATTGTTGTGTTCCTGGAGTCTCGTGTGTTTTCTTCTCTTGCGAAGCTGCTACAATATGTAGAGGTAAAAGGTGTTTATAAAAGATACAAAAACCTTTTTAGATCATTATGTAATAGAAAAGAGAAGAGAGAAGCAAAAGAACATAAAGAATCAGTAAAAAAAGATTTAGGTAAAGCAAGAGGCAGATTAATAAATAGAGCTAGAGAATTACAAAAAGAAAAAACGGAAGGAGAAGGTAAAATAATAGATAGAGAAAGAAAACTAGAAGAAAAATATGTAAAATTTGCAAAAGATTTACAAAAGAAAAAAATAGCATTAAATAATCAGATTAAGGCTCGAGGTGATGGAAGTACTGCTCTATAAATTTTTCATTATAATTTGTATCTTTTCTGAAAACACTTAACAGATCCCAATAATCTATGCCTTTATGCATTTCATAGAGAAAGAGAAGACAAAAATAACCACAAGTAGAGGTATATAAGTTTTGAATCTGCATGTTTTGATGTAAAAGAGTTAAATTTTTCATCTTAGCATGATTTACTATTTCTTGAAAAGGTGGCATACCAAAACTATCAAAATAATTAATAACACCATCTCTAACATAAGTTGCAACCCAATGAGATCCACTCATATAATGTGGTTCTAAATTATAGATAAATATAGCTAATTTATGATTATGAGGTAGAGAGACATCTCTACTCAATACATCTTTAATAGGAATACCTAAATATTTACACCATTCTAAAAGATCAAAATTACTTAATGGAACTGTTTTTTTAAATTTTAATAATAATAAGCTGCTTCGTTTTTTGTGCCCTTTGCTATTTTTTTTTTACCACCTCCTTTAGAAGAAGGTGGTGGTGTACCGATTCTTGGACCTCCCTCACCCCATGTACCAAAGAATGGAGGTGGTCTCATTTGACTTTGCATTGGCATAATTGCTCCTCCTTTTGCTCCACTTCCTTTTCTAAACATATCTAAAAGCATTGGTATTCCAATACTTGCTAAAATAGTACCTATACCATTACCAACTTGCTTTTGATTAATTTTAAACATTAAATCCATATTATTATTGTAAGCATCAGCTAAATCTCTTATCTGTGGTTTAGAGAGCAATTCACTCATAATTGCAAGTTTATGTAGCTCACTATTTGGTACTTTAAATACTTGTCCACCACTTATTTTTTTTACAATCTGTCTAACACTTTCACCAACACCACCAGCAAGAGCTGATAAACCAGCGGTTTTTGCAAGCATAGGTCCATAATTTCTCAATACGGGTAATATACTACTTGCAATACCATTTCCAACTTGTTTTCTAATATTAGACTTTGGAATTTTAACTAGAGCACCAGTTCCATTTTTTCTAGCCTTTTCTACTCTATTAGCCATATTATTTGAAACAAGTAGAGTATTACTACCAGTTAAATCTTTATTTTTTAATCTTATACCTATTTCTTCACTATTTTTAAAAGCTCTTTTAAGTTTTATAATTTGACCCTTTGAAAGATTAACGTTAATTTTGACTAATTTTGTTGACATTATATTAATTATGAATTAAATTTTTTTAACTCATAAATAATATTTTTTAAATTATCAATAACAAAAACAAAAAAAACACTAATCACTCATATCATAACAATTTTCAGGATGTAATGAGATAATTGGCTCTGTTTCTGTTTTTTCTTCTTCTTCAACACTATCATCTAGAAGACAACATTGACTAAATCTACTTTCTTCTGGTTTATATCTAACTTGCATTAATTTTGGTTTAAGAGTTAATCCAAATGTACCTCTACATAATGAAAACCATCCAGCGATAAACTTAACATGAGTTCTTGATATCACATCTTCATAATTATCTTTTTTATTACCATCCCAATCAAAAAAAAGTAGTCTGAAGTTTATCTTTTTTATATAGTAGTGAAAATTCCATCTTAGATGGATATTCTAGATATTCTCTCTCTTTTGTCTCTTTATCTACTTTATAAGGCTTTTTACAAATTCTTTTCCATAATCCACCTTGACCATGTTCATCATAACCCTCGATATTAGTTTTAGGAATATTTTTTGCTAATCCCCATTTCTTTTTATAAAAAGTGTCAATAAAAAACTGATCTAATTCTTTTGCTTTTTCTAGATAATTTCCCTCTAAATTTATTTGCATACTTGTTCCAAGATAATTACCATCTTTATCAACATTTTCTTGTGCACCAAATGGTGAAACTCCTTCATATTGAATATACATAGTGTAACCATCATATAAAATTGGTATTTGAGTACCATTATAATTATTTTTCTTTTGAGTTCCAAAAGTAATCTTACTTGTATCAATATCTAAAAATTTAACTACAAAACCACTGTTGTTATCTCTCACTTTTACTTCTTTTTCTCTTTTCTTTTCTCTGTTCTCTTTCATTCTATATGATTAATAAATATTTTTTTTAAATTATATTTTTTATTTTTTCTTTATTTCATGAGGGTGTTTTTTGTTTGCTATGTTTTCTACACTTATACAATAACTAATTGATCTCCCACTTTATCAACAACAACATCTTTTTCATAAAGAACAATAGCATGAACCCTAAACCTATCGCCATCATTAGTGTTAATCATATATTTAAGTATAAGTTGTTTTGGATCTCTGCTTACACCATCAGCTTGATAACTTAGATCAAAAAAGATAAGAGGATAAAGAGATCCGAAATTAGCGATATTTAATTGTGTTCCAGTATTATAATCATTCTTTTTCCATGAATAACCCATTAGAGCATTAAATATTCTAGTTTTACTCTCATGGTGAAAGTCTCTTTCTGGATAAAACACTCCATCACCATATTCAAGTCTGCAGCTAGTTAGGGTACTATTGTCATCACCTGCATTTAGTTTAAATGTATCATATATATAAGGATTTGCTCCAATTAAATTATTCTTATTTCTCTGTAAATAGATAAATACATATCTTACTTTATCAATAGATGCTGATATTCTAAAATCTCCACTTGTATTTGTTAGATCTGATCTCTGATACATTTCTCTTAAGTAATTCCATTTAGATGGTTTTTGAAAATCAGATATAAATTTACTCATTAGAGCATCTTTTGGTTGTAATCTTGGAACCCATAGGTAAAATCGATCAATTACTAATCTAACATTTCCATGATTTGCACCTGCACCAAAAAGTGCTTCTGCATCAGGGTTTAAATCTATTTCAAATTCAAGTTGCATTGGAGGTAACATCCTTCCCTCTAATTCTTCAAAGAAAGAGTATCTGTTTAGAGGGATATTTACATTAACTCTTTTTCTATCTGATGTTAATGCTCTTCTTGCTAAAAAACCTCGATTTTCAGCATCTACTGCTGTTGCACTACTATCTAGATACCAAAAACTATTTTTAGCAACACTTCTAGCATAATCATCTGAATATTCTAATAGATTTTTTGCAAAAGTAACAAGATGTAGATTATCAGTATCATAGATAATTTTACCAGCACTCTTAATAACAAGATGTCGGATAAGTGAATGTGAACCACATAAAAGTGTTGTTGTTATAGCAGCATTATCTCCTCCATCTGCTCTGAGATCAAGATGAAATTGAACTTCAAAATAAGCATTAAACCAATCATAAAAAGAGCTTCTATCATTTATTACAAATTTATAACCATTTTTTTGTTGCTCTGTAGTATTAGCAGGAGCTCTTATATTGCTTTCAAGAAGAAATCTGACTTCTTCATTTCTCTGAACGTTTTCTGATGATCGAAATGACATATATATATTTTATAAAATAATTTTTTTTAATATTATTGTTTTTGCTAATAAATCAATCATATAAGAGATTATTAATTAATGTGTTAACTTCTCCTTGTGTCATTTTAGCTTTGGCTTTGGCTTTAGCTCTGCTCGTCTTTGGTGCTTTCTTTGGGGTTCTTGTGCTCTCTCCAGATAACATCTCTCTTATAATATCACCAGATTTTTCTGCTCCTTCTTCTCTTTTTTCTTCTCTTTTTTCTTCTCCTTTCTTCCCTTTAGTCTTTTTTCCTATTGCTTTTGCAAATGTAGAGGCAACTTTACTACCAATAGCACTTCCAAGTTCACTAACACCAGCACTAATTGGTTTCATAATATTATCAACTATAAGACCATTTCCTCTATGAAAGTAAACATATCTTCCAAGAGATGGATGATACATCTTTCTAAATTCTCGTGATTTTGGCATTGAATTGTTAAGCATATAATATTAATTAGTTATTTTTTTTAATATTAATGAAAATGCAGTATCTGAATTATTAAAATAGATTGGTCTTCTTAATCCATCACTTACATAGATACGTATACTTGAAATAATTGTTGTATTTATTGGACTAAAAACAATACGTTTTGGTTCAAGTGTAAAAGCATATGATTGACTTAAAGTTCCTGTACCAAAACTGTAAATAATATCTGATTCTCCACCATCAACTAATGAAGTACTTGTTAAATCACAATGTATATTTAAAATATCAGTGTCCTCTGTAAGATTTGGTACTCTCTTTCCAATATTTTCTTCTTCTTTTAAAATCTCTTTATCAAATCCAATAAGTTTATTAAAATTAGATTTAGTTAAATCAAGTTGGTAGCCAGAGTCTAATGTTATAATTGTTCGAAAAGTTGGCTCATCAAAAGTGAGTGAGATTGGATAGTTTGGATTATTTCCATCTCCATCTTCTACTGTCTTTGATTTAATATAATTATCAAAATCATTATATGACCAAACTCCTTTTGGAAAATCAATATCAGTCCAACTATTACCATTATCTTTACTAAATGATATTTTTTGATTATCATATTCTGAATTTACATTTGTCCATGTAAAAAACATTGAGATAATTCTGTTTAAACCAATATAGTAGGTTGAGTTTGAGTCTAATATGATTGTTGGTGTAAATGTTGTTGTAAAGTCACCTGGTCTATTTCCAGGTTCGTTTTTTGCAGAAAAACTACTTAATGTTATTTCTCTTTCCATATATGATAGAACAGCAAAATATTTTTTAAGGGAAAGTGTTTCTCTATGATTAAACTGAGAAGTGGTTCTTTATTATTTTTTGGTATTGGCTTTTATTGATATGTTTGGCATGTAAAAGTGCATCTAAGATAGTTACACCCATGTTTCTCATATCTAGGCTTGTATTTCCCGCTTTCATTTCTGCAATAATTAGATTCAATTTATTTAGCATTTCTTTAGCGTTATTAAAGAAAAAGGCACCACTACCCCTTTTAATTTTTCTGGTACCTAGACCAGAACCTTTATATGAAATAAGTTTAGTTTCATAGTGATGTCTGTAAGATCTTAACTCTTTTTCTACTTTACTTACATCCCTATGTATAAGATTTTTTTCATCTAAAGATATTCTTCCAGCTTTATAATCTTTTGTTGCTTTTGATTTTTGAGGTGTAATCCTTCTTCTCAGCTTTTCTGCATCATCAGTTATTTTTCGAAGATATTTTTTTCTTTTAGTATCATCCATTTCTGGTTGGGCTAATCTCTTATCTACATCATCATAATTAGGGAGTTTATAAAAATCAAAAAGCTTATTAACTTCTGCTAATGGAGCTTCATCTTCATCTTCATCATCCTCAGCTTCTGCTAATGGAGCTTCATCTTCTTCTTCATCATCTTCTGGTTCTTCTGTTTCATAAAAATCAGGAGGAGAATAGTCAGGAGGTGGGTCATTTGGAATTTGCCAAAAACTAGGATCCATTTGATATTTTGGTGGTTCTCCAGGTATCTTTGCTATTTGTTTTTCTGCTTTAGGCCCAACATAATCTTGTAGATTTAGCAATCCATCTACATCCATATCTTCATAAGGATCTACTTCTGGTGCATAATCAATACCTCCATCTCTATTCTCTCTAGGTACCTGAAATCGGACTCTCTTTTTAGGTTTAGTTTGTTCAGTTATTACATCTAGTTTGTCTAGCTTATCTAACCTAAAAGTCTTTGCAATAGCCTGATCAGTACTTTTACTCTTTATCTTCTCTTCTGTTATTTCATTGAATAGTTTTCTCTTCATTTTACCAGTATTGGTCTTTTTATCCCCTAATTCTTTCCATTTCCTTAGACTCATATATTTACATAATTTATATTTTTTATAAATTCATAAAATGTAATATTTTATTTAAATATATAAATAATTGAAAAAGAATATATTCATATAAATTATAGATGAAAATACCAAACTATGACTCTACATCTAAAAGGGGGAGCAAATTCAAAAGGCTTAAACCTTTTATGCCAAAGGACACTTTTAGAATGTTAATCTGTGGACCAAGTGGTTGTGGTAAAACTAACACTCTTATGCATATGCTCTACAACCTTCTATATTTTGATAAAATTTACTTATTCTCAAAAAATCTAGAACAACCAAAGTATCAGGAATTAATGGATACCTTCCAACCTATATCTGAAGAGGTAGGATATGATGTTATCAGAGCTAGCAATGATGAAATAACACCTCTGTCAGAACTAGATGGTGATAATCAAAAAATAGTTATATTTGATGACTACATATGTGAAAAGAATCAAAAACCTCTTATTGGTGGTCGTCATAAAGATTGCAGTGTAATCTATCTAAGCCAATCTTATTATCTAACTCCAAAAGATATACGACTCAATTGTTCTCATTTTTGCATATTTGATAGTCCATCTTCTGCAGAGACTTCAAGAATGTGTAAAGAAGTTAATGTTAATAAGAGTAAATTTCTCAAAGCAACCTCTGAACCTTATAGTTTTGCTTACATAGACAAGATAAATAAGAATATTAAAAAAAATTTTAATGAAGATATTTAAAAATAAAATATTAAAAATAAAATATTTTTATATTATATATGGCAGATTCACAAGACTCACAATATACTCTCTCACAGTCTTCCTGCTCACAGGACTCTTTCTCTCAATCATCTTCCTTTGAGCTAGAAGATTTTTTATTATATGACAGTTTAGAAAGTACTGATAGTGATGATAGTAGTTATTATATAATATCACAACTTTCTTCACAATCTTCACAATCTTCACAATCACAATAATTAGATAAAGCAATTAAAAAATAAAACAATCTATTACTATATAATGGGATATAGTAATGGATTATTAGAACAAAAAAATGTAAACAAAAGTGGAGGAGTAGGAGAGAGAGGGCTTCCTGGAATTGGATTTAATCTTACTGATGATGGTAATTTTGATATTGATGGAAAGAGATTAACAGATGTAGGAGCACCTGTCCATGAAAATGATGCATCTACTAAAAAATACACTGATGATAATCTCAACTTAAAATTAGATAAAGTTTTAACTGCTAATCTTGACTTAAAATCACATAAAATAGTTAATTTAGCTGACCCACTTAATGATAAAGATGCATCTACTAAAAAATACACTGATGATAATCTCGACTTAAAATTAGATAAAGTTTTAACTGCTGATCTTGACTTAAAATCACATAAAATAGTTAATTTAGCTGACCCAATAAATGATAAAGATGCTGTTAATTATAAAAAATTAAAAGATCATACTGAAATTACTAAAAATAATTTTCATTTACAACCAAGTTTAAAGATATTTAAGTCTAGTGTTGAGTTAACACTATCAAATAATTTCTATGAAACATCTCCATCTGGTACAACAAGTGACTTTGGTGGTCAAACCTTTCTCGAACTAGAAATGAAGTCAGATAAGTTAAGAGATGGTATATATACATCATTAATAAAGATAACTGGTGTAACTGATTATACTCATATATTCAATGTGTATGCCTCTGATGGGTTTAGACTTTATAGTTTTGCAAGTAAACAGAATGATATTATAACAAAGTCATATATAAGTTTCTCAAGTAATGGATCAGAGGGTAAAATAAGATTTCATATTGTAGTATTTAAGAGAGACCCATCAATGAATTTTAAGTTTCAAACAAGAGTTATAAAAGGTTCACATGGCACAGGATTTGATGATAGAATATTTGAGATACCTGATACAGATGATAACTATGAGATACTCTTCTTTGAAAATATCAATATGGATGGAAATAAAATAGAGAGTTTAGCTAATCCAGTTGACTCTGATGATGCTGCAACTAAAGGTTATGTAGATGATAAGATAGCTAAAATCCCATCAGTAGACACTTCAAATCTACTAAAGTTAGATGGTAGTAGGTCTATGACAGGTGATCTACAAATGGATACACACCATATTCTTCAAATAAAAAACGTAGATGATCACATAGATACTGACTCATTAGTTGTTAAGAGAAAAGATTTATATAGCGCTGTAAATAAAGAATATCTAAATTATAATTTTATTAAATTAAAAAGCAATGCTGATGGAACTGAGGGTTTTGATTTAAGAGGAAAAAAAGTTCAGAACACAGAGCCATATTCTGATAATTTATTTAGTGATAATGATCTTGTTAGTAAAGTATATGTAGATAGAGAAATTGCTAAAATTCCTTCGGTAGATACTTCAGATTTATTAAAATTAGATGGTACGAGAGCGATGAGTGGTAATTTAAATATGGGTAATAAATACATAGATAATCTCGCCACAATTATTGAGAGAGATGGTGACCCTGATAATAGGGTAGAAATATTAAAGAGGGCAGTTAACTTTGATTTTTTTGAAAAAGAGAGAGCATATCTTAAAACATTAATTTTTAATAGAGTATTAGTAAAAGGTGATAATATGACTGGCGACCTTAATTTCCAATACACTGCGCAGAGTGGTCCTAATGCCGGCCAGATAGTAAATAAAAAGGTAAAGGGAATAGCCGACCCAACAGATGAGAGAGATGCAGCAAATAAACGTTATGTTGATAATAGAGATTTTGTAAATAAAAATTATATTGATTCAGAAATAGCAAAAGTGCCAACACCTGATGTTGATAAAGCTTATGTTGATAAAGCTATAGAAGAGTCAGAAGAGAGAGCAATTGAATCAATTGACCAAGAAAATGTATTCAAAAAAGTAATGGATGATGACCTTTTCAAAGAGGATGATAGTGATATTCATAAAATTGGACTCATAAATAAAGATTATCATAAAGTAAATCAAAAAACATACCATTTTCAAATTGATTATGACTCAAGTCTAGGTTATTATAGTACTCGACTAAGTATTGATGTAGTTTATTTACCAATCGGAAACTATACTATAGTTTATGAAATGTATATTAGTGATGGACTCTCTGTTGATGAAATTAATGCATCTAGTGGCACTCTCTCTGTCAGTAAAATTAATAGCAAAATAGTAAATAATAACACAAGAAGTGTGATACATTTTAATAAGGGTATTATCAATCCTAGTTTTGATGATTTAGATATTGATATTCGTCTTAAAGGTAGGTCAGACCCTAAAACAGATATTTATGTGGTAGTCTATGGTGTTAGAGGTTACCAGAATGATGTTTCGATTCATCTCTGGGACCGATTGTATTACTTCCATAATGATGTGGTCAATTTTGAAGCTCCTATCGATATGAATAATAAAACCATTAAAAACCTTCCAGAAGGAAATGAAGATAGTGATGCTATCAATTTTAAACAGTTAAATGATTTTAAAAATTCTTTCCAAACTTCAGTCGCAAATTTGCAGAGTTCTATAGGGACAGTCCATTCTGATCTACAAACACAATTAGACAAAAATGTTAATTTAATTAAATTTATATATAGAAATTTAATAAGAAATGATTCAAAATTATTATTAATAAAAGGGTTTTATTTTCCTGATTCTATTGAAGGTAGAACTGAAAATAATTATTCATATCAGACAAATGATGATAACAGTGGTAATGTCACGTTTTACTTAACATTCATACATAAAGCTAGTACAAGTGATAGTATGATAATAACTTTACATTGGAGTGGTGGTGGTAATTTTCCTATCAATATTTTTATTAGTAAAGATAGAGTAGCAGTTTCCAGAAATGCCTTAATTAATGAGCCAAGTCTAAAAAGTATTAATATTCCTGATAACGCCAAAGGAAAACAATTCTATTTTTGGTTATTTATTAGAAATGATACTATGAAATTTATTTTCAGTGGTCTCTCTAAACAAATCACTGTAACTCATCCTCAATTTCAGAGTCCAAATCATGAATTTAGTATAATCTATGTGTCAGATTCTCCTTTCACTATAAAGAGAGGTTTAATAACCAAAAATATCTATAATTTGAATAGTGATGCTTATGGAGATATCAAAGAATATGAAAAGAGTGAAGGAACAATTATTTAAAAATTATTAATTACTTATTCAATATATGGGTTTCACTAATGGAGAACGAAAACAAGAGGTAAAAGCAGTGAAAGGCGAAAAGGGAGATAGAGGTATTGGTTTCTCTTTGACAGCTGACCAGCATTACCATATTAATAAAAAAAGATTAACTAATGTATCCGCTCCAGTAGATAACAGTGACGCGACCACTAAAAAATTTGTCACGGATTTATTAAAAAATAAAGCTGGAACTACTTACGTAAACAATGAATTAGCTAAAAAAGCAAACGTGACAGATGTTCAAACAGCCTTAGGCGATAAGTTAGAAGCGAGCGATCTAAACATTATCAATAACACTTTAACTGTTCATCAAAACAATAAAGCTGAAAAGAGCTATGTTGACAACCAATTAGCCAGTAAAGTCAACTTAACAGATTTTAACACAGCTATAAATCTGAAAGGAAATGCTTCAGACATAACAACCCTATCTAATACAATAGATTCACTCGAGAGAAACAAAACAGACAGTGCAGATTTTAACGCTCTAATTGCTAATATAAATGACTACATTACCTTTCCGAAACCAAAAATCGCGATCCATGCCGAAGAAAATGGACCTCTCTCTCTCAATGCTGTTGAATGGTCTTTCGGAAATGGAGCAACTGGTCAAAACTATGGCTTTCCAATTCCTATTTCTTCTAGAATTTTGTATGGTGCTTTGTCATCTACATTAAACAATAACGCTCCTGAATTAATTGTAGTAGCAGTAATTGTAAATGGTAATGAAGTAGGAAACGAATATTATATCACAAAACCTTCTGGACATTTCTCAACTACAGCTGCTTTTAATACACCTATTGAATTAAGTCCAGGTGATAGAGTTAATTTTAAAAGTAAAACTAACAGCAATGTCACACATACTATAATAAGTCTAATTATAGAGCTTGACTTATAATTTTCTAGAATGTTCTTTGACGTCATACATTCCTGAGCGACCTAGAAACGGCCAATGTTTACGAAAAGAAAATCAAAAATTTTATTTTAGTCGCTTCGTTTTTCTGGGGCGCTCAGGAATGCATTGTTCATAATCAATTCAACAGCTCTTCACATTTATAAATAATTTTCCTGTAATTATTTATAAATATGACTAAAAAAATTTGCGATTTCAATCATATTTCACAAGACTTGAATAGCGATCAAATCAATGAATTGATGGGTTATTACAAAACAATTCATCTAAAATGGTTTTTATATAAGAGAGCTCATAGGTATTACAGAAATATTAAATATGCGGCAAGATTGTTTTCAGGAGCCATTGCCGGTGGCGGTATTGCATCAGCCATTGTCTCAGGATCTATTTTGACTATTATTTCTCTTGGTGGTTCTCTGCTAATTGAATCTTTGCTTGACTATAAAAACGTTAACGAAAACATGAATAACTGTAAGTATGCTTATCAGAGCTATGCACATCTGTTAGTCCGAATAAAGAGAGCATTGAGACTTGGTTCATTTAATAATGAAGATTTGATTAATGATATCTGTAATCTTGATAATTTCTTTATTGATATGTGCCCATCTGTTGAAAAGTATAAAAAACACTATTGGAAAAAATATGAATAAATTATAATAATTATATTATATGCCCGCTAATATGCTAGAATTTTATACTAATCATTTAAAAAGACAAATTTCATTGTATAGAAAATTTCTTATAGGTGAACTGCAATATTTCTTTATCTATAATGAAGTTGATTTTCATTCAAAAACAAATGAAGAGCTATCGATTATGTTAGATGAATTTAGAAATCCTGAGATAGTTAAATTAGAAAAAGAATTAATAAACAGAATTAGTAATGCAAATAATAAAATATTAACTTATTATAAAAAATGATACCCTATTATATATTATATGGATCCTGAAGCAGAAGCAACAGTCGCAAAAAGTTATTATAATTTTCAAAATAGAAAAACTCCAATGATTAAGCCTAAAGTTATTCCAAGAAAAAAAGTTTTAATAAAAGATGGAGTTATTGCTACAAGAAAATTAAATTATAATAATATAGATAAAAATTTTAAGGCACAAGAACATTCAAATAGAGAAGATATAGGGCTAAGTGTTATTGTTGATGAAAAACAAAAAGAAATTTATTCTGATTCTGATTCTGATCTTGATCTTGACTCAAGAACAAATATAAAAATTAATATGAATTATTGTAATCAAGATGATTTTTTACCTTGTAAATTTAAAAACTCAAAAGATGCTTATAGTTTTTTAAAAAGATTAGAAGATGTTCAAAATAAACTTAAGCCTTTTTGTGGAGAGTTTCCTGAATATTATATTTTAAAACCAAATAATAAAGGTGAAGTTATTGGTTATTTTAATAAAGAATATTTATCACATTATTTTGTTTAAATAAAACATCTCTTTGCTTTTTTTTTCTAAGTAAGAAGAGTATCAATTTTTATTTGCTTTTGTGACTTCACCCACCTCCTCTGCTGTTTTTACCTTTTCTATTTTTTCTTTTGTAAAAGCGATGCGCCACAACCCCTCTTCTCTACACTACTCGTGTGTCAGGAAATCAAACAACGCTATAAATTGTAATTTTCGCCAAGGTTCACGTAAACACTTGATTACCCTTGAACCTAAAGCTTACCTTTTCTTCTCAAAATGCGGCTCCTGTGCGGTCAGTTCCAAGAGAGAAACTCTAATGGCGTCACAGAGTTTGTCTTTAAATGTATGAAGGGTTCCACCGTTACGGAATTCAAAGATCTTTTTATACAAAGGAAATCAGGCCGCAGAAGAAAGGATGACATTATTCTTCCCAGACCTGAAACAAACTTTATTAGGAACTCCATAAGTTATAGAGGAGCAATTGCATGAAATAGTTTAACGAATAAAGAAACAACGGCCTGAACCTTGAAAGATTTTAAACGCTGTCTTCGAAAGTTTGACACAGATAAAATAAATTTTGAACCTATTTTAGCTATAACCAATAACAGAGACACCGACTACAAATATTTCTGATAGGTTTTATTTTTTAAGTCTTAATTTAATTGTACATATGTTTTAAGTATTTTATTTTTCCGTAACTATTGTTTGCACGACCCCACCAGCAATGCTGATCTCACTTATCGTGCTAAAATAAAGTTCTCAGTCAGTCAAAATACAGTTAGCAACAGGAGTCCGTAAAGTTTGGAGGGAATGTGGATTTTTAAAGCCATTTGGCCCATTCTTTTACGACGAACGCAAAGCAGGACAAGATAAGATGTTTATTTTAACTTAAATCCTTTGTAAATAATGCAAAATTCAGGTCGCCAAAACAACAATTTTAGTCGTCAAGGAGAAAAAGCTAGTCGCATTGGTGACCGTAGTGGTCGCAATTTCGCGCCCTGTTATAAAAATCATTAACGGCATTCGCTCGCGATAAAGTTTGTCCGCCATTTTATCAAGCGTAGTTTAATGTAAAACAAGCAATCAAATTAAAGAAATATGTTGTGGTTATATAAGCAAGCTTTCATTTGGAATTGAACCAACTCAGTTTGCTGGACTCGGAATAAGGGCAAAATAAGCAAAAAGCCAAAAGAGGGGTTTTTTTTTTTGCTGGCGCGAAAGGCAAAAAGCAAAAACCGAAAAAAGAGCAATAGGCGCAATTTAGGCAAAAAGCAAAATTTGCCAAAAAGGCAAAAATGGCCTGCAATGGGCGCGATAAGAGTAGCGTAAAATACTAACCGATGTGGTACGCTACTTTCGAAGTTTAGAGTGGAGAGCATGTGTGATTTAGGCTCGGGACCCTTCAGCTCATTTTGTAGCTCTCCAATCTCTAACCAAAGTGCATCATGGTCTGTTCGGGGGGCTAAAAATTATTTCACTAGATTTCACTAAATCGTTCAAGTTATTAGAAATCAACCAATAATCGAGACGGCAAAAAATTCTTGGGGACTTTTGACTCCAAGTAAAACTCCTTGTGTCTGGGTTTTTAATTCTCCAAATATCAACCAGGTCTAGCTGATTTTGTAAGCAATCAATGCAGGCAGTAACGGATTTTCTTTGAATAATTGTACCTCCTTTTTTATCAATCTCTGGATTTAAAGAGCAATTGAGATCGCCCCAATAATGATATTATCTTCCGAATCTTAATTTTCTCTTTGCAGCGTTGCAAGTAAGTTATTAATCAAAGGCTCCTGTGAGCAGCTCATGGATGAATGTATCCTTGTGCCTCTGTTTCAAAACCAGTCTTTGTGTGAAACCTTTCATACAAAAATGAGTTTGATCATCGTGAAATGAATCTGTAGGTGCAAATCATATGAATGGTTTCGCATTTAGACTCGTTTTGCACAGAGGCAAAATGCAACTCGGAAATGGCCTATTGGATGAATGTAGAAAACGTAGCTGAGTAAAAAGAAGACTGAAATGGCTGAATTCGTTCTCTGGTAAAATCATTTTATAATAAATAATTTATGTATTACATATTTGAAATAAACTTCAACAGAACACAAGGACAAATCAAGATAAACAGTGCTTCTATTAGGAACACTTTCTTTCTTATGAAATCCACTGAAATTCTGTCTACCATAATGTACAGTAGCACATAAAAGCTAAGAGACATTTAAGCCAACAGTCTCCTTCCTATACATGCAGATTATACATTTTTCCAGAGGTATAAGTAACATAATCTTTAGTTTACAGCAGCACAACACACGTGTAATAGAAGTGCATCAAGATAAGAACCATTTCAAGAGTTGAATGAAAATTTAACAGGTATAAGCTGGAACAGTTATGATAATTTATACTTGAAATAAACATTCCAAGATTTGTATTTAATTCATAGAGACAGATTAACAAAATTCTATTTTTGTGTTCCTTATGATGAGGTTCAGTCGTTTTATTTAATTATGGTCCTAATAATTATAAAGGACTGGTATTTCTCTACACGTATATGTTCATGAATATATGAACATTATATGGAGCTGCTAATTTTAAGTTAAGTTGAATTGTTGTATTCCACTGTAAAGCTATACATGTAGGTTCATTTCCGAGTTAGGTTTTGATGCAATATAGTGAGTTCAGGTGGATTTCACTTGTTGACATTCTTGACTTTAAGCAACCTACAAAAAAGTTCCGAAGTGTTTCCAGTTATGTAATAAATTATATGTGCAGTTTGGAGAGACATTTTATATGCTTGTAACCAATGTCTTCTGCAAAGAATCTGTTACAACAGCTCAAGTGGTAGCTAACAAAAGGGTTGAAAGCATCTTATTTTCTTTGTAAGCAGGAGTATTCCAAATCTATCTGTAATTCTCAGATTACTTCCAAAAGTCTTAAAGGACCCTAGTCAGCCTTTTTGCTTTACTGTAAGTTGTGTTCCTACAAATGTGTTTAATTATCTTTTGTAGTTTCACACTGATTTCCTTTGTTGTGACATGATCTGAATAAAATATAATAGCCAAAATCTCCCAAGCAAACAAAAACAAAGGCGTGTCTGACTAGGGCTCTTTAAGACTTGTGTTAAAGCCAGTATCTTCAAGCAGCTGATATAAACACATACAGTATCAGTAATGCTCACTGCCACTTTCATATTCTACTATAGTTGTTACTGCAGTGTTCATCTTAGATATTGGCATATGTACATTACAATAGTACAACTTGCTTCACCTGCAATACACAATAAAGATAATAGTCACATATTTAAAAGGGTATGAAAATGAATGCAGAAAAATTATACAGGTATATCTTTAATTTGCTGCCCTTTCCTCTCCCCCTTTCTCAACCCTAAAACAAAATAGTTTGGTTTTATCAACTGAGTTGATAATGTGAATTAGCCACCGTAAAGAGATTCAGAAGCTGACGTTTCGAGCGCTAACCCTTCGTCGGAGCAAATCGAGGAATTGTGGGTTGTGTGGTTTATATAAAGAAATATGGAGCTACGCTATTGGTTGGTGCCTGGCAACGTGAAAAACAGAATAAATTAGTTAAATGAAAAACGTTCGTTGATACCGTGAGGATTAAGAGTGCCGATTTGAAAAATAAATTTTTGTTCTAGAGTTTTGCGGCTTTCTGTGCTTTCTTGATGTAGGGAGAGGCCGCAGACTGTCATATGTTGCGTAGAATGATTCGGCAGATTAAAGTGTCTAGCGACCGGTTTAGATGCGTTTATGTCGTCTTTCTCTACGTCGCGAAGACGTTCTTGGAATCGGTCGCCTAGTCGTCTACCTGTTTTGCCGATATATAACTTTTTGATAAGGGTGCAAGTTATACAGTAGATTACACTGGATGAGGTACAGGTAAAATGATCAGTGATCTTAATAGATCGCTTGGGTCCCGACACAGTTTCTTTAGAAACTTTCCCCCTAAAACAAAATAAGCTACTTACCTAATTGTGGTGTACGTTGAAGTGATATTTTTTGCTTTTTATTTCTGGATATTTATTGCTTGATATTTAAACACAGGAAAGGGTTTACCAAAGAAACTGACAGTTATAAATGGCATACTTCCTCAAGAAATAATCCCTTTAACCTGAAACATTTATTCTTATGTCATGCATCTGGAAATTTTGGTGGAGTAACATATAATTTTGAATCTTTATGAGGACTAGGAATTCGAGTTTAGGAACATGAAAACACTGGGAATTCAAAGCGTACTTTGTTTCTGAAAATAAATGTTGTGACTGTTTTCTCTCTGTGATTCAAATAGTTGTTTGATACATTTAGATGTTTATTTGGCATGGAAAGTTTCATGTTCAGCTAAATTAAATATGAAATGATCTCATATGATACAAAGTGAAAATTGTAAAGAAATATTCAAACAGCTTTCATGGTCTAAATATAGACTTGTGATCACTATAGTAAGACTCCAGGGTACTTGCGGATTGTACACAATGTTGCACATTGGTCTAAACATGATCTATCTGTGTTTATATAATAACCCAAGTTGTTCTCGCATTTTGATTGGTTCTCGTCTATGATTTATTAGAGGACAGATGCACGATTGACGTCATAATTACAAAATTTTTCCCTCTGCCGTTTTAAAATGGCGGAAAGTTTTGAGAATTACGATAATATTTTACTTGACTGGGCAAAAGATAAGATACAAAAACGTCTTGCTGAGGCATTGAACAGGTTCGAGAAGCCAGAAAACGAAAGATAGAGCCGTTTCTTTTAGAAAATGATACAGAAATAATTTTTTAGCACCTCAGTCGGCCGTCGAGCGAGACTAAACCACGTACAAACTTGATCTTGGTAAGCCGAGAGCTATTGCTTTATCTCGAATTCAACAAACCCAATAAAGAAAATGTTTCTGAGATAAATTATTTAAAAAATTCAACTTTTCCCAGTGTCAAAACAACTGTTGACACACACTGATTGATGTCAGGAATGACACATCAAAACATCACTTCTTAAAATCGGTAAAATAAAATACATAACCTTGCTTTCCGATACGAATGCTCCTGTCCGTTTCAGGGCACAGCAGCGAGCTAAGTATAGCTAACCACAACTCACAACTCTCGACCAATCACAATTTGATTTAAGATAAAGATCATAGATCACATCAAATGACTTTTTTCGTGCAAAGGCGGGGCAAAGGCGGGGCAAAAGGCCGGCTTTCGCTTTATTTTGAAATAGACGCACGGCAACATGGAATCTATTTGTTAAATGGTAGTCAGTAGTATACTACTTAATCAACTGAGTGTATCCTTTGTATGTTATAAGATGTTTTATTAGAGCCTTTTGTTCTGTATTTTTCTGCATTAGATCAATATATTTGAATTAATTCCCAAGCAGTAGAGTTTGAATTGTAAGTTCTGTTACTACCGAGTTGGGACGTCAGATAAGTTAGAGCTTCAAAAATCGCCAAGGTATTCACCAAGTTTTGGTTTGTTTTCCCCCGATGTTTTAAATTGATGCTGTCTGTATCGAAATACAGCACGCGTTCTTTGAGCTTGTTGAGCTGTTCGTAGAGCTTGAGGCGGGCCCGGCAGGTCGTGAAGCAGGCAATGAAAATGCTAAGGTTGGGCGACATGGGGTCGTCTTGAAGCTGGTGTTTGTAATGGATCTCAACATGCTGCTCTGATAACACGAACACGTAGCGGATATCCCTGTCATGGAATTCATGAAATTTGATCGGGTCGTCAAACTTTTTCACCTCTGTCTTGTTGGGTCTCCGCCCGAACTTTCCCCACATGGAGTTGAGCATCATCTTCCCCAAGGTTCGCAAACCAGGATTTTTTTCGATGTTGGTGGGGTCAAGCTGGATTTCTTCTTTTTGTAAGTACTTGGCGACATGTTGCTGCTGTTTGAATGGGTCATTCCCGACATGCTTCGGCCAACCAATCGCTTTTTCTTTAATCTTAAGCCACGTGTTAACGTAGTGAGCAAACAAACCTTCCTTTTGTTGTTCTTCCGAGAAATTCCAGACTTCATGGATGTGAAGAACTTATAGCAACGTTTCACCGCTTTTTGCAGTTCCGGTGTACACCAGGTCCCTGTAATCTGCCTTTGTACGTCATTGTGGTTACAAACATAACTTATTTCGTGCATGGGTTTCTTCTTTTCTGTTTCCACGCAGCTGCGACACAGGGGGAACGTGAGCTTGTCGTTCTGACGTTGCGGCAAGAAGGGATGGTAGAGCTCATAGGGTAGGAGGACGGTACATTTCGCGATGCCAAAGTACTGGAAAATGTCCTTGTGTCCCGATTCAAAGATGATCTCTGGATGCCCGATCGGGTAAAGTTTGGTTTTATTGACATATGGATACAGCGATGTGAAGTCATAGTAATCGATTTCCTCGTCATCCTCGGTCTTGTGATAAAGCTTGATGGCATTAGTTCTTCCTCCGCAGAACGCATCACGGGGGTTGAGTGGAGAGACAATGTTCAATTTGTGACACTGACATTCCCACATTTGCTTCACGTTGTAACCACGACTTGATAAATCAAGGACTTTGCGTTTTGTACAAATGTATACGTCTTCCATGCTCCTATCTTCCAGGCGGCGGTGAGTTTCGCTGCAGTGGTGGTAGCAAGTAAGACACCCATGCCAAAAGCAATCTTGGAACTCGTACACGGTTTTGGTGGCTTCATCATAACCATCCACGGTGAAATTCTCCCTTGTTTGTTGCATGCTGAATCCTGTGGAGCTTTGAATCTTCCCAATTTACCATTCTAGCGAGACATGGGAGTGATTGGTGTTGAGTCGCCAACCGTGAAGAGGCTCCGAAGCGATGGTGTTGGCCTTCATTCGATTTTGGCACAGATCGCGATTACAAGCTAAGACGATGGTCATACAGCTGAAAGGATTAAACTTTGATTTTTCTTCAAACAGTGTTTTAAACTTCAAGCAGCCTTCTTTGAGCAGCAAAATCAAAAGTGCCTGTTTGTTTAGCATGGCAGGTTTCAAATGCTTTGCGACCACTCACCGACATTACTTCAGGCATGTAATAATGCGGCGCGGGGATTGGGCCGACGTATGACTGATTCTCTCGAGTGTTGAACAGATGCGGGAAATAATCTTTCTTGAGCTCTGTTAGTCCAAAGATTTTTGGAAAGGCAGACAGCGGCATTTGAAAGAAAGACAGAGTCAATGAAATGTATCCGGTCAAAGTTCAGCTGCATAATTTTTTCCCCGTTTCTGACTTGCTCCACGATCCGATTCTGACTGTGATATTCGTCTACTACGAAATAACCATCGTAGCCTTGGAAATTGTGAGCGATGACTGTGACGGAGCGGGTGTCGCCAGCTGTCAATGTATCCAACCATTGTTTGGATGTTTGGAAGCAGAGGACCGCTGGCCTACGCAACATGAAATTTTATTGGAAATAAAGGAAGATGATCCTGAAGTAAAAAGGGAAAGGAAAACTTTCTCTGTAGCGTCTACAGTAGAAGCTGGCTTCTTAAACCGAATGGTTCAGTCCTGTTCCTCGTGGTATTGGCTTAAGAAGTTGATGGCATGGATCTTACGTTATCGTTGTAATCTTCTGCGCGAGTGTAGCAGGCGGAAGGAAGGCACAGCTAAAAAACTCACCTCCGGAATACCCAGTCCCATCTGTGTAGACGAAATGAACTCTGCTGAGGTAGAAGTCTTAAAGTACGTACAAAGGCAATGCTTTAGAGAAGAGTTGGTGTGTCTGCAGGGTAAGGAATCAGAAGTTGAGGTCAAGAAATCAGTCCGAGCCAGGAGCGCGCGTTCAGTCAAGAAATCAAGCTCGATCGCCAAGTTGGCTCCTGAGCTGCACGATGGCCTGTTGTGTGTTGGTGAAAGATTGAGGCATGCACCAATTGAACAAGAGCAAAGACGCCCTGTAATACTGCCAAAGAAACATCATGTTGTAGACCTGATCGTCAGGCATTACCATTTGCTTTCTGGACATTCTGGTCAAGAATATGTGCCCTCTTTGATCAGAAAGAGTTTCTGGATTATCAAAGGAAGAGTTGCAGTGAGAAGAGTTGTAAATCGTTGTTTCAGCTGTAGGCGAAGAGCTTATCCATCAAGGAACTTCGCCGTTGACGACATAGCACTTGTGGTTGACGATAGAGTACCAAGATCTTCGTGGCCTCTTGGTCGGATTACCAGTGTACGCAAGAACAGCACGGATGAGCATGTGAGGAGTGTGACCAGAACTTCACAGTATGATCGCCCTGTCGATAAGATTGTCCTCCTGGCGTCAATGGAGATGTCAGAGGGCATGAAGCATTACTGAACTGAACTATGATCCGAACTCTGTATATTTTTTGGAGAACTGTTAGATATAACGTTTTGTTTCGGTCAAGTTTCTTTTAAAATCTTATGCTATTGCCCACAATTTAAGGGGCCGGAATGTAGGTTACAAAATGTTCTTCTTCTATCTCTTACGTTTTTCCCGTCTTTGGCCCGCGCGGGTCTGGTAAAGAATTACGTCATTTATATATTGTTATAATATTATGGTCTGCGCCATGTGCTCGTTCAAAAACTCTTGAGGTGAAAGTTCTTGTCGAGTTCTGTTCGTTTACATGGCCTAAAGTTTCTCACGTTGCCTTCGAGCCTTCAAATCCTTTTAACCAGATCCTTGTAAAGAATAAACCGAATCTCTCTGGAATAAACTCATACGAGTATTCAAGTCTACACAACATAAGCGACTCTGTGTCTTCTATTTCTTCTGTAAAAATATTCACCAGCAAATGTCATCAAAGTCGCCAAAGTCGATTCTTTTCGCGGAACTACCCGTATCGGAATATGCACTCATTGACTGCGCCATGTTTTAGAGTGGACCTGCCACAAACAGCGTGTGGGTCTGAATGTTTGAACGTAGAAAAGGAGGCACCATTTGCCAAAATATTCGAAATATCTTTTCCTTTTGGCATCGAGTTCGACATCGTGGGGACGATCGCGGAATGAGGGTTGAGCTCTTACTACATACCTGCGGTATTGCCCATTACACGTGACTGAGTTTTGATACGAAAGACGAGGGTAATCGCCCGACTAATAATGGTGTACATATTATCCTCTTTGATTTTGAAGGAAATAAAAAAGGTTATCGAAATCAAAACAGATATGGGTGAAAGCGTACACAAAACCGTTAAGGTGGATTTCCACTGTCGCGTAATTTTTACGTGCGCACGGACGTAAACTTTAACTGGCTTTACGTGCGTAAATAAAATAGAGACGATGTGTGGAAGGTCGGACGTAAACGTAAAAGTCGAGTGAGGTTCAACTTTTACGTTTACGCGCGGCTTTTCACACATCGTCTCTATTTTATTTACGCACGTAAAGCCAGTTAAAGTTTATGTCCGTACGCACGTAAAAATTACGCGACAGTGGAAATCCACCTTTTTACTCTGAGATGGAAATTATGACCGCAAAATTGGCCGGCTGGGAGGTCCGTATAGTGAAAAACTGTTACCGAGGTCAAAAAAATCTGACGAGCGAGCTTAACGTGCGGGTAACTCAGATCCTAGACAAAGAAAGATGCCTTAAAACAGATTTATTTCGAACTACTTTATGTTAGTTGCATTTAGTTCACCAGTTAAGTTCTCAAAAAGTGTTTTTCCGGTGTGTGAAATTTCGTGCAATTGGGTTTGAAGTTGTACTACAAAAACGGTTTCTGTTAATCGTTACGAATCACTCGAAATATGAGACACCTTCCAAATAATATAAGACTTCGACCGTTCCATATATTAAGGATGGTATTCAGTTTTTGCAATTTTAACGTGAAGTTGTGATTTTTCATTTTATTTCTAATTATAAGAAATAAAAGTGCCCAGCGCTCGAACTGGTTTTTTTGACCATTGAGATCCAAAGGGTTTGTTATATCTATATCTCCACGATCCCAGCCACAGAGCTTTTTCTTTTGACGGTTCAATTTCAGGCCAGAAACAACCATAATTGTTCAATACTGCGATCACCTTGTTAACTGAACCTCAGTTGCTGTTAGGGTATCAGTATACCCCAAAATCGACAATTTTGCAAACTTTTAGTTATTTATATTCCCAAGTACATCTCTTTTGAGTTCTTTTAATTACAAAAAGTTCTGCGAAAAAAGCTATCTCCTAGACAAAGTTATAAAGAAAAAACGATTTTATGAATAAATTATCTCTAATTGGAAGTTGTCAACAAGTTGTCATGATCAATTAAAGTGCCATTAAAAGTCACGTAAAGAAGAAAAACCAAAACCTCCCGATTGTTTAAAAACACTCACGGGAAAAAAAAAACATTCGATTGCTAACCGTTCCATTTACATTTGTCCTATATTCTTAAATATCCGCTGTCATGTTTTCTCAACAGTTTTGAGTCGCAGCCGCTATATTTGAGCGGCGCAGTTCGCCTTCCATGCTCCCAGTTTTCACAAAATGTATCACAGCATTTTACGGCGCCATGTCATTATAGAAGGTTCACCTCATTTGTGGAAGATTTAGAAAATACCAAGCCTTGCCGCCTTTACGGAGTGAAAAACAATATTCTTTTTGGCGCTTTGTAGAGATACACGGCCGCTTGCCCGGCCGAGGTTATTACACACGTACTTCGCTGACATTCTGAAAAGCTAACTAATTTTTACAGTACTACTACTAATGATAAAAGGGGCTCTCACCCTGTTACTCTCATTTCCGAAAGCATGGTTTCTTTTGCGAATTCCCCTTTCAAATTTCCGTTGCTTCATTCATCGCGCTTTTTTCCTGAGATTCCTTTGGCCTTTGGCATCGTGACGTTATTGCATCCAGTGCGTTCGAAACAGCGAGTGCGACGGCGGATCAGAGAGCTTTGTTGGTATTTCCCACCAGAAACAGCATTTGAGACCTCTGCGGAACGATTTGTAAATGCGAGCTCTATTGTCTAAGCAAGAGGAGCCCACACTTTATCGATTAACAGTTAATTACTTTTGACACGTTTTGAGATCTAATCTCCCTACGCCGGAAAAACGCCCTAAAGTACATTTTGCTTTATTTCTCAAAACTAGAATTTCAGCGAATGAGGCACACGTTTCCAGTTCGTTTACAGCGAGTTCTACCCTGCGAGCAGTTGGTTTCTCCTACGCCAAACGAGAGAGAAACCACTGCGAGCAACCGTTGGTTCCTTTAACTGACCGCAGTCCAGCGCCATGGACGAATAAATTAACTTAGTTTAAAAGCTGGTTTAGGCTCGCAGGCATGAACTCACCAACACAACTGCTGCGTTTTAAGCGAGTCCACCTTGTAGCGATCAAAGTCCTAATCTGGACTACAAAGGTGTACCAGTTTGTATAATCCGCCAAGTTCGCTAACAAGCGTGATTTGCCTTTCCTTTTAAATTCATTTCTCTGTCCAATCAATCTTTGGAATGCAAAAATATGAATTATCTGAAGTGTGAGGATACTGGTAAGATTACAGAAAGGTAATGTTGCTACAGTAAAATGAAATGACCGTTGACAGATTATGCAAATCAGTAAACCCGTGAAATTCTCACGCCGGCCTGACACCGGAAGCCACCAATATTCCAAACGAAATTCAAGTTTGAACTGAGGCTTGATTTGAAGTTTGCATTATTCATACGACGAACAATTTACTGAAATGATTGCTGAAATCAAATTTGCAATAATAGACTTATTAATCCACTCTTGAGAGGAACGCTTGACCTGTTTTGACTGTAATTGACAAATTAAATTGACATCAAATGCATCACGTGCGGCGTGCCGAACCCGTGTATGCTCGATGGAAAGTAGACGGTTGCTCGCAGTGGTTTCTCTCTAATCTCGTTCCCAGAGCTTCGTTCCTCTTGATCAGCGGTCGCAAAACAGAGCTCTGGGAGCAACCATTTGAGGCATGCGCCATAGCATGAAATAGATGCAGACTGAGACTGCGTAGTGAACCGGATAATCAGAATTCGGTTATTTCCCATTGTTATTTCAAAATGGATGCTCCCAGAGCTCTCGTTTTCCGACCGCTGGTCAAGGGGAACGAAGCTCTTGATTGGCGTAGGAGAAACCAACTGCTCGCAGGGTACGAATTTTCATCCTTTTTCGCTGAAATTTGGTGAAATTGTTGCCCGATGATGTGGCAAAAAAACTGTGTCGGGGAATTTTTATTTTTGGCCTCCTTTGAAAGTAACGAGTATTTAAGCAAAGGTAAAGCGTGTTAAAAACAAACCAGACAAGTAATCAAAATTTCCCGACACAGTTTTTTAGTTCAAGTTGTGAAGAAAACGTAGCGATGTCGCTCGCTTTCTCCCG
This sequence comes from Catalaphyllia jardinei, assembly GCA_022496165.2. NCBI lineage: Eukaryota > Metazoa > Cnidaria > Anthozoa > Scleractinia > Caryophylliidae > Catalaphyllia > Catalaphyllia jardinei. The sequence goes on from CM042753.1 coordinate 20,411,855, forward strand.
TTAAATTCTGACCGGAAACGAACTCAATTTGTGAAACTACATACTTTTGGGGAATGATCGCTATTTTAGGAAAGGGTTTTATTTCTTGCCTTATATCAAGTAGTAATCGGAATCTACAATTATTAAGCTTTCAGAAAATATATACTTTATTGGGGGATTTATAAAACGTGCGACCGTGAAACAACGGCTACGCGAGGTTGTCATTTGGGGTATACTGATACCTTAAGAAGCAAACTGGCTTTTCTTTATCTTGCCTCATTTTGCATGCTAGTAATTCTGCTGCTAAGATAAATAGACATGGAGGCAGAAAGCAACCTAGCTTGTCTCACTCCTCTTTACAAAGCGAAAATAGTTTTTGCAGAAAGTAATGTTTAGAAGAGCACTTTCTGTTTGGCATAGAATATGGAAATCCAGCGGAATGGTTCTTTGTATAAATTCCCATTCGATTGTATCGAAAGCTTTTCGAAACTCAAGCTGTAAAAGTATCCCAGGAATGTAACTGTTTCTACCTAAACTCATGTTACCAAATAATCCCTCGAGTTTGGACTCGAGTTCGAATTGAGGATCGAGACTTCGAGTTGGATTTTGAGTTGGTTTTTTTTTCGAGTCAGACTTCGATTGGAAATAAATTGGCAAGAGGTGAAGGGGAAGATAGGCAAACACCAAACAAAAGCAACCAAAGCAACAAAATAAGCTTTTCTGGTTTTATATCCCGGCAGAAGTCAATTTTTTTAAAACTTTTTACCCAAGTTAAAAAAAAAGTTATAAAAAGTATATTGGAACAATATCTTTATTCTTCTTTATTTACCAATAAACAGCTACAGGGTGACAAACAACCAGCCGTCCACTTAAACCAAAAGCTTAAAAATTAATTGTAACTATTGACATTGTTAATGTTTGATGGTGAATAAAATGGACAGTCCAAACACGGCTCCTACAGTTCTAGACATTTGTAGATTTGCCGTTTATTTTTCGGTCTTTCAACCTTTTTGTCTCTTCACTCTTGTTTATATGTAGGGCACTTCGTAATTGTTTTATAAGGAGAAATAGGGCCCTGACTTTATTATCACTCACTACTGTAAACCTTATATTTCAGTGCTCATGCAGTGCTCTGTTAGTGCTCATTCAATTCACTTCACGACTGGCAAAATTCCAGGTTTAACTGGGTAATAATAATAAGTAAATTTTTGTAGACCTACCGTCTACCGTGTGTGCGACTTGATTGTCAATCTAAACTTTTATGCATGTATGGACGATATGTTGTTATTATGAGTTTGCCCGTGAGCGCAAATTTCTCCGATCAGTAAAAACCCGCATAAAAGAACATGTGTTGTGGGGGTTCAGACTGATGTTGTTCTCCTATATTGGCCAGCGGTAACTCCCAACTATAAGTATCGTTTCTTATGTACGAGTTGCGCTAGCAACTTCAGACGCACAGAGTATTTTAGAGATACCGGCAACTGATGAGATCCACATGGAGGATCGAAACTATGGTCTTTCCTGAACTAAGCTGAACAATGACATATACAACACGCAACACAGTCAACAGACTTTGCGCCAAGAATTAAGTTTAAATCCTGTGGTACTAGAACCATCAAAGGAGAAAGAAACCTATACATCGAGCTCCAGAAACGTAAGCTCGATCAGATAGCGCCAAGAAGCATAAGAATTTCTCTAGACAAGCGTATAGCTTTCTCGAAGTAAAGCTACGGCGTCCCCGAAGAAAAACATACGAGGGAAAATATGATACCCGTGAGAAGAATCTATCTACTGTACTTGAAAACTGTTCTAATCATAGCCGGGCCCGGTGTCACAATTTAGAATGCAAGTTAGTAATACATTCACAGTAAACGTCATATTTTGCCCCTCAAAAGCAAATACTTGGAGACTTAAAAACATATTTTGCAATAGAAATGAGCCAAAACAATGCACTAACACATGGCAAATTATACAGGTGTCAAACGCAACGAAGCGACATGCAGATAACAGCGGAAATTACGCAGACCTATGACCTCTTAAAATCTGCCACCACACGACCTAACGGCTTTATTTTCTCCTTATAAAACAATTACGAAGTGCCCTACATATAAACAAGAATGAAGCGACAAAAAGGTCGAAAGACCGAAAAATAAACGGCAAATCTACAAATGCCACTAACTGTAGGAGTCGTGTTTGGCCTGTCTATTTTATTGACCATCATTGGGACCTCGTATCACACCACGTAAGCCGGTCTGTTACCCTTGATTACATGTGTAACACAAGACGAACACGTAGACAGCATCACAGTCACGCATCACGCTTTTAATTTGTTATTTGTATTTTATATTTTTATGACATATCTAAATCGATCTTCAATACGAAGTCCAACTCGAAGTCTAACTCGAACTCGAACTCGAATGCAAACTCGGTGGTCCGGGATTCCTATGTTACCACAGCCCTTTCGGGTTCTCCTAAGCTTTCGCGTGAGTTCCTATATCTCGTTAGAAACCGAAGAAAATATTTTCTGCCTTATTTTATAGAACAGCCAAAAGAAAGTGACGAACAGCTTGACTTCTTTCGGGAATTAAGATACATTTCTACCAATCAGCGTACTTAATTTCTTTGGGCTATACGATTTTCTAGTTCTAGTTCTAATGCTTATTTATCTCTCACAAAGCAACACACTCGCAAAAACTGAAGGAACCAGAAACACTGAAATTATCAATAACTATGTAGTTCTAATGAAAAGATTGAAAAGATCTGAAGTTTAATAACCAAAAATTCTTAAGACTTTCCAAAGAGGAGCACGGGCTCCTTTCAACCAAAAATTCCTAAGGCCCTCCAAAGAGGACCATGGGCTCCTTTCTAGAACATTAGCTGGTAATCGAGCCTCGGGGGGGGGGGGCACTCGCTATAATGGCCTATACGGTCGGGGAGGTTCTGCCCGAAAGGGGTACCTTTTTCAGGCTTCAGGTATATAAAAGGGTAGGGATTTCACAAGTTAAGGTACATAAAAGGGAAGGGAAATCGGTCATTTAGGTATTTATCTCGCATAGACGCCCCTTATTAAGCACTACATGAAATTGAGAACAAGACTTCCTAAAGTAGGCGTGTGAAAGGGGTAACTTTTTTCAATAAAAAGTATATAAAAGGGGTACCTTTTCTGCCAAAATAGTATATAAAAGGTAAGGGGTTGGGCCCCGGGGCAGAGCCTCCCCGTATTAAATTTTCTTAAGTATCCCCCCGGGTCGAGCCTATCCAGACATCAGATGAAGATGAAATTAAGAAGAGATTTCAGGGACTTATTCTGATCTATGCATGATCAACCTGGAATACTCTGGAAACCCTCCATCAAATCTACATGTCGAATGTCTCTAGGCCCAATTTAAAGGCCGGTAGTGTTCTTGTTAAACTTAGTTTCCTTTCGTTACCTAACTATGCTAAGTGAATTGTCTTTTTAAATGAATCCCAAAAAGACTTTGTTTTGCGTAAACCCAGACTCCACTGGCAGAAAAGGATTTGCTGTCCAGAACATGAGTTCCTTTTTTATATTAATGCTTGATTAATTTTAGAATAAAATGAAAAGCTGGTCTCCTCACACCAGCTTAATTTACGAAAAGCTAGGCTCCCTTTGTTATTCCCCAGTCTTCAAAACGCCTTGGACTGCATGGTATTGCTTTGAGACCGTCCTTATGTTGTCGCCCTTCTGAAAGTGCAACACAGACCTGGCAATACAGGGGATACTTTGGCTTCCAGAAATCTCCAATAACAGTTCCAGAGATATCGCCATAACCTTTCCACTTCCACTCCAGATATTTACTGTACTTATTCTCATTATTACTAAGACGCTTAAGGTAATCAGCCAGATGTTTTAGGTTCTTGAAATCACGCACTTTGATGACGGAATATTTAAGATTTCCCGGAAGAAACTCGTCTAGTTTGTCTGTACCCATCACAACGGGGACCGAGCCTGCATTCCATGCATGGGTTAGTTGATCATCGACAAAGTAATCACAGTCCTGATTAAAAAATACTAAGGTAAACTTGTATTTTCTGGCCAGTTTAGTTTTGAGCTTTTTAAAGGTGAAGGTCGTGCCGTTTTCTTTGTAATACCTCGCTACCAGGCCATTAGTATTCTTTAGACAAGCTCCATAAGAATCGACCTGCACAAATTTCATTAGCTGTCTCGTGTAGTCTGTTCGCACAGGCTCACAATTTGAAAGTGCTACCATTATAAGTCCAGTTTTAGCTTTAAAAGGAATTGGTGGTGTTAAGTTTGGCAACGAAACAGAAGGATCAGGAAAGTCAGAATCTAAGCGATAGCTTTTCAATAAGTTGAATTTGGACATAAAACCACTATCCTTTAATGTTGGTGTGTACACTGGGTTTTCTCTTATTTGCAGAATCCATGGCACAGATTTTATGGGAGGTAACGGGCTTGGATCTTTGGCATGGACAACAAAGCCATCTGCTTCTTTTGCTTGAGATATGTTACTTGTTATCTCACAAGATACTGGGCATTCACCTTCCAGCCACTTTTGGTGCAGGTCAAGCCTTCTTCCGAAAAATGTCGACCAGTAAACAACGAGCCAAGTCTTGACGTTGCTCTCTGATTTGGGGATGTCACTGATATCACCACTTGGAAATAAAACACTTGGTGATGTATTAATTGATAATTTACTGTTTGATGATGTACTACTTGGTGATGTACTTCTTGATGACGTACCTCTTGATGGTGTACCGCTTGATAATGTACCAATTGATGATGTACCGCTTGATGATGTTCTACTTGATACTGTACCACTTACTAAAGTACTACTTGATAATGTAGCAATTGACGATGTACTACTTGATAATGCATCACTTGAGGATGTACCATCTGATGTTGTACCACCTGACGATATACCACTTGAGGATGTACCATCTGATAATGTACCTCCTAATGATGAACCACCTGATAACAAGCCACCTAATGATGAACCGCCTGATGATGAACCAGCGGATGATGAACCACTTGATGATGAACCACCTGATGATGTATCGTTTGATGATGTACCACTTGAGGATGCACCACCTGAGGATGTACCACCTGATGATGTACCACTTGAGGATGTACCAATTGATGATGTATCACTTGATGATGCACCACCTGATGATGAACTACCTGATGATGTGCCACCTGATGATGTAGCATCTGATGATGTACCACTTAGGGATGCACTACCTGATGATGTACCACCTGATGATATACCACTTGAGGATGAACCACCTGATGATGAACTTCCTGATGATGTATGAAATAGAAATGAATAGAATAGAAACTTTATTTACTGCAATTTTCAATAACACGCGGAATCTAAAATTCAAAGGTCGACCGACAAATACGTTTAATGCTAGCGTCAAACAAATGTTCGGCGGGTCCTCCCAGCTTACGACTACGGGCAAGCATTGTTTTGTTGTCTGAGCTGTGCACAACGATTTGATTACTGCGCGCTTGGCAGTAGTCAGAAGCTAAGAGGAGCGGCCGAGCATTTGATTGACGGTAGCGGATAATGCATTTGTCAGTTGATTGACGGTAGCGGATAATGCATTTGTCAGTTGAGCTTTGAATTTTGGAGTCTGCATGTTATTGAAAGGTGCTGTAGGCGTCAAATCTGCAGCGTGGGAGAAACCCATACTAATGAGGGGGCACATATTAATATCAAATACAATACAAAATCCGAGGATTAAGACACCTACGTTAAAATTTAAATATAATGTTCTACCAATTGATGATGTAGCACCTGATGATGAACCACCTGATGATGTACCACTTGATGATGAACCACCTGATGATGAGCCACCTGATGATGTACCACGTGATGATGAACCACCTGATGATGTACCACTTGGTGATTTGTATGTACCACCTGATAATGTACCACTTGATGATGAACTGCTCCGTGGAGTACCAGCTGATGATGCACAACAAGATGATGTACCACTTGATGATGCGGTTGACAATTCCATTGTTTGTTTAGGTGCCTTTCCGATCTGTGGTTGCTTAATAAATGCATTTCTGAGTGGAAAGATATTTGTTTCATGTTGCGAGAATAGCACTATCAAGAGTATAACGCAAGGTAGCAACAGGAACTTTATAGCAAATTTTCCTCCTGCCATTTTGTAATAGGTAGGCTGTATCCTTAAGTCTCGTCTCACACCTGTCTAAAAATAACATCTTTATGTAAGTGATGTGGAGAGTTGAGAGTAAAGGTGTATTTCTTCGAAAGAATACAAATAAAATACGGTGGGAATAATATATGCAATGTTTACACTTCAAAGCTCTCAAAATGCCAGGTAATTAATTATTCATCGAGGGTATGCTGCCAAAATCATTTAAGTACTAAGGCGTTTCCACAGAAACCACAACCCCGCACCCCTGTGCATTTCAGGAAGTATACACATCCTAGGCAAACAGTCCTTATTCCACATCTTGAAAAAACACATGACAAGTAATTGGCAGCCACCCCCAACAAGGAAGAAATAGGAAACCACGTATGGCAAATCTTTACTTTACTTCCAAACTGCGATCTGCACCAATGAATACCTCGAAATACCAGCCAGACTTGTGTACTTTAATTATTATATTAGGGGGAGGCTATTTTGCGAGCCTGCGAGTCGGAGCCTCGAGCCTCTAGCCTCATTTTGCGAGGCCCGAAGGATTCCCGCCCAAAAATCAATTCCTCTTTTTTTTATTTTTACCAATAAAGCATGCCAGCTTTTGATAGCTGCAGGCGAGGAAGTGTTGTGACAGAGTGACATTTCATAAATTGACAGCTCGGATCACGAGATTCGTAAACATTGTACAGACGTAAACTTTAGCTTATCTTTAATTAGTTTGCAAGGAGATATTTTTTCCGCGCAGGAAATTGTGCTGACCTTCTCTGGGCCGGCCGATGGGTTTTATCGCCAAAATTGTGAATTGCTCGAAAAAAGCAGTCGCCCAGTCCTATGATTATGCAGGGGAATTATTTAAAGTGGTAGAATGATCAAATTTTCCCCCTTGATTTTTTGAGTGGGTCAAATAGAATTCCATGAAAGAATAAAAACGCCTTTTACCGTTTGAAAATATCTGCATTAGTTCCGGAGGTATTTAAGTTTAAAAAATGGGTAAAATATGCAAAGGAGATGACTAATGACGTCACCCACTCAACAACAAGGCTTCAAATCTACGTTACTCGTTAAATCGGTTAACAAATTCTTCAAACGTCATTGCGCAACAATGGTTAAATATAATGTTACATTACGGGAATTACTCATCGATGTATCCTTTGCTTACTTGTAATTTCAAATGTTTTTATCTTTTTTTAAGTTTGTAATATAGATTGCCAAAAAACACACTGCTTCTGAATCCACTCACTGGATATAGACGTGCACGCGCGCTTTTCCTGGAGTGACTGATGCGTGTGCATTTTACTCATTTAGTTCACGCGTGTACTTAGTTCGCGGTTTAACGGCTTCATTTGTATTACGTTGTTATCCTTATTAACATTTCTTGTCGATAACTGTGCTCACATTGTGGGTGGCTCCACCTAAAATGTTCTAGAATTGGTATAGAATTTGATGGAGCCGAAACCAATTGTGGAATTTCATGCCTTTTAGGCATCCTACTGATGAACAGTTACGGCAATTAGATATCTACATGAGCTGCACATCAGATCGTGGTCTGTCCTTTTGAAACAATATCATATCAAGTGTATAAATAGAGCTATCTTGGCCAATTTGCAGTGCAGAACATTGAAACGTGGCAGACTAATAGTTCTACAGGAAAGGTATCTATGGTTATTAAAAAATCCGTTCCCATGACACCTTACTCTTATCCAGTCCCCACCCACATGATTTCAATATGTTAGTGATTTTCAGCTTGAACAATGTTAAACAAAGGCCATAAACCCAAGCTAACTTATTTATATGCTTCCTGGATCATGCATGTGAAGTGCTGTTAGCAAGTATCAAAATGGAACGATAAAGGTGGCCAGAAAAGCTTTTAATATGAGGGAGGTCTGGAACCCAGTATGTTGCTATGGTAACAGAACTGTTAAGCTCGCATTGTGGAGCACATTTAGAAGAATCTTAATGCAAAGAATCAAACATGCCTGATACAAATTGGGTGATATATCTCTTTTTATCATATTTTAACAAAATCTGATTGAGTGTATGACGTCATCACTTGGCTAATTTGCATATTTTACAAACTTGAATATCTCTAGAACGAAAAGAGATATTTAAAAATAGTAAATAGCATTTTTTCTCGTGTAGTCTACTTTTTTGTTTCAAAATGACTTAGATAGGAAAGATGCGATTTTTGTCATAGTACCACTTAAAAAAACAGTTATTTGTAACATATGCATGCACAGTCTGCGTTAAAAGTCTTGATCAGATAGTTCATTGTCTTTCAAGACACACAGAAGCCATGTCCATTAAACAACCTGGGCATGCAAAAGCACCTTCAGCTTGCCCCTCTGAAGTAATTTTTGCACACTCCCTTGCCACCAAACATTGCACTCTTCAGAACATACAGATTGCACACCTGGTTTATCTACTTCATCACCCTCGAGTACAATACTGTTGTAATTCAACACAATTCTCATTCTTAAAAGAACCGGCAACACATAACTCCTGAAAAAGACAGTTGCAGTTGAATGCAGCTTGGTCCAGTGCTTAGCTGAAAATTCAATCTTCTCAATGAGTAAATATATAGTAAATATTTTGTTGTCCAAACAACAAAATATGTTTGCCTGGCTTGTGCTATGCGATGAGCATTGTTACTTGAAGTAGTACTTGTGGGATGTTGTCAACTTGACAGAACCATCCCTCATTTCTGGGAAATCTGTTTTGTTGTAGTTTTCAGTTATCTTTTGCTCTCTTATACGGTATGGACATTTTGCCTCTATGACACTCAGAACGTAACATGTACAACTGAACAAGCCATCAGGGGAGGTTGCCAAGAAGGGTTTATTTAACTTTACAAGAAACCCAAAAGCTTTCAGGCAACCTAGTGCACAGTCCTGATGTGGAGACATTATAGTCTCAACCTCGCAAATGCTCGGAAAGAATGGAAGGAAGCGTGGGAATTGTATGGGATATCGAGTGGCCTTCACGAAAAGGACGATGCCATACAGATAGCAACTATGCATAGTATTCTCAGGTCTAAATCAAGACGAGTGCTAAACACCCTACCAAACATTCCATGAGATATCACGGAAAGGGGTGTTGAAGGTATTTTAACAGCACTGGAAACGTACTGTGTTCCTCAGAAGAATATAACCTACGAACGATACGTCTTCAGAATGACAATCCAATAGGGTCGCTCGTTTGACATATTTGTCACAGATCTCAGAGGAAGAGCTGAAAATTGTGATTTCGGAGCGATTAAGGATTCTCTGATACGAGATCAGATTTTGGTGGGCATACATGATTCCACACTACGAGAACGACTGCTAAGGGAGACAGATTTGACACTCTAGAAAGCCATCAAACTATGTAGATTCACGGAACAATCCAAGGAACAGTCGAACATCTTCATCTCACGAGCTACTCAGACGGGTAGCACCGACGCTGCAAAGATGACAGAGCCACCGGTGGACACAGAAAAATCCTAAAACGAAGACTTGCAAAAAATAGTGAAATCCAAATTCTGCGTAGCGTCTCATGACAGAGGAAATTGTCCGGCCTATGGAGCCACATGTCACAGATGCAATGGAAGAAATCACTATGTTTGGAGCGGCTTCAAATCGAAGAATAGCATGAAAGAGAAAAAGTTCGTCACGTGGAAGTAGAGGACCAGAAAGACATTGAATTTCCTCGATGTACAGACCCTTCAATAGTTCAAAGTAATACTAGAAGGAACATTCAGTCAGATCTACTTGTTAACGACATTCCCGTAAGTTTCAAACTTGATGCAGGTGCAGAATGTAATGCAATTCTTTAGTCGAATGCTCAGGTACAGACAACTAGTATGCTTCTTAACTCATTTAGGGGACACCAGATAGATACTGTGGGAAAATGCCTTCTTGATACAAAGGTAACGGAGGGGAAAGTTGAAAAGACTGACCACCGCTCCGCGGAGCAACCACTGGCCCCACTCCGCGGAATTCCCTACGGACTCCGCGGACTACTCTATGGACTACCCTCACGGACTACCCTAAATAAACATCCAAATTTACGTTCAAGGGGGAAAGAGACACAAGAAGCCGACCTGCTCGCTCTACCTATCATAGCTATCATAGCTGTATGAAAAACAGCCGCCATTTTCTTTTAACCGACTTCCTTGACCCAGTCTTTTTTTCATTTAAGATAAGATCAGTGTTTTAGTAACACAACTTTTAATCATCAGCAGCCATGATGATCCGAACAACAATAACATGTGCTCCGGAAATCTACTTAAAACATGAGTCCCGTATGTGACACCGCTGACCTACACCCACAAGGGTGTGATTTTTCGGTGTGTGAAACCTCTCTCTTTCGCGGATGACTGAAATGCGTGACCTTGGAAAGGTCATTGTCGGTCTTCAGGATCAGTTGCTCGTCTGGCAGTGATCATGGCACCTTTTACATCCAGGACTGTGTTTGGTACAGGTTCGAAACGCGGACTGGCTTTGTTAAGTCTTCTCTGTTTCACCAGTGTGATATCTCCTGCATTCAGGTTGTGCGGCTTAACCTGTCGTTTCTGGTCAGCGTAGGCTTTCATCTTTGACTTTGAATCCTTATCCTTCTGCATGGCTTCCGTGTCAGGAGTGGTTTCCTTGATGGTAGGACGTTTGATCGTTAGAGTTCTGTTCATGCATAACTGATAAGGGCTCTTCCCAGTACTTGGGTGGAGTGTGGCTCTGTAATAAGCTAAAAAGACATATAGCTCTCACTTTCAATCTTTTCCTTGACTGTGGACAGTTCTTGCGACCTTGCCAAGGTTTATCATGAAACCTTCTACATGGCCGTTAGCCTCCGGCCACAAGGGTGTGATTTTTTGGTGTGTGAAACCTCTCTCTTTCGCGGATGACTGAAATGCGTGACCTTGGAAAGGGGGCCCATTGTCGGTTTTCAGGAGTGGCAAAGATACCCTCTAATGCTGGGATGGTGGCCTTTTCAGCAACACTGGAAACAGTTTCTACCTCAGGGTACTTAGAATATGCACCCAAAACGACCAGAACCGTTTCACCTGTGGGAAATGGGCCACTGAAATCTGCTGATACTGGCCTGGCAGGGTATGCAGCTAGCGATTTTTCTTTCAACGCTCTTGTCAGTTCCTGGAAAGCATACCCTTGCAGGGCTCGAAATGGCGACCGATACGGTCGCATTTGCGACTTAATGTTTCTTTTTGCGACTAGAAAAAATAGAGTAGTCGCAAATTTGCGACTAGGTTTTGCCTTGTCTGATACGAAATAAAAGAGCTAGCAGTTGAGTTTTTGCTTCAATAACTTTAGAAATGAAAAGATTCAATGAATTTGCGACTTACGATTTTGTTACAATCTGAAGGTTTATCGTAATTTACCTGGAATACATACACGCAATGATTTTCCTTTGATAGCCCGCCATTTTCAGTGGTTTCTTTACAAATGTATATCGCAGGCTCATATTACGTTTCGCTTTGCCGTGGTGCGCGAGTCATGGCACACATTTGTATTGAATGGTTCAGTTATTCAGGGTTCTTTGAATAACCACTGTAGCAACACCCCTGAAACTTAAGGTGTAAAGTTTGTATATATAAAAAAGAATTCATTACTTGTTTTGTCATCGGTGGAAAACCTTCGAAAGGTAGAACTACAAATGTAGGTAAGCTAATATTTCTGTCCAGTACATGTGTTAGGTTATTTTGCAGAGATTGGACGCATTTACATGTAAGAACTGCAGTTTCCAGCGGTAATATCTGTTCATGATTTGTAAGTCTATCGCTTTGACTAAAATAACAGGCGCTTGTGTGCCTTAATTTTCAGAAAGGGACACAGGTTCAACTTGACCGTTTAGATGGACTAGTAGTGTTGTCTAAGACGCAAAATGTTCTGCACTATTAAATCTCTAAATGACATGAAAGCTGTAGAAACAATGGAAATTAAAGCGCTACACGTTTCAAAGTCTATTTTTAATCACTTATTTATTAATTAAATGACCTCAATTAATTTTGCGACTAAAATTTTCAAAGTTGCGACCAAATTTTCGTAACTAGTCGCAAATTTCGACCAGACATTTTTTTTAATTTCGAGCCCTGCCTTGATCGTAGGAGCTGTTTGGCTTTTACAATTCCGAGGTGGCCTTCTCCGCAGACGCTGATGACCTACTCCTGTAGGCTTTTTGGAATGACCAGTTGCTGCCCACGGGTTACAACACCTTATATCATATATAACTGAGCTCACAGAACACCGGTGCGTACTTCGCCAGGTCTGGGTCAGATTTGCAAGCACGATGATTCCCAGCTTGAATATGCGGAATGAGCTTCCCGAGATCCTAGTCCTTCCTCGTTGCTGCTTGAATATCGGCCAAAGAGATGGAAGGGGGTGCTGTACCAGTGATAATGCTGTGAACGACCTGCTTTCTTGATTCACTTGCTTGGATGTCGCTTTAAGTGAGGGGAAGCCTGTGTCTTGAGAGGTAATCTGTTGCATTGTGTTTACCGGGGCAGTACTTCAGCTGGTACTAAAATTGGTCCAGGTAGAGCAGCCAGCGTTCATTTCTCATGGGGGATTATTGAAGATCGGAATTAGGGGATCAGTTTCATGACGAATGAACTTCCGATCAGGTACTTGTAGCAGCATTCGCAAGCCCAACGGATGGCAAGGGCTTCGCGGTCGATCTCGGGGTACTGTTTTTCAACTTCTGTCGGGCTACGGCTAGCACGCTCAACAGCTTTCCATCCTTGGGGTTTCTTCTGCATGAGAATCAACCTTAGACTATTGGATCCGACATCTACCAGAAGCTTCGTATCCTGACCAGTTTCATAGTATCCCAAGACAGTGTCACTTGATAGTGTGCCCTTGAGTTTTTCGAATGCTGCTTTCTCGGTTCTCGACCATCCCCATTTAGCTCCTTGATGGGTGAGGTCGCGCAGGGGTGTGGTCATCTAAGCGAAGTTGGGGATGAATCTTGCAGATTATTGAGCCATGCCCAAGAGAGACGGGCGGATCCATCTGCTTTAGGTCTTGGACTTTGCTCGGTGATGGCTCGGTGATTTTGGTTGGTGGCCGATGAAGAAATGAAGCAAAAATGAAAAAAAGACTGGGTCGAGGAAGTCGGTGAAAAGAAAATGGTGGCTGTTTTTCATACAGTTATGATCGTGTAGGTGGAACAGGGAGGCTTCTTGTGTCTCTTTCCCCCGTAATCGTAAATTTGGTTGTTTATTTAGGGTAGTCCGGAGGGGTAGTCCATAGGGTAGTCCGCGGAGTAGTTCGTAGGGTAGTCGGCGGAGTGGGGGTCAGTGGGTACTCCGCGAAGCGGGGGTCAGTCTTTTCAACTTTTCCGGAAAAGGAGACTAAGGGTTCAACACCCTTGGAGTTTTATGTAGTCTAAGATAATGTAAGGCCCCACCTTGGTTTAGAACCATGTTTACACCTAGAGCTATCACCCTGAATAACAAAATAGAACAAATAGGTATCAGTGTTGATGAGGGTCAAGAACCATTCACCCTTCTAGATGAATTTCAAGATGTTTTCAAAGGTTTAGCTGGTGTTTACGGCGATTATCACATCAAGTTGAAGGCTAATAGTCACCCTACTATTCAACAACAACGGAATGTCCCACTAAGACTCATAGATAAACGAACTCTGAACGATCTTGAAAGAAAAAATATTATTGTTAAATTAGAAGAACCAGTTACCTGGCTTATCAATTTAGTAATCGTTGAAAAACGAACAAAACTCTGAGATTGTGTTTACACCCACCAAACCTTAATGAAGCCATTGAAAAAGAAAATTTCGAACGGCAAAGTTTTGAAACAATTTCGAGTACCCCGAACGGTGGCAAAGTTTTCTCGGTTGTTGGCATGTCAAATTGTGATTGGCACCAAAAATGTACAGAAGAATCCTCATTTTTCTGCGTGTTTCATTCGCCTTTTGGCCGATATCGATTCAAGAGAATGCCATTTGGTATTTCATGCGCAAGTGAAGTGGCTCAGAAAATTGTTAAAATTGAGGCAGAGATGAACAAAAACATGATTTCATCTTGCGAAAGGTGTTGACAAGGGCACGAGAGCGCAACATAAGATTCAACAGAAACAAAATCCAATTT
>CM042753.1:20438401-20460901 GCA_022496165.2 Catalaphyllia jardinei
AAAGAAATCTTCTCAACTTTATATGCAGCAATTTGATTGGTTGTCCACAGTAGCTCCGATCTGATTGGTGTGATTATACACACTGATCACTCTCTCACTCGCTTATCCACTAATAGCTCAGGCCTGGCGACTTATTGATATTTTGTAAAAAATTAAAACAAAACAACAACTCAGAAGTGATATTACCAGTCTGCCGAATTTTAACAACTGAAAGGTCCATCCATCCGTCCTCCATAAAAACATTCTGTCGGAAATAGTGTCACTATAACGCAACACGCGCCTCCATTTGGTGTTTTCGTGTTAGATACTAATAATAATGGAAGTAATGATTGACATTTTACTACTGAAGAATTAGCGCTTACCGTATCTTGCGGTTTGTAATCTGATGATATATGTTACGAAATTAGAGAAGACCTTAAAAAAGAGACATTGTTTCATTATGTGTACCGTATTGTCAGAGAAACTTGAGACCAGTTTTTAATGTTGTTAGTTCAATTCATACCTAGAGTGTAGATGGTTTTGAATGTGGGAATAAAATTTACATTTTGCGTCAGTATTACATTTGCAGCGTAACAGCAGCAGGCAATGATCATACTTATTTCATGAAACATCAGCCCTGACATTTCTTCCTTGAGCATACTGAGATTATTATAAATTTCTTCATCCGCATCTTCATCAGCATTCGTGCAGTTGATAAACTATTAGTAAGAAATTGAATTGCCCCCACCCGATTGCTGTCTTTCTACATAAGGGAGTAAAGGTAGGGGTAGAGGGTGGAGGGGGGGGGGGGAACTAACGATCCAGTATATGAAAGAGAGAAGGAGAGTTGGGCAGATTATTAAGTTTCCAGAGATGTCTAGCTGTTCAAAAAGAGAATAGTAACCGTGAACTTCGAAGGAACAAGTTGTTCAGGAGGATATGGCTGCAAAGGCATTGTTGAACAAAATTATTGAACTGTAAAATTCAAATCAGGTGAGAAATTCTTAAATATAATGGTAAATCGCATATAAATGGCAAATACTAGTCGCCGTTCATTCCTTTCTAATCGCGTGACATATGCGTGACTTTCACATGTTTGGTTTAGTTTTCGTGAACTAATTTGGCTCAAATAAATGTCGCTATTTTGGATTGACAAGAATCAACAGTTTACGTGGAAATTCAATGAATTCTTCCATCGAACGTACGAATAGGAAATGCAAGTGGCAGACCCAGACAAAAGCTAGTAAAAATTGAGTTCATATCTATATTTACCCTTGAATTTCGCAATTGTCTAGATCTATTCAGTGCGCCTATTGGTCTCAGAACTTGCTTAAGCTTAAGTGTCACGACAGCGTTTAATTCCAACAGAAAATACGAAAAATTAGTCGCCGGCGTTTGCGTTCTCAAAAATACACAGAACCTATTCATTTCAGACATTGTTCTACTCTTAAAAACCTTTTGTTTTGGTGGCGTTTTCGTTACCGTCAACGCGTAGGACTGGTAGCCTCCTACGCAGCCATTCTTTGGGCTCGTCACGCAATCTTTTTTCCTCCACGAATTTCGTTTGTTTGGGAGGAAGATTGCGTGATGATCCCAAAGAATGTCTGTGTTGGAGATTACCTTCGTGGATCCTAAAGAAACACTGCAACGGCAGAACAACAGATATGCGATAAGACAAGAGCTGTCCATTCAAAAACACTCACCTCACGTTTACTTCAGTATCACTGAGTTTTCCATGTGTTATATGGCCAAAAAACAAACTAGACTACTGGCAGTCTGTGTTTCTCTCGAAATTCAGCAGGGGTTAATTTTAGGCAAGCCTTAGCCTAAAGAAGAATGGGACGAGACAGGGGCGCGGCACGCACGCCATACCGCTCTTGATCACGCGATAACTAAACTCCCGTCAAAGTGACCCTCGCAGAAACCGTCTGCCAGTAATCTAAAAACAACAGCAAATCCGATACATTTCGAAAATAATAATCTGTGAGAGCATCCGGTTTATTCATCGCTCTAATTATTTTTGGCAGAGACAAGAGACAACCGGAAATGCGTCTGCGTGCTAGTTGGCAAGTAGGAAATATCTTTATATGTCATTTTGAGGAGAAGTGGGTAACAACGATTGTTTCTCTCTGGTTTAGCATACAGATACGTCGATGACACTTTTACCTCAAGACACAGCTATCAAGTTTCTTCATTATCTAAATAGCCGGCATGACAACGTTCAATGAAAACAACTACGAAATTCCTTTCCTTGATGTTTCATGATAACAGCTCTATCTCCACATCCATTTACTGCAAGAAAACTTTAACTGGACTTAATACTAAATGAGACTCATTCACACCTCGAAAGTACAAGATTAACGTCATCCGAACACTCACTTGTCGCTGTCTCCGCGCCGCATCTGCTCGCTCCTCGACCTCTTTGTTGCAGTCCTTCACGCAATGGCTACCCCCGGGGTGTTACTAGTTATAGCATGAACGATGTTGTGACCAGAAACCGAAACAAACACAAAGTTCCTATCACTACGGTACCCAAGAGAGATGTTTTAATCGTTTTGCCTTATCTGGGACTTCAGAGTAAATTCATCACAAAGCAACTTAAATCTTGTATCTACAAGCCCTATGTTGTATTAACCTAAAAACAATTTTTCGTAACACTCACCGCATTAACTCTTTATTCCCCTACAAGGACATGGTTAACCGCTCTCTTAAGCCCAAGGTTTGGGTACAAAGCTAGCTGCTGGGACTGTGATGACTTTTACAAAGGTAAAACGAAGCGCCGATTACATGATAGAAAAACTAAATATTTCAAAGCACTCACGAAGAGTTGTGTCAAGCATCAGCCACTACGGATCACTAGACTACGAGTAGTCTGTTTTTGTGTTTCTGAAATCCTCCGCGCGCGGAACACGGTTAATTTTATGCAAATTAGGGAACGAAACGAGGAGGGAATGGGGAGAGGAGAAAAAAAACCGACTACGGAGGTTTCTTTGTTACTCAAATTCCAGTTCCCGAGAAACGGTAAATAACGATTGGATAACTACCTGTCAATCTGTTAGCAAATCCATCAAACTCGCTTGTGTGTTGCTTGTGTGTATTCAGTGTTAAAGCTCCATGCGCCCGCGCTTCTCGCGGCTCGCGGCTTCGCCGCTCGCCGCTTGCTACCTCTCAAAGTACGCAAGGAAAACGCTAGGAAAAGAAAGAGACTGCTCGCAGTCTACGGATCAACTGGGCACAATATTAAATGAGATCGTTTTGAAATTTAGCAATGCGTTCTGATATTCATTGTAGAATTAAAGACTCATTATTGATTAAGGATCTTTAAAGAAAAATGTGGGTACCGAGAAACTTTTCCTTTACTAGCCTTTTATAAATTTCCAGCAGACATTGATAGGTCAGTATATTATCAGTTTTTCACAATTGTCTTAATAAGGTTCCAGTCTTCCTCTTTTGCAGGTAAATCTTATTGTTATATCCAACTGTCTGCCTCGTTCCCAGACGTCTCTCTCTCGCTGCGAAGTGGTGGGCGCGCAAGGGAGAAAGGGAAAGGAAAAGAAAGAGAGACCGCGTTTCGCCTCTCTTCTTTCTCCTTCCCGTGATCCCTCGCGTGCTCGTGCCCACTTTCTCGTGCTTCGAACTCGCCTGTTTGCGACTACATCGAAGCGCCTGAAGAGGAGTCACTTCTGAAGATGAATGTTGAGGCATACAAAACGTTAAGTCATTAATCAAAGTTTTTTACAACATGCGTTGTTTTGTCATGTTTGTAACCGCCGTTTGTAAATTATTTCTGTTTAAAGGGGCAGTCTCACCAGATTTAGTGGTACTTGAGCATCCAGTTAACGTGTTGGTATAAATCTTTAAAAATGCACCGTACTAGTCACAAAAGTTGTTTACAGTGTTTTGGCTACAGACAAGTAGGAAAGAAGTGGTCTAAAATTTGATAACGTCGGGGCGTCATCTTCAAGTTTGACAATGTTACTTGGAGGAAAATCAATAAAAATCATTGACCTCTTGGAGATTGAATTTATACCTGTTTGTCGTTTAAAGGATATTTTCTTGATTAGCGGGTGCACCTTTGTGATTCTAGGATAGAGACCTGTCGTGAAACTGTCTCTTTAAGATGAAATAGCCGAGGAATACGAGTTAGTACAGTTGACGTCACAAGGTTGTAAAACCAACCTCGCTCCAAGGGTCCTCTCTTCGAGAAAGTACCCTGGTTACGGCTGCTCACGTGTCTATGCATGTCAACCCAAGCCGCAGAGAGGCTGGGACCGGTCCTCGACCTAATTTTGTCAACACTGAGGAGGTGAATGTTGCAAAGACGTTATTTCGAAAAGGAAGCAAGTTATTTGTCAGAGATCCTGCCTGATCAGTGCTTCGTCTCTAACTGAACTTCTATGACTATAATAGGTTGATTGAGAGGAAACTTTGTTTTTCACAGCTTTGTTAAATAACCAACAACAACCTGCTTCGGATTAGTTCAATCAAACAATGATGCAAGGCTGATACTGCGTAAAAAGCTTAACGGGGCAACGACATGATAGAGTCCAAACTGAAAGCCAACAATTGCAACCGTGGACAGCTGTTTCGACCTTGTTGGGTCTCATCAGCACGGTGTAGCAAGCTATGAAGTAATCAGTTGGTCGACTGATATTCATACACTCACTGAGATGGTGATGACCTCAGATGAAACTCAAATCCAAATCCTTGCCAATTGGCCAAAGTCACATGCAGGACGCGTGACAAGAGACAATTGGAAAAATCTAGAATATCATATCGTTGCCGCGATAAGGTAACTGCGGACAGACACAAACTGTCCCGCAGGAAAATCATGGCCAAACCATGTTAAAAATGAGCAGCATATCGGATCTGAAAAGACCTACGGCCCCAAAAAATACTAGACAGTGAAACACGATGATGCAAAGGACAGCAAACGAAAATGCTGCCTGTGAACGCAGGATCTGTAAAAGATCTGATCAGCCAAAAATAGAAAGTAACAAACAATGATGCAAGGCTGATACTGTGCATCATCATGTTTCACTGTCTAGTATTTTTTGGGGGCCGTAGGTAGTGATTTAGACGATCGAAAATATAAGCTTTTTAAATTCAGAGGGCAGACATTGTTGATGTTTCTCGCTGCAAAGGAAGGGAATGACTGTCAAACTGTCGATGGGAATAACTCAGTCAAATACAAAACTACCCTTGTAGGCGAACATACGACGTATTTAGTAACTCTAAACGAGTGAGTAAATATTGCCGAATAAAAATAAAATAAAATTCACTGCGCGGTCCATTTAGTGTTTTGGTCGTCATTTCCAAGTTCTTTGACAATTTCTTTTTATTGCCACATATTCCAAAGACCGTCCAACTGTCGACGGGAAAAATTCAGCCAAACGCAGAGCTATCCTTTAAGCCGAGCGTTAACCTCCAGTATCAAATGTGTCAATGCCTTCGCTGTAAGATTTGCCGATCCACAACGGAAGGGTTACTAATCCCACTGCCTACTGGGCTCAGTAGCTAAACTCAGTGAAGACAAACTTTGACTTTAAACCCCTCCCTTCAATCAAACCTCTGGAATCCGCTAAATTCTAGTAGACACGTGACCAGCCATAACCAGGATATGGGAACGAGGTTGGTGTAAAACCTGCCAGCCATCGTGGCAGTTGAGCAACAGCTGACAGGAACAAGCGAAAGAGTGCGTGGGAAGTTTTTCGTTACCTGGGGACCTGTTTTAGCGAGCTGCAAATCACCACTAACAATGTCCTGTTACCAATTAATCATAACAATTGCAATTCCCACAGAAGTAAAAGTTTCATTTGAAGAAGAGCTTTTAGTATAGGCAATCATACGCTTTCGAATTCAATTTGGAATTAATTTGCACGAGTGAGTTTTTCAAAAAGCTGAAATTGCACCAGCCGCTTCGGCGAGTGTAATTTCAGCTTCTTGAAAAACTCACAAGTGCAAATTAATTTCCATCTGAACGAGAAAAGCCTTATGATTACTTATTCATAATACATTAAAAAATTCGCGCGGAAAAAGCGCCTGAAGATGTTTCTTGAAGCCATCTTTTTCGCATTCGAGAAAACTTTTTTTCAGAGTTTCTGTACAAATTTGTTGTCATTGCTTTACATGAGATCATTGGCGTACAAATTTCTCATTGTCATTCTGCAAATTATAATCCAGAATTACGATGTATAATTTGCATCGGTGTTACACTTTTTGCATTGGTGTTACACTTAAACTACACTGCTCTCAGCCAATCAGAATCGAGTAATATTTTCATGTGTTATTAGGTTCCAAAAAGTTCCAAAATTTCCAAAATTTATTCCCAGATGAAAAAACCACAACAACTTTTTTTCCTTTTTTTATGGCGTAAGCGCTCCTTCTCTTTAATCCTGGAACTTAATTACAACTAAAACGTCAATCATTTCGCGCGTAACTTCCGGTGAAAGGATTTCCAGTATCTTGAAAGAAAATAAATCATCTTTAACATTTTCCCCCTCCTGGATTTACAATGATTTGAAAATCCAACAATGACTGTTTTTTTGTTTGAAAATCCAACGTGAACTATAAAAAAATTGTTTCAATGTTCCTGTAAGTTTTCGTGCTGCAAATCTCTTCCAAACTGGTGTCAAAGTTCTGCCCACTTAATACACTTCAGCTTCCAAAGGTGAAAGTCTGGAAATCGGTCGTCGCTTCACAACTCCTCCTGTTCTCACGTCTACCACTCTGACCAATCCATCTCGACCTGGATACACTGCCTCGATTCGTCCGAGCTTCCAGTGTCTACCAGCCTGAGTGTCTAGCGGAACCAAAGAAATGGGAAACACGCCTAGTTGACGAATTTGTCGAAGCATACAACCAAACAGAAACTTCCCAAACTTGACTACAGATTCTTTCAATATTTTCTGGCTCATTTGCAAAGGAAGAATTAAAGCGACTTCTTCCTGGTATTACCAAGTGGTAAATCGATGAAGCTCGACTCCACCCAGTAATTAACGGGAAGGAATGCCGTCCACTTCTCGGCCCATACACCGCACCAGATTGGATCCAGTTAAAACTGATCACCTTTTGGACTTGATTTCAAGGCCATGTTTTCTTCAAGACGTTGCCTATGGAACGCCAAAGCTTAAGCTTGACTCAGGGGAGCAAATCACGATACCAAATTCAATAAGAACTGTCATTCCCTCCAGAATAGTGAAGCAATACTTGGCATTTTGTAGTGAGAGTGGCTTCAAGCCTGTCGGGGAGAGGACGCTCCTTCGGATTCTCGAACTTTGCAAAGCATCTTAACAGAAGTGTTTGCAAAGACTTGATTATGTGTCAACAGAAGGTTCAGAGGCGTTCGACGTTCTAGAAGAAGCTGTGGAAACACTGGAGCAAAATGGCGTTGATGGATTCTGGTGAAAAGAAATGAAAGCTAACCTCAAGAATGGCAAGAGATACCTAAAGAACGAGTATCAAGCACACATTGGTGGCGAAGAAACCTGTCCCGATCACTATTTGAACTTTAGTTTAAGTGACCCAAGTCAACCCAGCTTTTCTTCACCTTGCAGTCATAATCACGATGCTGTTTGCGACAGATGTCTGAACTTGAGCAATACTTTGGGACAGATAACTAAGAAATTAACTGAATCAGGCACTATTCTTACCGAAACTGAGAAAGAAAACATTTAATTTGAAGTGCAACATGCTGTTGAAAGTGTAAACGCCTGGAAAGCTCACTTACTGTGAACAATAAACCAGGAGAGAGCTAAACATGAAGAGTTTGTTGTCTGGTTTGGACAGAGAAAGTGCCATGCTAGCCCTCGATTGGGCAATGAAATTTCGCGAGCAAATGACTGACTTTTTTGGAAAAAAAGGAAAGAGTTTGCACGTCACCTGCGTTATTGCAAAGAGAGAAGACCGAATGATAGAAGTAGAGTCCTTTGTGCATGCATTTAACGATTGCCAACAGAATTGGTTTGCAGTTGCCTCAATTTGTAAACATGCGCTGCGCAATCAAAGAAGACCCCAGATAAAGAGAGTGTTTTTGAAGTCAGACAACGCCGGGTGCTACCATAACGGGGCCTACCTTGTTAGCTCGAGAGACATTGGGGTGCGAGTCGGGAATGACATCGAACGGTATGACTTTTCGGAGACCCAGTCTGGAAAAGGAAGTTGCGACAGAAAAATTGCATCGATGAAGAGCCATGTTAGAATCTATGTAAACGAAAAGCACGATGTGGTCATTGCTGAAGATTTGAAAGCTGCCCTTGAATCTAGCGGCGGGATAAAGGGTTATCGAGTTTCAGTTGTGGAAGTTAATGGTCTTAAGGGGACAGGGGTTGTAAAGTGGGAAGGCACTAGCTTTAAATTTACAGCAGTTTCCGTTATGAAGAGAAAGGTATACGTGGTTGGCGTGCGTTTGGTGTTGGAGATGGGCGCCTTTTTGCCTACGAGGATCTTGTTAAGGAGGAACAAAGAGAAACGTGTCTTCGAGTTATTCAACCTTTCTCCTGCAAGACCACTTTAGGCTCTGCATCTTTCAAGTGTAAGGCTAATGGCCAGAATCTGTTTGCATGTGAAGAGGCCGGCTGACATTATTCGAACAAAGTGGGCGGAGAAAGTCACTGGTGTGAGCTCAATTGTGGTACCACCAAAAGGTGCAAGCAACACTACATACTAGGCAGAATCGTATTATGTATCAGGTCCACTTCTTAGTGCTGGATGGGCATTAAAGGAAAAGCCAACGATCGTCCGGATGACGCCGGAAGTGAAAACATTTTTAGTAGGGAATTTTAACAGTGGCTCAGTGACTGGATACACCATTTTGCTAATGATCAGTTCCTTTTGAATTGTGGGTAGATCCAGTCCTTTGTGGGGGCAAACGGCCAGTTTAGGACATAATTGGAAATTGTAACTTTGCCCGTTTGCCCCCACAAAGGACTGGATCTATCCACAATTCACCAGGAACTGATCATTAGCAAAATGGTGTATTGAAAGCAGATCCAGTTCAGGTAAATTTATAATGCATAAGTTAGTTCATGAACTGTCTTGAAATATCCAATCCACCTAAGCTAATGCATTTGCAGTAGCCTTTTGTGGTCTTTATCGTCCGGTCAGGCATATATGACATGATTAAGGGGATGTTAGGCAAGTAATGTTTTTTCTTTTCCGACTGGAACCGGTCTACTTATAAAAAAGATGGGTCAGGGCGAAAGTGTCCTCTGTGATTTTGCGGAGCGCGCTCCTATGCCTAAGGGGATCGAGAACCCCGAGAAGGAGGAACTTAGTTATTAAGGACAGTGATCTGGAAATAGAGAAGGGTCAAGCAGGACTTCCCTAGACTCAATAGCTATAGGCACTCTATTATTGGAACGTACATGGAAATTTTTTATTTTTTTTAAAAATTGTATAAACAGTTGTAATAGTAGTAGTATTAGTTCTTATTGTTTTATAATTAATAATGATGCTAATAATTACTCGAATGTCCTTTTAGCCTTTTTATTCATGTAAGTAATTTATGGTGAAGTTTTCAATAAAGTTTATTATATGTTAAAATTTTTACTTATAAAAAAGAAGTCAGCGGACTTACGTTATAATATTTTATTCAGCCATGAATAATAATTAAATGTAAATAACTTAATCATGTAAATAACACTATTAACATTCTCTATTTAATAGCGCATTTTAATCACGAAGATTATTTTAAATCAATCAAAACTAGAAATCATCCTTTAATACAATAATAGAGATTAAAAATTACGTTCACAACAATGTATCCATATATTCCATCTTGAGGAGCTCTCACGTGAGATACGATTAGCAAAGGACAGATCCGGAAAGGCCATGTTTCAGCAATCAGAATGGCGGAGGCTTGCGGCAAAACAAAGGAAGAAGTCGTCAGCTACCGCCGTAGAACAAAGTGAAGATCAAACAGATGGCGAAGAAGAATGGGAAAGAGAGGAAAGGTTGGCACTAATGAGACAGTCGGTGTATCAAGACTCCAAAGAAGCTTTCTACATTCTACTGTGCGAGGTCAACACAACGAATACAAGCAGATGCAAGACACATTCAGCCAAGAACACCTATTCAAGGAAAACGTTACCATTCTGTGTATCAACGCCAGTTTTACCCGAAATTTCGCTTTGGTATGATGGCCACACTGAAAACCACTGCTGTCACGCAATCGCCAGCAGAATGTGTTCTTGAAACTCGCGTAAAATGGATGTAACTTACATCGAAAACATGAGTAACACCACAAGAAACCGTCGTTATTGGCTGTTTTTATCCGCTGGGGGAGTCACCTCCGCGAAATCCGGATAATGAGATTGCCAGCAGCACTGAAGTCACAGTTGTATCGCAATTGCCTTGGAAAATGACAATCCACAAAGCGGTAAAAAAGGGAACCGTTGAAAAATTTAAATTCGCTGGACCATTTTAACACTGGCTTAAAACATTGACCTATGTGTGGTGAGTAACTAGCGATAAGTAGAATATTTGTATCTTCCCGGACCCTCGTGAAACAAGAATTTGAAAATGCCCAGTTTTGCCAGTTTTTAAAATGACACGAAGTATGCCTTCTAAGTTTGCATGTAGAACTTAAGCGATGTATAGCAAACATTTGTCCTCTTATGTCAGTATTTGAATTATCAAAGGACAACTGTGATTTTGATGTGAAATCAAGTCTGTTATTTGAATAACCTCAGAGATACACACTGCTAAAGTTGACGTAAAATCACAACTTTTGTCACGCCACTGGGCATATTTTTGGGGGGCTGGTCTGTTCTCGGAAACAATAAAGACAATGGACAAAAAAATGTTACCATGGTTACTAGTTGGCTAAGACCTTCATGCAACATAAATATGGTGGAGATCGGCAGAGCCCCTTCTTCCAACATTTTTTAAATCTACCTGTTTTTCTCTCACACACATTCTTAAAACTAGGGTCAGTTAGTGTTTAGTTAACATAGTTTTGAAATCCAAAGAAAAAAAAAAGAATTGTTTCTTTGGTTGTAGTAGCACTTTAACCTACTTATGTTTATTTGAATGTTTATTTATCATTGTCCGTTTACATTGGTCCTGAAAAGCCCCAATGGGAAGTGGCCAATTACGTATTCATTTTTTTGGCAATAGTGCAATATCACTACATTCACTTCCTCATTCCGAGAATTTTGAGCCTCGATTCGGAATCAGGTGGTTAGTTTGAACTCTTCAAGTGTTAGCTTCACAATCAGAACTATCCCATTTCCAGCTCCAAAGAAAGTTGCCTGGTAGTGATTCTAGCTTACGCCCTTTTAATTGTCTGTGAATCTCTTGGCACTCTGTTCAGTGAAGAAACAGCCGGGAAAAACGTCCTTTCACAACTGTTTAACTGTATCCGGTTTTAGGATTCCCTCGTGCTTAACTCGCTAGCAATCAATGATTATCAGCTCGTATCCTTGTTACATTTTGCCTTGATTGCTTATTCTTGGCGTTCAAACAGAACGGAAGTACTGACGCAGTAAAGATGTTCTGCCATTTCTGCCAGCTTTTCGACATAATGAGTCGCAAATAGTGGCAGACCATAACCCATTGGCATAGAGTAACGCTGTTGAAGAATTACCTCCTCCTCGACGCGTGCTGTTCGAGAGCCCGTTTTTCAGTGCTTTATCCACTGCGATACCGGCAAACACAAGATTCCGTATGATAACAACATGTTGTCAGCCCCACGGTTTTGTTACAGCAAACGTGACCAGAGCCAAGAATATTAGAAACAGAGACAAAGCTAAAGCCTTGTCACGTGGTTCACCTTGGTAAGCTTCAGTCAGTGGCAAGAACAGCTCCTCCTTGCAGACATCTCTGTAACATACTCCACTCTGATCGGCAGTCCTGTGAGTAACAGGAACAACAAGAGTCAATTTAAAACAAGGACTTCGTTTTTCTGGAGGCGCGATTGGCTCATGGTTAACGCGCTCGACTCCGGATCGAGTGGTCAGGGTGCGAGTCATGGACGCAGTTGTGTTTTACTCTTACTCTTTCCACTAAGCTGCATAAATGTTTACGGGTGAATTTAATGCTGGGTTAGATCCCCTGCTAAACATGTAACACTCAAGATAGAGGAGATGGGGCCTATGGTTTAAACTCCCAGGACTGAAGACTTAAACGTCTAAACATCAGATGTGCATGTAATTAAAAAAGGTAGCACGTTCTCTTCACTTATTTTAAGGCCATGTCCGGGGGGAGGACAAATACATCTAGTCGCTTCATACCATAAAGTGTGTAGACATAAGGGCTGTTCTGACGGGCTCCTTAGTTCGTATGGAGTCTTTACCGTTAACACCAACCAAACTCACCTTTTGACCCGGTGAGGTTTGACAGCAGGTACTTTGACGAAAACAACCGAGCTCGTGATCAGGAAGTACTGAAAACGAGGGGCATACTCCCTGGCTTCCGTGCCGTTCTCATTGGAACTGGAGTTCTGTTTGGCAGGTGTTAAAGATGAGTTGGTTATATTGAGGTTGACTGATGAACTGGCATCTGTTGGAGTGATGGCTGAAGGACTGGGTACCACCTGTGTTAAGCTCGTGTCATTTTCAGAAAGGGAGCAACTGAGGCCGTAACCGCTGACACACTTGAACTGCCAGGTGGTGTACCGGTAGCTGGTATGAGTTAACAGTAACATGCAAGTTTCTTTAAACAAATTATAGAAAGTCGACTTCTACCAAAAACTGACTGGCTGATGTATTCCGTTTGAATCGTGTCTAAATCAGCTGATGCAAACGTAGAGGAAGTTTGGGAGAGTTCAAAATTTATTGCAATCTGGAGTCACACAAGTGAGAGTTAACATGATGAATACATAAAGTTTACAATCAGAAATATGGTTACCAACGTGCACCGATTGCGTCAGTTCACCGGTGCACCGATTGCGCCTAGTTCAGGTCACCAAAGTGACCAGAGCGAAAAGGAGCACAAGTTATATGGTCAGAACTTCATAGTGCGGACCAATCAAAACGTTTGAAGGTTGAGTTAACAATGTTAACCAGGTGATCTGGTGACGTAATGAAGAGGCCTGGGCACAAACATTTTAATGCCGTATCCCACAACTGCTCGCGGCCTGAGGTGTTGTTTTTGAGTTTAACATAGCGGTCGCGAGGGCAGATCTCGTCGGTTCTACTTCAACTTTTACTCTTTGCATTCAGTAACAGGGAATTTGGGAGACACGGGAAATGATCTGTTACGTTTTGGCAATGGGAAAACAACAACTAGGACCGCACGTGGTTGTAGGATACGGCATTAAAATGTTTTGGCCGGGCCTTTTCATCACGTCACCAGATCACCTGGAAGAAATTGGTTTTGACTCATTCCATATGAAGTGAAAGACAACTTGTCTTCAAACAGAACCGCGCGATAATTATTCGCAAAATTATGCACGGTATGATTTATTTATTTATTTACCAATTAAGTCAGAGGTTGCCTTGTATAATAATAGAGTTATATCTTAAGGTGGCTGGCTGGCAATCGCTACGAGCCACCTCAGTTCCCCGAAATTTTTCTATGAGGGTTTAATATACTTTTATAACTGAGCTACAGGCATTCTACTTTTCGCAGTGATTACTGTGATTTTTACCTTAATTTTGTTCCCACTACTTCCATTTGAGGTACTCCTGCATACTGTCCAGCTTCTGTGACAAGCATCTCAATTACCAGCCTGCTTGGGATTCCAGAGCACGTTCCTTGTTCTGAGGACAAGCCTGAATTATTGTTTGGAGATTCACTAAAGAAAACCAAATGAGGAGGATTTTGAACTGTATGCTCCTAATCTTCAAGTCTCTTTGATGTTTTTTTGATTAGTAGTTGAAAGATAGAAAACATATCTAGTTGCCAGGCATCGCTCCATGTCATAGATGTGTCGTCAATATCCTAAAATACCGTTGTTAAACTTAGTGTCATTTTGGTAAAATGTGCAGGATTTCAAAATTAAACCAGCACCCTTATTTCAATAAGTGCGGCTGCCCTTTTTATCACAAGGCAAAGTCAATCTTGCGTTAAGATAGGTAGATTAAGTCAGCCTGATGCATGATGCATGATGGCCCATCAGGCTGGAGCTTATCTCGGTTTCTGTAGCACGAAGCACTGAACTAGGAATATTTCCACTCTGCCTTGGATGGGATGCCAGTCCATCGCAGGACTACCTTCAGCAATAAGTTTGCCAGTACCCAATTATACACCTGGGTGGAGAGAGACACGGTGAGAGTAAAGTGTCTGGCCCAAGAACACAATACACTGTCCCCGGAGGCTGAAACCTGGACCGCTCGATCCGGAGTCCAGCGCACCAACCATTAGGCATTGACACCTCCAGTGCCTTTAAGGGTAAGGTACTATATAGAAATCAAGAACTCGCCAAAGTAAGATTTTTCAGTGATTTAGTTTCTTATCAAGGTCTCACACACTTTAAAAGACGTAATCTCACCTTATTACTAGAAGCCAATCGTCAGGAAAAGCTAGGTCAGCGTTCCCAGTGCGGCCGACATGCGTGGCTTGAACCAGACGAGCTTGATTGGTGAACACCGTTTCCCGTAACGAGGAACAGTTGTTTATGTCATCTAATGATAACCTCAGCAAACAACCTGAAAATGAATTCTCGCCATAAAGGACAGGGGTAAAAGTTGAGCTCGTGCACAAGCTGTCAGAGCCTGGTGACCATAGTTGGATTTTTCCGGCTGTGACCTAAAGAAATTAAAAACAAATGTAGAAAAACTAAATTCAAAGAGAGAAAAGATAAACAGGAGAGTAACTTCTGCATTCCATTTTTTTTTCTCAACCAATCAGTAGTGCAATATATTCTTGCCTGAACATTCTGCGCAGTTTGCTAAATGTAAAAAAGAAATTATCCTCAACAGATCTAGAAACCCATCTGAACCAGCCTTGTTGTACTTGAAGAGAATCTTCTTGGCCTCTTTCACAGCACTTTGTGCTTTGCTATGGGACTGACTGTGACGGGGACTGCTAGCTTTTTGACCAACCAGTGACTTGTTTTAATCTCAAAATTAAATCCCTCCAGAAAAATGCCGACTCGAGCGCAAAATATTTCATGCTACGCTTCAACGAATATCGAAGGAAAGAAGCACTAAACTCACCTGTCCTGAATTGCTCTGTAGGCGACCCAACACGGGACGACCACGGACATAGCCTGGGTTCCCTGAGCGCTGAAAAGGAGTCTGACTGGCACTAGACGAGTTTAGCGCTGGCGAGTGAAGAAAATTCACAGAAAGACTCTGGCTGACAGTGCTAATGAAGTCATTAGATGCGGCAAGGCCAGAATTGGCTTTGCGTTCTGGAATTTTAACATCTCCAAGCGTCACTTTCGCCTGTACCGCGTCTACTCGTCTTTCACGCCATTTAAACTCGTATTCGACTCTGACTACCACATTGGAGCAGATACGTGTTGTTTTGTCAAAAACTGGCGCCGGTGGCAAAGTCTCACCATCATCAAACTCGCATCGTTCCGGAGTTTTACTTTTTTGTGTTTTATTTTTAAATAATGATGAACTGTTAACGGAGTATAGTGATGGAGGGCTTGCCTTGGAGACATATTGGGCAACATCAGCACAGTAATATTGTACCTCTGTGGTTGATATCTCGGGTATACCTCCAACAGTGTCATTAAGTCTGCCCTCAGCCAACACTGCTGGGGGCAATGGGCAGGCGGGTCGACTAAGTTTACTAGGCATTACATAGTTCAAAGCGCTCCAAGGTGACTCTGAGTCACAAAAAGACTCTTCCAGTTCAAGGACACAACCAGAAGAGACGTCTTCCAGAAATCTTACGGCTGCATTCTGTAAACACAAGCCATTGAAAAAAGACTGTGGCAGATTAAGAATGGCAAGTGTTGCTTTTGCATAGTTGACGTCTTCAGTATTCGCAGCAGTTTTGATCGTTGTCCCTGCAGAGTACAAGCCACCTGAAAAGCTCGTTTGTCGTTTCTCGTTGTCGATAAACGTGAAAACCTCTCTCTTTTTGCTGTCAGCCAACGTATTGAACGAAGTAGTGTCCTGCGCTAAAGGAGGGGAAGTGAGGTTGTAAAAGAAGCCAATCACTGGGCTGTTGTTAATGGTAACACAAAGAAATGGTTGCCAATCTCTAGCGTCAGGCCATGAGGCTTGGCAGCTGAATTCGAAAGGCTTCTCAGACGTGGCGCCTCCAAAGAATCCTGGGATACAAGTAGAGCTCTCGCTTTCGAAGTCAGTACAATCCTAAGAAACAACAAAAGTACAATGCACTAAAACAACCCAGATGGAAGGAGCTGCTGATACGTCAAACAAACCTTTAAGCCAGACAACTGTTTTATGGCAACACATAAAGCGGACTTTCTTTTGAAAGAACTAGCTGAATATGACTTGGTGTTTCCGGTTCACAGGGTTTCTTACAAAAATAGATGAATGCATTATGACAGACTGTTTTTTAGTAATACCTGGTCACAACAACAGCCTGTGTCGCAGGAATTTTCCTTTAAGTCACACGGACAAGTCAAATCTATATCAGAGACCAGCGTGCTTTTCCTTGCCCCACCTACAACCAGATGTTTGGATAAATGCTTAATGGTTACTATTGTCATTTATATTAGCATCATTTACTGTGTTACGAGTTGTTCTACCATGAATCTGAGCTGGACCATCCTCTAACTACTAAATGTATTAAGGTCTGTACACGGCTGATACCCTTTCAGCTATTAGCTCCTAGTCTTTAGATACAGTCTCAACCAATTTCTCAGCTGTCAGTAAAAGTGAGAAAAGAGGAGAAAGCGTTTATTTAATAAATACGCTTCTCTTCTTTAAAGCATGAAAACAGCAACATTCGTGAAACCTATTGTACTTCATGGGCAGGCAGATATTAAGGAGCTTATGCAAACAACGGCAACGGCAACGTCACCAAACAAAAGTTTTAATGAGTACAACAATAACTGTGCATGTGCGTTAAAAATCTTGGTGCACTTCTTGACCGTCTTCTGCAAAACGAAAGCGTGAAATGATCGAGTTCTGCGTAGTCTGAGGAACGCGAACGACGAGGGCAAATTTTCACGTTTTTAGAGCCATTGGCGTACTCAACAGATCTAGATAATTGAGTATTTCGGTGGTAAAATATAGGGTGTGTTCCTTTACGGTCATCTGGATCATGGTGCATCAAAAGAACCGATGAATCCACTCTGGTCACGGATTCATCGGTTCCTTTGATGCGCCATGATCAGAGTGATCTTGGATCACTGATCATGATGTAATCCTGATCCAGTTCACCCCAAAGGACAAGGCGTCGTTACTTAAGCTGCCTGATAACACAAGAGGGTAAAGTACTGCCCCAGCCCAGTTCAATGAAGCTTATCCCATTTTCCGTATTATTGTACTTACTCGTTATACTACTCCAGTCTACAGGTTGAAGTTTACGGAGTTCAACCCAAGTGAACGCCACTGCTGATTCGTTGGCGTACAAAAGGCTCAGTCCTGTATCTTGAGCGCAACACGCGAGTCGCACCAGGCTCTGTGTTCGCCATGCAGGGCTTCCACTCAGCGTCAAACCTATTGTCTGGAATAACTCATCTTTCTGAAGAGTGAAACAAAATTCCAAATTACATAACATTTCTTTTGCTGTGGCTCTTTTGAGGTGTCCACATATTCAGATTTTACTGCAAAACTAAGAAATGAACGCGCGGGATATTAGATGTAGATTTAAGAAGAGAACAATTTCTTAAAATAATATGTATATTTCAGCGACTTTGAAAAAAGGAGAAGTTGTTAAGTAGTTGTGCTTCAAGGAAATTCAAGCTGATGGCTATTTAAAATTCTAAAATAAGGTATCACAACTTATGACAACTTGGCTGGGAAAATTTGAGTTGAATATATAAATTTGATTCCAAGGTGGGTTACTTGCTTACACTGCGCAGAACACTTTAATCTTGGATGCAATAATCTCTACTTTTAAACTGATACCATGCATATTGAAAAAATTATTTCTAACATATTCGTATTTAAAAAGGCAGCAGTTACTCCTCGCAATGAAACAACCTTTTCTATATAGTCAAAATGCTGAGTAAACAAAACTCGAAGCCTGATACAATTAGTTTATTATCCTTTAACGTGAGAGGCCTAAGTAATTTAAAAAAAAAGAAGAGCAATATTTTTCTGGTGCAGAAAGCAAAAAGCCGATTTGATATTTTTACAAGAAATGCATTCAAGCAAGGAGCGTGAGGCTCAGTGGAAAAAAAGAATGGGGTGCAGAGATATTATTCTCTCATGGGAGCAAGAGGTGTCGCGGTGCTTATAAAGAACGGCTTTGATATTGATGTAATGTTGACTCAGAGAGATTCAAGCGGAAGATTTTTGGTGTTCAAAGCCTTGATTAGAGAAGAAAATTATACAATTGCAAATATCTACGGGCCCAACAAAGACGCGGAGGCTGTTCAGTTTTATCATAAAGTTTCAAATCTATTAAAAACCAATGATTTTGGAAATGAAGAAAACATAGTCATGGGAGGGGATTTTAATTGTCCCTTGAATGTTAATTTGGATAAAAAAGGTGGAATTCAAGTTCCCGAAGGCACGTCGTAAAATGTATTGAAGAAGTTCAAGATGAATTTAGTCTCCATGACATTTGCCGCATAAAAAAATCCAAATCAAAAGAGTTTCACCTGGGCTCGTTGTTTTCCATTTATATTTTGTAGATTAGATTACTGGTAGATCTCTGATAAACTGCATGATTTAGTTTCAAATGTGTTTATTTTGCCCTCGATCAAATCAGACCATTCTGCAATACTTCTAGAACTCAAAGAAATTAAGGAAAAGGAGGTCTTGGCTACTGGAAATTGCATACGGCGCTTCTTGCGAATGAAGAATATAAAAAGATGATCAATGATAAATTGCCTATTTGGCTTGAGGAAGCAAAGGATCTCAACGACCGAAGATCAATTTGGGATTGGATTAAATTTAATATCAGAACCGATTCTATTACTTTCTCAAAACGTTTATCACAAATTCGACAACGTGAAAGAGAATTAACTGACAAATATCAAGAATCATTAGCTGCCTTTCAAGATAATCCCTGCGACAATACGCGAATTACAATGGAAAGTTATGAAAGCAAACTTGAATTAATGTATGACCAAAAAGTTGAGGGTTTAATTATATAGGCAAGGGCACGATGGCACGAACACGGAGAAAAGAACAGTAAATATTTTTTACATTTGGAGAAACGTAACCATATTAAGAAACACATTAGAAAATTACACATAAGTGGAGTTATCTCTACCGATCCACTCTCGATAATAAACGCACAAAAGCAATTCTTCACTAAGCTGTACAGCAGTAAAACAATATTAATGAGGCTTATGAAGAGGGAGAAATGTCAAACTCACAAAGGCAAGGTGTCATTACACTTATCGAAAGAACAGGTAAAGACAGAACCCATCTTGAGAATTGGAGACCGATTTCACTCTAATGTTGACACTAAAATAGCATCTAAAGTGATAGCAACAAGAATTACTAAAATTTTACCAGAGATAATTCACAGCAATCAGACTGGATATGTTTCAGGTCGATACATAGGGGAAGCAGCTAGACCAATTCTAGATATCATGGAATACACCAAAACATTCAATACTCAGGGTATACTATTATTTATAGATTTTGAAAAGGCATTTGACAGCCTTGAATGGAATTGTATGTTTAAATGCTTAGAAATTTTCGGCTTTGGTCATAGTCTTGTAAGATGGGTAAAGACATTTTATAATAATGTGACCAGTTGCATCATAAACAATGGATCTTTTTCTGCTAATTTTGAGTTAAAGCAGAGGTTTTAAGCAAGGGGATCCTCTGTCGCCATATCTATTTGTGATCGCAATTGAGACTTTAGCTGCTGCAATCCGAACTAGTACTGATATTAAAGGAATTAAATTAGACTTAGAGGAATGGAAAATTGTCCAATATGCAGATGACCTCACTGCCTTTTTATCTGATTTGACATCCGCACAAAATCTCTTTAACTCACAAGAAGTTGATAAAAAATTTAAAACCGCGTTCTTTTAACTCTTTTGCCGCTCACAAAAACATTACGCAATATTTAGCAACAACGTTTTGCGAGAAAGAATTATTACCCGGAAACAATTAAGATTGGAAACAATAGAGATTGCGTGATTCAAAGTCGGCTCAGTGCCCGGGTTGTAAGGGGTGGACCATTTGATTTTTGACGGGGGGTTGCAGGATTTCTAGGCTGCTAGATATTTTTTTTTATTGTTCCAGCCCTGCAGGATTTTTTTTCAATCTCCAAGTCCTTGCATGATATTTTTTTTAATGGAAATTAAAAGCACAAATTTTGAAGTTAACTTGACCGTCACCAGCCACTCAAAATTCACCCTATTAAAAACCACCTATTGTTACTGTTTCATAAAATATTTATAGAGAACATTTTCACTTGTTATTTATTGATCAAATGATTTCTTTTACAAGTCACAATTTGGAGTATTGAAATATTTATAGAGAGAATTAATGCTACAAAAGATGTTTGAATTTTATAGCATTTAAAGCAGGTATGGTTGTGGATGTTCAATATACATACTCCAAATTACAATAAGCAGTCTTTAGAAAATAGCATTCTCAAACAGACCTATCGAATGGACTGTTGCATTTTTATTGTTGCTGTTGCATAAAATATCTATAGAGAACATTTTAACTTGTTATTTATTGACCAAATGATTTTTATTACAAATCACAATTTGCAGTTTTTAAATATTTATAGAGTGAATTTCTTGTCCCCAAAATCAGCGATTATTTTGGTCAGCACCAAGTATTGAGACCTGGCCGCTCTGCAAAGCCACTACTGGAAGTCCATGATTAATGCACCAGCTGTTCAAATTGAGTCTGGAATTGCAGAATGAGTGCTCTGTGCATGCTCAAAAATTGGGACCAACCAGGGGTATCAATTCCAGGTGCTGACCAAAAACATTGCACCCTCTGGAGAAAAGAATGTTGAAAAAGCTGTTGAAGCTTTGCACCTTAAATTTAAATTTGGCTAGATATGCAGATATACAGGATGTTGAAGACAACCTTGTTTATTTGTAAAGAAAATTTTAAACTGTTATAACTGCCAGCTTGTGGTTTATTAAAGGCATTGTTAAATAAACAATTTTGTTACTACAGTTGTCAATGGGTGAACGAAATCAGTTTGGTGGTTAACCCCTTTGAATCATCTTTTATATAGGTACATGATCTATAAAATTACAATATTTCAATGCCTAAATAAATAAAACAATCACGTTTTAATTTATGTGCTACAGACTGTTTACTATTATTTTCTTGGCTTGAAAATAGACAATGAACACAAATGATGTTTTATAGCACTCAGCCAAAACACGAATTACCCAGAGGAAAAAAATGCTCTTCGATATATTTGATCATCTTTTGTCTCATGCACGTATCCAGAGCATCACTTTCACATTCTTTGTATATTTTCAACCCTGAAGCAATTCAATGTGGCCTGCCTTTACTCTTGTTTGTTCCATTTCCTTTTCAAAGTATGTCTTATTTTGTTACAAAAATACCTGCACGTCAGTGACAACTGTTAGGGTGTGAATCTGAATACACGAATATCTTTGAATTATAATATCCTTCTAGATCAGAAGGTTCACTTTAATAGGAAACTAATTGGTAAATCACGCGTCGCACTTGCAAAATACCAAATCACGCATCGAAAAATGTGATGCCCAGTCCCGCATCATGTGACTCACGGCTACTTTTGGGCCGTCACGCAAAATCCTTTGCCACGCCCTGGTTAGGGCTGCCCGATATTTTTTCTCTGCAAGATATTTTTTAACCAGAAGCATATGCTTGATATTTTTTGGGGGATTTGCACAAACCCCCATCAAAAATCAAAAATGGTCCACCCCTAAGAGATTTTATTTCACATTCTTTGCTTAGTGTGGTTGCGTGATTTGTAATGAAAGAGATTTTAGTTTGCCTATCTCGAAGGAAATCAAAGGCTCCTTAGAGCAACCTCATGGTATGAATTGTTTTCACCCCTGAGAAACCTGCGATCTGGCATTTTTTTTTGCAAAGTTTATACCTTTGGTCGTAGGCAACATGTGCCAGCATGATTGTTATATTTGTAAGAAGGGATTGACTTACTGGTAGTTGAGGAAAACATTGTTCAGAAAGGGAATTTACATTTTTTCAAAGTCAGGAACATTGTAAATCTACAGAAATAGTCAATCTGCTGATCGTTGCAAATAGTCGTTTTTCTTGGGAAATGGATTTTTTTGGTATTTTTGTTTATAAAATGATTGTTTCAATTGATACCATTATGTGTGGTGAACAAATAGTTTTATTTTTTGGACAAGAGACTGTTGTTGTAGTAGAGGCATGTGAAATACTATTATTTATTTTTTAAAAAAGGGGCTGTTATTGTTACCAAAAAATATTTATTTACTTTGTCATTCTACAGTACATCCAGTAAATATTCATATAATAAGGCCCAGTGGCTGAAAGACACATGCCAGATGTAAAAGTGGTAGGAGTG
>CM042753.1:20465901-20468345 GCA_022496165.2 Catalaphyllia jardinei
GCCGCTCCAATTCCTCCACAGAATCATAGTGCATGGTTAAGCGCTCCATGCCAGTTAAATTCCAAGCCAAATTCATCTCCACAGCGCACACTACAAAGCTCTGGATTTTTAGTATATTGACAAGTCAACAGATTATAAGTTGCGTGATCGATTCCACATTGTGATCGCTCTTATTTGTCACATAGTGAAAGTGAACAGTACAAGTGATTCAATGATTACATTCTTTGCATAGCGTGATTTGTAAAATCCGAGAGTTTTGTGACAGTTACCGCTGGCAAAATGTATTTTTTGGGATCACTTTCTTGGGGAGATTAGAAACCAGGCTTAAAAGATAGCCAAGCCTTCTCATCACAGTAACATTTGTAGAGGATTTTATACATGTATTTAATGATGCGACTGCAGATTGACGGCGAGAGGGTAAGCCAAACCGACAAAGTTTCAGACCAGAAAAGGTAAGTGTTATTTTAGTAGCCTCGCATCAATTGTTATAAACTGTTTTTATTTCAAGCCTAGACTATCTCTTGAGTTTTGACTTGTTTTGCTGTGCAATCTTGGATTAGTCATGCAATGGAGTGTTCTAGTCAAGTGTTTTCTACGATCTTGCGCTTACATTGACAGATGTATCAACGTGCATAAACTACTTGAACTCCTTTCCTTTTGTTACCAGCTTGTGCAAGGCACCAAGAAGAATGACCAATTGAAGAAAACTCGAGCAGCTCGAATCAGGAAAGAGCACTGATGTTACACCAATTAAGAATAGGCAACTGTCAGCTACGTCGAAAGTCAGATTTAGCACTTTATTCTTGAAGCTAGACAAAGTGACATTTTGAACGTTGTTACATTGTTAAATAGGGTTACAGGTACACATTGTAATCAGAACCTCGTTGTTGTTTTAGGCACGTCATGGACTGGAGTCTAATGTAGTTTCAGGGGCTTGATCTGTCTCCTCGGCTTGAACCCCCCGCCTTTCATTAAACCATGTGCTTTTGGACCAGCCATGTTGTGTTGTTGGCTTGTAGTTTTCTCCTTGAACTAATTCACTCACTTTTCTAATTGACATTGGTGCCGGGACCAGGATATGGAGGAACTACAACGCAAGGTAGCATCCAGGAGAGGACATAGAGCTCATTTGACCAAACTCAACAATAAAATGGAGGACATAATGGCTTCAGAACTCGACGCGGTACAAAGAGCTACAATTGCTATTCACATAGAACAACTGGAACAACAACGACTGAAGCTATTTCAGTTGGACACGGAAATCGCTGACCTCAATGAAAAACCGTCAATCCTAACAGCCAGCATGGCGGTTGGTCGAGTCTTCGGGAGCTCCGTGATTCTTGTCCTTGTTTTTGGCTTCTTTTCGCCTTTCGGCTTGTTGGGTACTCAAGTCTTCAGTGGTGCATCTGTTGTACCGCCTGTCATCGGCTATGCTTCGCTTTTTCCTACGAAAGAACCTTTTTCTCCTCATGGAAGACACGTTGTTTCAGTTCCACGTGGCCGAAAGTATCTGTCTCCTCGGATTTGCTTACACCCGAACTCTCAAATAAGTTTTAATCTGATGAGATTAGCGATCAGTGGCGATGTTAATCCAAATCCTGGACCCGTTTCATCAAAGGTCTCGAAAACACATCTGGCTGAGCCAACACGTAAGAATTATGTATCCTGAAAAAAGTCGCTTCGCTGAAAAAAGTCGCTTCGCCCTCCTGTCCCTTTTGTCCTTCAGAGTGTCAGACCCTGTGGCATCTGTTTATAAACTGCAAATACGCAAGTTCTTTTTGGAATAGATTCCAGGAGTGGTACTCGACCTCTAGTAATACGAAACTGCTACTGTCAGAACTGGAGGTTATGTTCGGAATTATTCGCTGTCACACCTACTGTTTAGCCCTCAACCATCTCATTATTTTGGGTAAATATTTCTTATATGTTAACGCTTTAAATACCATAAAGTGCCGATTCGATGATTTTGTCTCACTAGTGCGCGACAAAATGTACCTAGAAAAATATATTGCAGTACTTGTAATAAGGAGAAGGAATTCAGGAACAAATGGAAATTTTTTCTATCTTTATAAGTTTGTGTTAGGTCCTTTTTTTCGCCGGCTTTGTATCTCAATTTGTTCCTTTTCTCTGTCTTCTTATATGCTAATCTATTGAATTCTATAAAATTAATACCCTATTAGTATTGGTGACTCGACAATTAGCATGTAAATAAAAACGTAAATAAATCAACTGTAATAGTGTAATTGTATTGTAATGCATGTATCTGTAAGTAGTGTAAGTTAACACAGTTTAAACATCGTGTAAAAGGTAATTATAATGCAAGTACATATGTTAAGTTTTAAGTAAGTGTAGTGCAAGTATATTTTAATAAGTTGAAATGTTGTAAACATTGTAAGTGAAAGTCATGTAAATAAAAAACTTTAAAAAAAAAAAAAAAAAAAAAA
>CM042753.1:20473445-20478973 GCA_022496165.2 Catalaphyllia jardinei
TCCTCGACACTACTTCCCGTTGAGCGGTACCTGGCCAAAGGATGTAGAACTGCATGTTTTTGTTGACGCGAGCACCAAGGCTTATGGAACTGTTGCCTATGTCAAGTCTCCACAAGAAAGCTACTCCTCCTTTGTGATGGCAAA
This sequence comes from Catalaphyllia jardinei, assembly GCA_022496165.2. Taxonomy (NCBI): domain Eukaryota; kingdom Metazoa; phylum Cnidaria; class Anthozoa; order Scleractinia; family Caryophylliidae; genus Catalaphyllia; species Catalaphyllia jardinei. The sequence goes on from CM042753.1 coordinate 20,473,590, forward strand.
ATCACGAATTGCACCAGCAAAGCACCTAACTCTTCCACAATTAGAGTTAACTGCAGCTGTGATTGGTGCTCGACTTGCCTCTTACCTTCAAAGTCAGCTTCATTTGAACAGAGTTTACCTATGGTCTGACAGTCAGATTGTCTTATATTAGCTTTGTAGCACCAAGGAACTTACACCATTTGTTGCTAACCGAGTAAGGGAAATCAAGGAACTTACCTCGCTGACAAGCTGGAAGTACTGTCCCACATCAGACAATCCTGCCGACCTGCTAACCAGACGTATCATATTCTAGCAACTTGAATCATCAGAAATGTGGAAACAAGGCCCTTCCTGGTTTCCTCAAGAATTGCAATGGCCTGCGTGGTCCCCAGTGGAAGGAGCTCCTCCCCAAGCTGTCAACCTTTTCGCTAGAGACCACCACGCCAACAGGGATAGCTGTCACAAGCCATGCACAGAGACCAGGTCTTCATCAGCTCATTACTGTGTCCAACTTTAGTACCCTTTCTAAGCTACTCAGTGTGACAGCCTATGTCCTGCGATTTGTCCATTTCTTACGGAAGCCAAGCAAGAAAACAGGAGCCTTAACCACACCAGAATTGCATAATGCACGAAATTAGTGGATCAAGAACTGTCAGCAAGTGACCTACCATAAAGAGATCAGCACCATGCTATCCAAATCTTCCCCTCACACAGCACTGGTTCACCAACTTCGCCTTTTCTTCGACAGCACAGGTCTCACTTGCTGTGGTGGGAGGATTCACAATGCACCAGTCTCTGAATCTGCCAAGTTTCCACACCTCCTTCCACCAAAGGACCTGTTTACAGAGTTGGTAAATCGTGACACTCGTATCCGTCAATTACATGCTGGTGTGAATTCAACTCTGACTGCCCTTCGCCTGTGGTACTGGATTCCTGCCGGAGGTCAACATGTCAAGAAAGTGATTAGCCGCTGTGTCACTTGTAAGAAGATTTCAGGATTACCATATGACCTCCCAGATCCACCCCCACTTCCGAAATCAAGACTACAACAAGCACAACCATTTACAGTCACAGGCGTTGACTTCACAGGAGCACTACACATTTATGAAGCTGGAGTTCAAAGGAAGGTTTACATTTGTCTCTTCACCTGCACCACAACAAGAGCAGTCCATCTCAAAGTCGTTTCAGATTTATCAGTGCAGACCTTCCTCCTTGCATATCGACGATTTGCAGCTAGGAAATCTGTTCCTCAGCAAATGATTTCTGATAATGCCTCCACATACCTATCTGCAGCTGAAGAGTTAAAAGAGTTATTTCAGTCACAGTCGTTGAAAGAGTCACTCGGCAAACAAGGCATAAATTGGCAGTTCATACTGAAACGAGCACCGTGGCACGGAGGGTTTTGGGAGAGATTGATCAGCCTCACCAAGGCTACGCTGAAAAAGGTACTTGGACGAGCATCCGTTGATTTGACCACACTGCAGACCATAATTGTCGAGATTGAGGCCATATTGAATGACAGACCACTGACTCATGTCTCATCTGATGTGATGGACAAAGAACCACTCACTCCAGCTCATCTCCAATATGGAAGAAGGATAACCACCCTTCCTCACATCAGAGTAGAGCAAGATGAGATCCTTGATCCTTACTACAACCAGAATGGAAATGCAGAGATCCAGAAGAAATCCAAACGCCTTGCTCTTCTCCTACAACACTTCTGGACCCGTTGGAGACAAGAGTATCTCACGTCACTAAGAGAGTTTCACAAAACCACTGGCAACAATAAGGCAGTAGTCAAGGTTGGTGACGTTATATTAGTACATGACGAGGGCTCCCGAATCAACTGGAAACTCGCGGTAGTAGAAGAGCTGTTACCCGGGAGAGATGGCCATGTACACGCAGTGAATATACGTTCCCAAGGGGGCAGACCCAACCGTTCAATTTCCAAACTCTACCCTCTGGAAATATCAACCCAACCTCAAGAGAGGGTTGACTGCCCAGTGAACCCATACCCGATGAGAACTCAGCGAGCTGCTGCCACAAGAGCAATGCAACAAATTGCAGAGTGGACAAGAGACTAGTTGCCAATATGTTTTATATTTCAAGGAATAAGAGACAGTTATAATGACTATGTCAACATCTAAGGTGAGTTGGTTGAAGCTATGATGGTGAACTACAAATTGTACATCAGCTACATCAGGCTGGCTAAATGAAGTTGAAAGTGTGCAAGCTTAGTTTTCGAAGGAAAGCGTTTAAGTCTGATGGAGTCAGTTTGCCAAGACAATCCACCCTGCACTCAAAGTATTTATCATTTAAAGTTCTCGAGTTGTCATTGTCATTATTCATTTGACTAGTGTATCATTGTTTATAATAATTACTTATTACTTTTTTTATTATTAAATAACTATATGGGTAGCCAGGAATAATCCAGTAGATGTAACATTAACTGCTGCCCCTGAAATTAAAGAGATAAAAAAGATGAAGACCTAAATAAAAACTAGATGCCTCGCTGCGTGTACCCAGGCAGTCATTATACTGAGAAGCACTAACTATATTGCAATTGAGCTTAAATGTTCTGCATTCGAAGTCGTGCGAAATTAAATCGAATCGATGTCCTCAAGCTATTCTGCCTTCGATTGCATTTCTTGGAATCAATTAATAGCGTTTTACTCGTACACAGACCTTTAACAAGTAAAGTGAGTTATGATCGTTACAACAGCCTATGAACATTTCAGTCTATTTTCTTTAGCCTTTCCCGTTGTTAATGTTTGTTGTTTTTCATTTCTCAAACGAGAGAGACATTTTGAATTTAAGAGTTATGGTGGTGCGTGACATAGAGCCACCCTGGGCTCTGTAAATGTTTAAAATAATTCGAGGAATATCTAAGGTTTGGGAAAACGCAGATTTAAAAATTATAGAAGTGTAATCTTTATTAATTTCCTATAACATTACAATTTTTTGACTTTATCCCCCCGAATGGTTTTCGAATAATCTTTTTATTGCTGCAGGATTGCGTGACAGTACAATCCAAGGGTCAACTCATACATTAGTTTCTTCTATCTTAAATGTACAATAGTTCGCTACATGGGTTTCATTCTTGAGAAGACACATACCTCTGTTACAAGAAAATAACGAGGGAATATCGTTTAGTTCGAGATTTTAACTTTATTACACGTTACGAAGTTTCTCAGAGCGTTTTACTTAGGTGTACTCGAACAGATACATTCTTCTGCTCTTGTTGCTCAGACGTTATGAGTTCGTGCTGGGATCCTACTTGGTTCACGATCACGTCTAAAAATACGATGACGCCTCTGAAGATGCTTTTTATCAAGGTGAAGAGTCGATAGCCCCGGTTGATAGCTGGCTCCTTTGGCATATTAAACATGATTCTTGATGAATTCACTCCAAACGTTCGCTCGTAAATTGTTGATCTCTCGTAAGCCTTGCAGACCGACCCTTTCCGAAAACGTTTAACGACATTTAGTGTTGGTCTACCGCGAACGGTGTGTTCGTTTGTATGTGATTTCATCGCCCTAGAAATCCAGTAACTTTTTCACGACGACAACTGCTGTAAAGTCCATGTGTCGTATGCTGCATTAGTGACGCATGCGCTGTAGAGACCAGACGGCGATTTGTGACTGAACGAGGAAAAAAAACCCAGAAAACCGAAATTTAAACCCAGGCCTCACTGCCTGGGTAATAATTTGGAAGATACTAGAAATAGGGCACATCCCTTTTTAGTTGACCCGGGCCTAGCAGGACAAGAGTCGTGAGTGAAAGAAAACACACTGGAGATAACTCTGATCAACTCTGTTTCCAGCAATCTAAGATACTGAATGGATTATTTACCTGCATTTCGACCCCATTTGGCTGATTACAATGGTCACCAAATGTTACATAGCTTTTAAAATTGTCAGTTTTGGTATCATGGTTAGATTCATTAAACCTGATGTCTTGTTTTGCCTGATCGATCTGGGTCTACGAGTGTAACACACGAGCGACGATAATCAGAAACGAAGTACAGATACCATTCCGCTTTATGCATTTCAGGATATCATCTGCTACTGATAGATTCGACTTAGGGCCATTGTTATAACGCAAAAGTAGTCATTTGGCGTTTCAATGGAACTAGCAGTTTCATAACTTTGTAAATATTACTGAATGGAGCTTTATAGCAATTGTCACACAGGGATCGTAAACCTGGCGATTATTTCTGGACTTCTACTCTGAACCAGACTTTAGTTTAGTTCCGGGTCGTTTCGATTTCACGTGTGGGCTGTATGTTTTGCTCAAAGCAAATTCAAACATTTAAAGAAAGCAATATTTACTCACCTGAAATCGCAAAAGCTGGAAATCAAAATCCACAATGGCTGGCTTGAGCTGAGGAGTTTGCACTCCTTGAGCCCGTGATGGAGGCCAACGAATCCGACGATCATCTCGAAACAGTTTGGGCTCCACAAATTCTAGAATTGTTCACCATTTACAACCAAATTCACTCCATGTATCAACTAAGTATACATCCTATCTGGGTGTCGGCGTGGACAACATTCGTTTCGGGAATGTATTTTCATAATTCACGTTGCTAAAAATAATAAGCAACCACCTCAAAAAAAAATTGTACGGCCGATGAAAATGCACAACACAAACTAATAAAAAGTACAACAGTGGCTGAAAAATTGACTACTGGAGCAATTTTATTATTACAATTTTGACCAGAACGGGCCTCTATAGAAGAGCGAGGGTTTATCCAGACAACCTTTCGGAGACATTCTTTTAGAAGTTAAATTTAGCAAAAGATCGTCGGCGCTACAAAAGAAACAAAAGATGCACAAAAGAATTTCACCGTTTGTAACAGAATATCCTAATGACAAATTGGCACGTTATAAAGTATTAACCTGTGTTTAGAAAAGCATTTAAAGACCATCCCATTCTTTCGTGCAGCAAAGGGAGGTCGTTAAAAGATATACTCGTCAGAGCCAAACTTAGAGGGTCAACGATAACACCAATGGATTAATGGGAGTTGTGTTTGGTCTGTCTATTTTATTCACCATCAAACAAAGTAATCTTCTTTTGAGGTACAGCTGAACATTCCCCGTCGTCATAACAACCGACTTCCATTGCGTGAAACGTGACTCTTGCCTTTCAGCCATGATATGTTAGTGTTTTGTTACAAAGGGTTTGTATTGAGAAAAACGTCAATAGACATTTTAGCCTACATTTTAGTAAACTTTGTAATAAAAATAACTGACCTCAATGCCTTGTTGTCTTTTCTATAGTCATACTTATCGCTTTTTGAGTTTCCTTTGAGTTTACCTCCCCAGAACAAGGCAGTTGAGAACTAGGCCGCATAATCATATTCTACGTAATATCCGGACAAGTCCTTTTAAATCAGTCTTTATTAA
>CM042753.1:20483973-20498769 GCA_022496165.2 Catalaphyllia jardinei
CCAACGAAAGTAAAAGCCCCTCCCAGAAAGTAACAGTCCCTCCCCGAAAGTAGCAGTCCCTCCTCGAAAGTAACAGTCCGTCCCCAAAAGTAACGGCCCACTCGAAAGTAGTAGCCTGCGTCGCAGACAGACAGAACAATAAAAGGCCGTATTTTATTTAATACAACGTTTCACACAGTAAAGATTGATGAACAATGCGATTTCAAAGACTAACGTAAAAAGTACCTAGAACGAGAAAATCTCTTTTCTTATAAGGCACCGTAAGGTGTTTGCTTTTGCCACTGGTCGTAATTTAGGCGCAGTTTATATCAACATTGCATTAGATAACGAGAACGCGTAAAAAATCTTGGACTGTGGTATGGTAGCCACGCCGTGTACAACTGAAACAAATGTGAAATTGTCTCAGCTTTAATACGATGATGTGACCTGATTTCGAACTACGCTAGACATTTCTTAGACTTCAAATAATTTCTACGTTTTTAGTCTGGCAGCAAAGTTAAGTGTCATTAGTTACAATGTCTTAACAACACTTGGTACTTTTTTTACTGTATACAGTCTGCTTTATTTATGTGGGTAGCTACTAGTATTATGCGTCCTCTTATTTCAGAAACGGCTGTGGTTACCGCCCCTTACAAACGTTTTTTTAACCATCCGAAAATGATAGCGGCTGCTCAAACGTAACCGCACCTTTTGCCTGCTAAATCCCAAGACAAAGGGGGCCATTACTATCGGAATTCTGCGGTGATTATGCACGTTCACCGATGGCAAGACTGCCAAGTTCACCGATAGCAAAAAGCTCAGTTCAAATGGCAGCTATCAAATTGTATTTGAAAGAGTATTATGAAGGACTTCATTTTAATGAAAAACACTTAGTCAAATACAAATAATCTGGCTATTTTTGGGAGCAAAAAAAAAAGGTGATGAGAGAATGGATAGTGTGAGACCTTTTATTTTTACAACCGTTATCTTGAGTCCGCGGGGACACTGAAGTGTTCAGCCAAGGGAAAGTGTTTGGAGGAATCAAAGTAAAAGGTGGGCAATGAAGGTTTCATCTTTCTGGGTGGTGGTGACACGACAGTGTAGGGGAACGGTCTATGAGAGTGTTACAGGAGAAGGTCGCTCGAAAAAGCGTTCTTTATTTGTCATCACCAAGTTTATATTGCGTTAAGTTACTTACCAAAGTTTCAGCTTCTAAAGTGCATTCTATCCCAAGAAATTTGTCTCCAAAGAAGCCGGCATCGACAGCCGCCATTTTGAAGCAAATGCTCAGCGGCCAGGTCGGGCTAGGCCGCTAAGCGTGACGTCATCGTTGCCATTTGTCTTGGCAAGCGTAATTGTTTACTCGAGGTCATGGCTGATCTTCAACCTTACCATTTTGAGGCAGAACGTGTTCCTAATCCTGAGGATAGCTGAAGCGAAAACGAAGAAGTAAACGATCGGTTAGAAGGCACATTTTAGTGTTCTTGTGAGCGATGTCAAATCATGCCAACGCAAAGAGCATGTGTTTGTCGCCAAGAACAGCCAGAGGAAGAAAACAAAATTCAAGGTAGAATTTTAAGCTTATACTACAGCGGTTGCAGTAAGACAAGTGGAACACAATTTTCTTTGTAAATTGCTTTAGACATTAAAAGGCGGTTTAATAAGGCTGTAAGCAGTTATTTTTTACGTCAACTGTTTGACCTGTTTGTATTCTTATTTGTGACCAGCAGCCGGGCAAGGTCTAAATGGACTAAACGCCCGGCAGTCCGAAATATTCACTGAATTCATCGAAGGTAATTATAAAACCAAGATACTTTTTAGGATCGCTTGACATTTCTAAAGAAACACTAAATACTTTTAATAGGTTTGATTGAAGATTCGGAATTCGGCGAATATTTCTGACTACTGGCCGGACATTTAGACAATGGCCGGCAGTCGGATAGAGACCATTGCGATTTTATGGTATCCACTACAAATCCCTAACAATTTTTAGAATCGCCTGGCTATTCTAAACAGAGATCGCATCTTTTCATTAGGTTCAAAAGAAGCTTTCTGTAGCAATTCACTAAATATCTTTAACTACCAATGTAAGCGTAAATTGTCAAGGACATGCCGATTTTATGGTATGCACAAGCTCGGTTACTTCGTCATCTTGCTCACTAACATAATTTTTGGAATCACTCTGCATTTCTAAAGAAACATCAAATACCATCAAGAAATTTCCACTGAAAGAATCTTTCAGTGGAAATTTTGTTAACATTTCTGACTGCCAAGCATTTAGTCCATTTAAGACCTTGCCTGGCTGCCGGACATTTATGCGTCTGTCATCGGCCATCCCCTGGGGGGGACCCCGGGCAAGGGAGGGGACTTTGTACAGGATCCTGTCGAAGTTCTTGATTTCCCCCTCCTTGAAGGGGACACAGAGCAATCAAAGTTAAGAAATTCCCCCTCCCAAGTGGGGATCACACTGAAGAGCATGAAACCACAGTAAACTTGAGAGTACAAACTTAATAAGGCGACCCAGCTCAAGCGACTAGAAAACAGTACTTTACTCTTTAAGAAAATTGCAACTGTTCATATCAATTACAATTTCAAGAGTTTATTAAATAAGAGTTGCACCGCTCATACTCTAAAACTTCATACCCACCTTCCCAAGGCAAATTAGACGAGGAAGACGAGGAAGACAAGGAAGTGGCGTTTATGCCTGCGTTTATATCTTTTCCTGACCCGGAATCAATTTGCAAAGGGAAAAACAAAAGTCTAATGGCCTTTATATCTGCGTTTATATCTTTTCCTGACCCGCAATCAATTTGCAAAGGGAAAAACAAAAGTCTAATGTTAGTCAATTGTCTTCCATTGTTATATCTCATGCAGCAAATATAAGGAATAACATGATGGAAATGGATTTACATAACAATCCCTGAGCTTACTCCCGCCGCCAATTTTCATGTCCACGAGGAGAAAGTGAGCCCGCGTTCTTCTGTACGGGGGCCCTTCTATTATTGATGTAAGACAACTTGAATTTCTTTTACAAAGTCCCCTGTTTTCCCCGGGGTGCAAGGCTTGCGGAAACCAAACCTCCCTCATTTCCCCCACCTGCAGGATAAAATGCTTGTTCAAACCCCCCTAAAAGTCCCCATACAAAGTTGTATTTGCCCGGGGTCCCCCCCAGGGGATGGCCGATGACAGACGCATTAGGCACAGCGAAAATCAAAACACAAACAGTTGACGTAAAAAATACCTGCTTGCGGCTTTATTAAACTACCTTTTAATGTCTAAAGCAATTTACAAATAAAATTGCGTTCCTTGAATTTTGTTTTCTTCCTCTGGCTGTTCTTGGCGACAAACACATGCTCTTTGCGTTGGCATGATTTGACATCGCTCACAAGAACACTAAAATGTGCCTTCTAACCGATCGTTGACTTCTTCGTTTTCGCTTTAGCTATCCTCAGGATTAGGAACACGTTCTGGCCCAAAACGGTAAGGTTGAAGATCAGCCATGACCTCGAGTAAACAAATACGCTTGCCAAGACAAATGGCAACGATGACGTCACGCTTAGCGGCCTAGCCCGACCTGGCCGCTGAGCATTTGCTTCAAAATGGCGGCTGTCAATGCCAAAGTTTAGGCTTCTTTGAAGACAAATTTCTTGGGATAGAATGCACTTATAGAAGCTGAAACTTCGGTGTGTAACTTAACTCCATATAAACGTTTTATTGGTGATGACAAATAAAATATGCTTTCTGGAGTGACCTTCTCCTTTAAGCATATTAAATGTTCTACATTTGGTATCTACGATCAACAAACCTGGAACTGTATATCTTTCTTGTTGAGCTTAATCTCCACAGTAGTATTAGTGAATGCAAGTAGGTCTCTCGGGGAACCAACGCACAGCTCCGAGGTATTGTCCAACTGAGCCCCAGGGGGAACAATATCCAGTGAACATGTGATGTCTACAGTGTTCTCAGCTGGTTCATCTAGGGCCAGTACTGCTCTAAAACTACCACTAGGTACCCGGATAAAACTAGCTGGTGGGAGAATCCTTAACGGGGCGACATCCATAGCAAATGTAACAGGAGGTCCTGTGAAAAAGGAAACACTCACAACAGGAAATAACATTAAAGTACCATGATTTTCACGAATGAAGAGCAAATAACAGTTAACACGTGACTTTCCACTTTCGCTGGCTTCATCAATTTGTTTTGAAGTATTCATCAGTATTGCCAGGAGTCATAACCCAAAATTAAAAATTACCCTTCTTTCCAAGGTTTTAGACTCATCTAAGGACTTGACGTTTTACAACGTTTTAGCTGGACTGGGTGCTTCTTTTTGTAATAAACCACGTTTGAATTTTCAAGATTATGCGTTGTGTAACGTTAAAGCGGGTCAAAATATGACTTAACTGAACAGTTCTTGTACTAGTGAAACAGGTATTAATTTCACTGTGTAGGAGATTTAGAGTAATAACTTTTCGTTTCAATGGCAAAATTCAGAGACAAATGTTTCTGTTAATTAAGGGGCACCAACATGGCGTCTCCAGACAAAGCCCTTTAAATCTGGGTAAATCACCTTTCCACATAACGCGCGCAAATGAAAAACCGCACAGACATGAATTTTGTAGGCGAGGTTGATTATCTATCATATCCCAGATTCTTGACTTTATTTTTTTTAAACGGTTACGACTTTTATTTTCGATGAAAATCATAAATAGAGGAAATCGCTGAGTTTGTATCCATCCTACTTTAGCCACAGGTCTATAGCTCCTTGGGATATGTGAACATTTTAAATGTTTTACACTAAGTGACGTCGCAATTTAATTACCAAATGCCATGCACATTCTGATAGCCCTTTGGTGAAATTAAAGGGGAACTGAACAATGCTTTTGTGACCCAGACGTATATTTTTGTTTAGCTTAGACCAACAAGCCACAATAAGGTCAGCTCCGATCACAATACGCGGTTTTACAGTGCGAATTCAAATGATAAATTAAATCATAAACTAGGTATACCTATCGATAGAGTGCCAACAAGCAAATAATTCGTGGTATAATAAGGGGTTTATTAATACAACATGACGGATATTTGGTTCTCTTGTGTTGCAAACATTACCGAGATAAATTTTTAACGCGTTTACTTGCCGGTAACGTTTGTCACGCAATCCAGTAAGATATTGAGAATTCGAGGAGTACCCTGAATATCAAGAGTTTTGTAATGTATCGCTTCTGCTCGGTCGAACTTTCAGTTCAATATGATGGGCAAAGACAAAGTGAAAGTGAAAGTGAACACGCTAGTTTGACTGATGAACACGCTTGTTTAATTCTGTGGCAAACAGGTCCGATTTGTGTTTTGAACACTGGATTTGACTGCATGATAAACACACTCGTTCAGTTCTGTTCGCAAACACTGCCGACTGAACCTTCAGTTCGATATGCTAGATTTGAACACTGGATTTGCGATGGAACTTTCAGTTCGATATAGGTAAACAGAGAAGGAATACACTGTTTCGATCCATGAAGTGATGAACACGCCACTGACACGCTCGTTCAATTCTGTGGTGAACATGCTGGTTTGGTTTCGTGTCGATTTTGTGTCTTGGATTTGCTCCTGTCTAACAGTTTTCCTCAATATTCGAATTAGAAGAAGAGTTTTGTAAAGGGCGCGCTCCCCGATTGAAGTTTCAGTTCGATAAAGTGGAAACACGCTAGTTTGATATGTTTTGAGACTGAAATTGTTCACAGTTGAATAAACACAACAGGAAAGAAAACAATCACCTTCCACGAGAGAAGTCTAGATGTAATGCACCTCCTGATGGCTCGAATAGTTTCGTCCTTGCAATTAGCTTAAAGTGAGCCATTGTTATATCTTACACCTTACACTTACACTTTCAAAGGCCCATCGAGAATTTTTTCGCATAAGCCATTCTTCGCGCGGCACTATTCTCTGCCGCCTCGCCAGCCGAGCATCTTCGTTCGGCTGGCTGGTTGGCAATAAAATCAAAGGTTCATTAATCAAATTGTCATTTTGCCAGTTATTTCATTCTTCCATAGCACAAGGGTCCAGAAAGAGAACAGTCGGTGTAACAAAGTAAGCTATAGTCAAGCGGTTGTCACGAAACACCAGCGCGAAGTGGTTGTAATCAATAGTGATACGCTGCGCGAATCAGGACGAAGCGTTTATCCCGAATATGGAGCCATAACGTTAATCATCCATCATTCTTCAACCATTCCTATTATCTCTTAAATATTTCAATGAGAGAAAACATTTAGAACTTCTTGGTTTCAGTTGGTTTGGACCTCACGGGCTACACACACTATGTACTTTGTTGACTCAAGCCCACCCTCTAGAGTGCTTTGGTATGGATTTTCTTCAGTTCTGTTCCGTCAAATAATCCAGTGCTTACAACACACAAATTTGTCCGAATAAAAACTCCATAAAGAGACAAATGAGGGGTTATGAAGACATTTAACTCTTTGGTAGCGCAATTTGATTTCCGTCAAAAGGAATAAAATACCGCAAAAGATTTGTGAAAGGAAACTCGAGATAAACATAACGAAAAGTCAGAGAGGTAATTTTAATATTTTGTCTACATCAAGTCTCCAACAGCCAAGAAACTATAGGGAACTAAGTATACTAGTGGATAGTGAGTGTGCATGGTCACCTGCAGAATTGTTAAACCAGTATTGAAGTACAGTCCTGTTAGGAGAGAGAAGGCCAACACTTCTCCTCCGTCTCTTCTTAGCACCGCCTCCTGCCACAGATGAGCTCAACACTGAGGCAGCTGTCACAGAAATCCCTTTCACACTGCTTGTGACTTGATGAGGTGTGCTTAGGGGGATAAGTGGGGTCGAGGAGGAGGAGAACACTGGTTGTGCTGTACCATTGGAGGACTGTGCTCTGCATATCACTTGCACAGGATTACCAACAGACACTATCTCATAAGGAACCTTCAATAAAGAAACCAATAAAAGACAAGCTGCTAAACTTATGCTGGGGTGAGGATGGGGAGGAAGAGGAACCCAAGGAAAAAGTGATTAGGAGATCAGAGGGATTACATTAGGATGTGAATTCTATTACATTTTTGATGGCAGGGTTTTTCAACGGTTAAGTTAGATATTAAGTTTTCATATCATACAACTTCTTCCACAAAAACAATTTTATATGCAAGAGGTAAAAAACTAAAGATCTGCATAGGAGCCTAGTGGCCCATCAGGCCAAGCCTTAGCTCGGGTTTCAGTAGCATGAAGTGACTTGGAGTATTTCTTCTCCCCCCTGGATGGGATGCTTATAAGTCATTAGACCCAGCAATTAAATCCATTTATACACCTGGGTAGAGAGAGGCATTGTGGCAGTAAAGTGTCTTGCCCAAGAACACAACACAATGTCCCCGGCCAGAGCTTAAACCAGAACTGCTTGATCCAAAGGTGAGTGTAATAACCATGAGGCCCATCCACGTACCACTTAAGCAAAGGAGGGAGGGGATACCAAGTAAATTATCCTTGCTCTATTTAATCCTTTCTTTCAGAAGCCCTTCTGAGGATTACAACTCTCTGCAGTGTATTAAACAATGTATGGGTCTAAAGTCAAGAACAAAACAATGGGATTTCTGATTCAAACTAAAATAAAACAGTGACTTTGTTTGCCTGTGTCTCTCAGCAACAATGGAACTATTGGTAGTGCTGATAACATTGGCTTGCAACTGAAGGTTAAACATTCAGTTGGATTATCAAATAATCCCATTAACACAATCTGTGTTCATGGAAAGGAGGTACTCCATCCAAAAGGCATAAGACACAAAAGTGGTGAGTCGTATGTTAATTAAATACCTGAGCTGTATCAGCATCAACACCAACCCTTGTCTCTGTGAATTTTAACTGTAACACCCCTAATGTGTTTCCTATGAAGACCAACAGTCACACATTTCACACAATAACACAGGTGAACAATAAGAATTTGATGACGGGCCCCAAGAGAAACAGTGAGTTTTATTTCCCTAACACACTTAATGTTTCGAAGCCAAGGGGAACATTGAGGGTCGAGGGGAAACAAAACTCACTGTTTCCCGAGGGGCTAGTCATTGGGTGTTTTGTTATAACTCCCAACTCATAAATAGAAAAAATTGCAGAAAATAATTTGCTTGACACCCTTGCATACTTTACATCGGCTGTCAAAACCGAGCTGTCCTATCAAAAAACCTTAATAGTCTTTTTCCTTGCAGCTAACAAAAGATAGAGACAGCACATCAGTTGCTTTGGCTTCTTCTAAATATGCTTAACTTGAGAATTCTGGGTTTGATTTGAATTGATCAGGGACAGCATATTTGTAAGTTGTAAATTAAATTACGCAAATACTTTCCTACACCTGGTGACACTAATCAAAGAGTGAGTGGCCGAATGTGGGCAACCCATTTTTGGTACCAAACTTAAAGCTTAAATTTTCCCTTTTGGTAACCTGATGTGTTTTTGCTTGAATAATGAATGAGAAATGTTGTCCTATTTTGATGGCTTTCTGGCATTAGGCTGACTGGCACAAACTTTCCGTAAGTTCAAGGTGCACGACTTGATCATGTGCAAGTCAAAAGTTCAAGTTGTGGTTTCCTTGAGAGTTAGTGAGTTTTGTTCACCCTGGGGAGTTAGTGAGTTTTGTTCACCCTGGGGAGTTAGTGAGTTTTGTTCACCCTGGGGAGTTGCTGAGTTTTGACCCATGACATGCGACATGTTCTCCTCAGTCGGCCGACAGTCGGTTGACGCGTCAGCCGACTTGTTGGCCGACATGTCGGTGGGATCGGATACTTTACCTTTACCAGTTAGGGCGAGTAACAATCTTTATTCATGCCTGCTGTACTTTAGTCTATTCAACCTAGAGACACCAGTGGCTTGAACGAAACAAATTTCTATCATGATGTGACTGACTTAATTTCTTCACCATAGAGGTCACCCACTTCTTTTGTGTATTGCATGCATTCCACACAACTCATTGTCGTGTTTAAATCAAGTTCAAGTTCAAGTTCAAGTTCAAGCTTATTTGATTGGAAGCTTTGCAAATTTGCTTTTTATTAGTCTTTATTATGGTGATTTGAGCATGACTGCATCAAGTAAATCAATGGTTTTCATGTATCTTTTTTTTCTACAGATGAATATAAACCTTTGAAACTGCGGCAGACAAATAATTTAGTACAATCCAGTGTGATCTATCATCTTAACTTTTCTCATCAACCAATTCCCATATGCCAAGTCCCACTACATCATCACCCCCACTACATCCCTCAACCCAGGGAAAATAGCCTTAAAAACAACAAGAGTTACTGGGTAAGAAAGGAATTAACTAATACGGATCGTGCAGAGGGAGGGGCTGGGGGGCTTTAGCCTCCCCACTTTTTTGCAAGAATAAAAATAAATTAAACAAAAAATAATTTAACATAAGTAACGGAGAGTGAGTAAACTATGCATAATTTTTGCTACTTTTTTCTGAATCTGTTCAAAAATTGAATTATTTCCAGTCACTTTTTCAGGTGACATAGTTTTTAAAATATTGGTCTAATAATGTTTCATCTGAAGATGCTAGTGGTAAAAGGGGATAAGTGACGTTTTTGGTTGTTTCTGTTACTCTCGCTCCAACTCTCACTCCAATTAGCTGAATTTTTGCATGCGGCCTTCATTTCAGTTGAAAAACATTGCCCCGTGATTTTTTTTACTGGCTTGCTCTTCGTTTTCGAGAAATAACGTATGCGAAAAACCCCTCAGTTTTCCAAGCGGCATCTTTTGTAGATGTATTGTTGAACAAACAATAAAAGAAACCTTAGGCACAATTAATTTGTTGAGCAGCAAACAGGCAGACTTTTTTATATTGTATGAAGTCAAAATCAAATCCCATAAAATCTTGACTGTCTTTTAAGTCAAAGGAAAATAGCATAGAAAAGATCTATCTTCATGTCTTTGTAATCGAATTGCCGTTTTTACTCGCTAGGCTATCAGTGAGTTTAAGCATGGCATTTACGGCAGACGGCAAATGGCAAAGATGACCTCTGAATTTGTTCTTTTCTTCTAATCCTTAATTAAATCACATAAAAATAGAAAAATGTCTCCTACTATTCACCACAAATACAAATATTTTCACTCTACTGTTCAAAGAGCTAAAGACAAACAGCAAAAGTTTCATTTTTGCCGTTCGCCGTAACTTCAAGCTTAATCTCTCTATTGTCACGTCGGCTTTTGGCGCGCAAAGCATCGATTATTCAGAGCTTATCTGTTAATCAAGCAGAGTTTGCTCGTTATTTCCACCAATATTCGAAGCTTATTTGTGGAATATTTGCCCCCGCCTGGTAGGAGATTTGGCATCATTAAGCCTTTGACCCCCTATAAGTCACCAGCATGCCTCAAAGAACCGAGGCATGTTTTTGTTCTGAGATCATGGCTTAAGTCTGCCTTTAACTTAGCCATTGAAGAACAAGTGAGCCAGGCGGAAAAGTCTAGAAACGGCTTCTTCTTCCAAAACAAAGCATCTGTCCTGGACTTATGGCTCATTTGCCGAACTTCAGCGTGTGTCAGTTTTGGAAATTAGAACTGTTTTCTAGACTCTTATTATTTTCTTGAAATCAGCCATCTAGCATCTGTCGCTGCCAAAATTTCTGAGATATCCTATAATAATCATTCCTTCGCTGATAAATTTTCCGTTTCATGCGCTTTTTTTCAGCATGAGCAGCGTGTTAGCTTAAGGCTTCCTCTTTCTGTGTTGTCAGAATTAATCATTTCATGGAACGAGCAGTTTTGTACCGGCCAAAAAATACTTTCACCTATAAATCACTGACCTAGCCGATTTGCAAAACGTTTTAACGTCTTTCCCTAGGCACTAATCATTTACTTGATTTAGGTATCGATTCACGCAATAGGTTTCAGGGCGTTAACCCTAACGTATCCTGACTTCAACTCTAACCTAATCCGAAGCGCTAACCTCGACCCGTAACCCTGAGCCCAAACGCTAACCCTAACTTTGTTCTGTAAGCCTAACCTACAGTGCTAACCCTAGTTTCGAGCAGTAACCCTAAACCTTACTCTAATAGGACTGGGAACTCTTAACCCTAAGGGTTAAAGTCAGCTGCGAAGTTTGGACCTGTTTTGGCCTTGTTCGATTTTAGCAAAACATCTAGGGGACGTTCTATCACGCAGCCTTTCAATTGAGCTTACATGTTGTGAAATGAATTTCTCGCTGTTCTCTAAGTGAAATCAAAGTCCTTGCGGTGGCGTGATAATGTGAAATCAAAATTTTAACTGTCTGTAAATGACCTGATATCAAGAGTGTCTAGTTTGCACATTGCGTGAAGTAAACCTTTGGCTGTAATTTGAGTGAAATTAACGTCTTTGTGGTCGCACGTTAACCTGAAATCAAAGTTTTAACGGTTTTTACCAGTAATCGACATTTTCAAAGGTTACACGTTGTGAAAGATCAATATTTTGCTGGATTGTAATTGAATGTTTTAAAGCGTGAAACAATGCGGAGAAAAGTTGGCCGTTTACGGTAGCTCGAAAATGGTAGTAAGAAATGTCCTGTAGTTTTTCCGCTTAAGTTTTGCTTCATTTTCAAGACATCGCGTAAGTTTAGTTTATGCAAAAATCCACTCAGTTTTTCCTAGTAGCGTGCCTTTTTTGCATACATTATTTCTCGAAAACAAAGAGCAAGCCAGCGAAAAAAAATACGGGGCAATGTTTTTCAACTGAAATGAAGGCCGCATGCAAACATTCAGCTAATTTGGAGCGAGAGTAACAGAAACAACCAAAAACGTCACTTATCCCCTTTTACGACTAGCTTCTTCATTTACATTCTTTAAAAGAGCCTCCACCCAACAGAATGTGCAAAACAATCAGCTTCACTAGTGAAGTAGAAGCCACAATATCCAGTCAAGAGTCACAGCCTTCTCCAATCCAACGACAAGTTGATCAGTCGACAGCCAGCAAAGCTGTAGAGATCAATATAACGGAACCATTCCAACCTGCGGATTTCAACTCTCCAAAAAAGCATTGTGGCAAACAGAATGCAAAATAAAATCTTTGAGCTGCCAGTCTGCCAGCCAAGTCTGCTTTATTTCTAAAGGGTTTTCAAACTGGACAAAGGCATTGGCGCGATTCAAGGATTGTATTTCTGGCTTACATGTATTTATAGTAATTAAAGGTCAGTTGATATCAGTAGTAAAACATAACAATCTATGATATTTCAATTTAGTGATGGTGAATTTTCAGACCTGATAGCAACATCAGTGAAGATGTGGAAAAAATCAATAGTTTTATCTCTATAATAGCATTCTCCGTCACTTTAGAGAAATTGAATAGAAATCCACAAGCATGCCCCCCCCAGGCCCAAAAATAAATTTCCTTAATGCATTCTTCTTTAGACCCCACCCCCGCCCCTACTCAAAAACTTGCTGCACAGTCCCTGACTAAAGCTGTAATCTGCTTACCAACTGACTCAACAACAGAACATTGAACATCAACAGGCAAATCTCTTATCCTCTCACTGTAGAATAGACAAAGTTTGATTTTAATTTTTTGTTAAAAAAAAGTGGTAGTCTTAGTTTGAACCTGTAAGACTGAGGTAGATTGTTACTCACCCACTCGCACAAAATACTTGAATGTGCTGTTTTCTAAAAGTACATTCTTGTCCATCTAAGGGGCATGCTTACAGTTACAAGACTGTACAGCTCCAAGAAATTTCCTCACCAACAGCCCCCCCACCTCCCCCAACTCTGCTTCTGAGAATGTCAAAATTTCCAAACTTTCATGGTTATGGAAATTTGGATGTTACTGCTAAATTGGATATCAGAAGGTGCCAAAATCATTTTTCATATCTTTCATGGCAACTTTTTGGAAAGGATCTGATCACCAAGATGTAGATTTTTTAGGGGACAAAAGAGGAAAGCATCCATTTGTTTTGATTATCAAAACATACTTGTTTTGCTGACAGACCAAACCTCTCTTCTGAACAGGTCACTGAAATTCCAAAAGTGGTTGAATCTCTGAATTTGGTTACATTTTACACACCAACTTTTGTCTATTTTAGGTACTTTGGAGGGTTGAATTGACACCAGTGTTAATTTTGGAGGATCAAGAAAGGGGATTTGGTGATTTCCTGAATTTTGAAATTTTTAGGTTGGTATGTACCTCTGCAAGTTATGTATAAAAAAAACAAAACTGTAAAAGCTAAATGTACTTTAAATAGATAGTGTTAAACTACAGTGTATTATCATTTTTACCTGAATTGTACTTGAAAATTTGATTTGGGAAGATACTTGTGAAGCAAAACAACATCTGGACATACATGAAGAGTCGGTGCTTTAGTTACACGTAATGACCTAAACACAGGCAGAGTTATGATACATCATCAATTAAACAGGTCTGGAGTAACATTAAACAGGAGTAAAAAGTGAAACCTTTTACTGCCTTGTTGTATTGGGTGCATATCTTATATTAAACAGGAATGATCATATCAGTATAATAGGCTACATTTTTGTGCCAGTTAATCAATGAACTCAATTCCAATAGATGAATTTGATAAGAAATGACCACTTCTTGTTTGTATTTTAAACATGAAGTACAGTACACAAGTTAACCCTGACTTGAAAAAACTCAAATGATTAATACACATACAATAATCCCCTTGCTTGCTACCCAGGATAACATGAGTTATATAAAGTTATTATATTATATAATAAATTATTATATTTTCGAAAGTGCTTCTAGAGCAGTTTTCAATTGAGTGTGGAAAAGTAATTGGTTTTGCACTTTCAACGCCACACAATTGGCTTAAAAAATTTGGGCCACTTTTTCACCCAATCAGAAGTACAACCAAAACCAATTGTGACCCGTTCGCATGCTACCTGTAATTACTTTGAGTTTTGAATGGTTCACTGTATTGTCTATGTCATGTGTGATTGGCTGCAGTTATTAACTTTGGTTTTGGTTTTACGACACTCAATTTAAAACCACTCTATTAACACTGTGTTACGAGTTTGAATGTTTTAGTGGTAGGTAGTAGTCCAAACTGAACACAGGAATGTCGGAAAACACATCACGGATATTTATTCCAAACGAACGCAGTAATTCCTCAGACTCCACAACAAGCACTCGCTAGGCTATATAGCCTTGTAACTACACTTGAACTTCTGTCACTCTTGAATAAACACACGGCCTCCGCCAAATACACGTAATCTCTCTGTTACGCTTTAACAAACACAACCTCTGTCGATACTTACAAAGCCTCTAAGCTTCACAGCCGACCTTCACCAGACTTCAGTAAACACTGCTGGCTCACGAGATTATTCTCTCAACAGTCCTTACCATCTAAACACTACACCGATTTTCTTATATACTTACGAAGGTTTTCCCTGAACTATCGCTTGTTGTTACATGTCATGATGGTTTTTTCAACCTTTACATGGTTATGAATGTTTCTCATAGAAATTGTACTCATTCGTAGAAGTCTTTTTCGATATTGTGGAGCCAGAGGTAAGTTGTTGACATTAAAAAACATCTTTCTTTGAGCAAATCTGATGCTTTCATGTACAAAGCAACAAAGTGAAAATGGGAAATCATGGCTTGGCTTCACAAAAGAAGATTTAAGCTTTGAACACAAGTTCTTGAAAAGATTTTTGGTCCAAGGGCAACAGCAGTCATTTTGAAAATTCTCCATCCTTTCCAATATCCTGGACTTCAAGGGCAATTTAATGTCTTTCGAATAACTGAAAACATTTTTCCAAGATTGGAAGAATGGGAGCTTAGTAACCAAGCAAAAAAGACGAATATGGGGAATACTTTACAACAATACAGGCAAGTT
>CM042753.1:20503769-20516269 GCA_022496165.2 Catalaphyllia jardinei
CGAGTCACGTAACAATGCAAAGGCCAACATATAAAGAGCTGCTCATACATGTATATCGAGCTTGGGCCACCTGTGGTCAAATCGAGAACGAGCGCATCGCCTGTCCCAGTCAGGTCTTCTATTTTGCACGAGTGTAGGGGCCATTTTGCTGCACAAGTTTTTCGCTGGGATTCCACAGTCAACAGATTTCTGTTTTTAGTAACAATGTCATCTACTTCATCGAATTCCAAAAGGAATTTTGACTCAGAAGACTCTAAAATTTATTATATCGCTGAAGACATGCATGGAGTAGGACTTCACTCGATGCGACGAAGCTGATTTATTTGCTAGTCTTTTGCTGAGCACCCAGCCGCCCAGCCTCTGGCCAACTAAGACAAGACAACCAAATACAAGGAGGTGGATGCTAGCAAAGAATTTGAACGAGCTCTTAAGGACAGACTCGAAGGCAAAGATATGTAGAAGTCCAAGAGTAATAAGATATAATTTGTAGTGTGTGATGCATGTTTACTATTTTTGCACCTTCTACCTTTGAAAATAACAGTCAAGTCCATTCACTTTCTTAGAATTATTTAAACGAATGTAATGTGCTCTTGATGTAGATCAACTGATTATCTCTTGATACAGTGTTTGTATTCTTTACGCGCAATTGTAGTGTAGCTTTCCTTCAAACATGAGCAAATGTTATTGTTGCAGTCAGTTAAAAGGTTGTCAAGACTCAAAGAAGAGTGATCTTGTTCTTGAAGATTTTGGATGTTCAGGGGTTCAGTACATACCAATTCTCAGTATCTCCTTGCTTGAATGTCTCCCTGCATGGCCACATTTGCTAAATGATGAATCTTCCAAACCAGTGTGTTTGTTCACAACATGACTTTGAAAGGAATTGAGTTCTGCCAAAATTTCCCTCCCAGATTTCTCTTTCAAGTTAAGAATAATTGACCAAAGAAGGAAACTTAAACATATCAAGGCAGAGAACATTTGCTCAGAAAAAATTACCTCAGTATTTTCCTGCCTTCTGTCTCAGTTGGCAGCGCTGACTGACTACTGTTTCTCAGATTAGATACAACAGATGCATGAATCGATAGAAAAGGGGATGTTTACCAAATTCATATAATTTTGCTTAAGCCATGGAATCAGCAAAATCCCCTCCTTTTCCTAAAAATCCAGACATCAAAGGAAATCATCTGGTTTGAAATGCATAGAACAGATCAACAGACTCCTTGATGGCTCTCATTATTAAATGCTTTGCACGTTTCACTTTCAGAAAATCTACCCATTGCTTTCTACGTTTCTTCGCTTCAAGCTGGTCATCTCTAAATAAAATCGGTATAACATGAAGCATAATAGCTCCTGTAAGTTTGTTGAGTTGCTACATCCCCTTTACAATGTGTAGTTCCAGAAAATATCCATATCCCCCCCCCCCCAACGGAAGGTTTTTTCGTTTTAACCCCCCCATTCACTCGGAATTTCCATCCCAGAGGGGTTTGTGAAGACCCCCACCTCCCCTCTGGAATTTCTGTTTTTTCTTTACCCTCATTTCAGAACCCCTCGGAAATTCCAAGTCTTTTTATATGTGGAAAACTGATGGCTCGCAGAGGTACACGTAAAATAAATTCGCTTTATTCCTTTTGCTATATTATTTGACATTTATCCTTTTACTGATCCAGAAAATATAAACGTACCCTTTTTTAGATTGCCATGTTAAACACGAACATCAACTTTTGGAAAATGCACTTGAAAACATTTAAAAAGGAATCAGATTAATTTGTCATCTGCACTTTACCTTGCTTGTCTCCCATAATTTGTGCTAGTTAACGTGTGATATAATTTATACCTTGATCTGACATCATTCACCTTAGCTGATACGAACGTTCAAGCGACGTAGCATTGTCTGCAAGTAAAATTACCTGATGAGCAGCCGAGCCTTCAGAAAGTTGAGAGCGCAAGGAAAGGATCTGGAGATCAATTTTTTCCGTCATTTTGCTCAGTTCCGTTTCGTATACAAGAGGCCATCAATTCTTCTGGGGATATAGCAGGAAAATCGCAACGAAAACACAAACATTAATGACAAGGCACATTTAAGCTCAAATAAATGGAGAAGTAATTTATTTATTTCTATTCCTTTGTGGATTGTTAAAACAATTTACGTATTTATTATTTCAGTCGTTACGAACTGTTTGCTACCCTCTGGAAAAAAGGCTAGACTTGAGCCCCCACTACTCTCGGAAATTTGGGGGTATGGATATTTTCTGGAACTACACAATACACCTGGCTGGCAATTTTTCGAACTACTTCCTCAGCATTTCCCACAAAAACAAGTAAATATGTGAACTACAGAATCAACCAGAATCATCGTTTTCTGGATTTGACGTCACATCCGGCCCTCAACCCATGCTCCGTTGAACTCAATCGCGAACCAAAATGGTGGCACTTTGACATACTTTGACGGGGCATGAAAATTCAAGGATTTAACCATATCAAAAATTTTTTTGCACCAAATTACTCAACAAAATAGGCTTTATTGTTTTAGTGAAAAAAAAAATTGGTGTTAGGTGCACTAAGATCCAAGATAACTGATCCCTAAATAATAGTCCACTCAAGGGTTTATTTTCTCAGATACTGGGTAAATCTTAAGATGATTCCTCAGTATTGCATTGTGCATCCCTACTGTGTACAATTTTCGCGTCACCAGCGCATGCAAATTAGTGCGTGCACGTGCACAACGAAAGAAATTTTCCCCAAGCTAAGTTCGATAGCGAAATAAATGACAAGGCACATTTAAGCTCAAGCTCAACTTAAATATTTAAGTTGTGAACTGGATAAAGAAATGGAAAAAAAAATGCCGTTTTCTTTTCAATGGGCATGGTGACCTATATTTTTTATTGCATAATAATAGTGTACATACTATCTTCCTTAATTAGAAAAAAAAATTATTGGAAGGAAAAAATGATATAGGTTAAAAAGTGCACAAAACCGTTACTTCGCGAGGCAAAATAATGACAGCGAAAATAACAACTCTACGAACACTTTACGCCCACATAGTTTTAAATAGTGTGATGTTTCCACAAATTTTATATGATATTGTTCTATAAGCTTGACACTTTCTACCTGTCAAGTTTTTTCCCAAGTATTACTTTTATAAACATTGTTTAATTGAGCTACTGCAAAATGTAACTTGGACTGATGAATAACACGTGTGATTGGCATGAGTACAAGCTGCTGAAAAAAAGCTGCTGAAAAAAAGCTGCTCAGAACCAGATCTCTAGACTTGCTACAGTGTCACAACAGCTCTCAGGATGCAGGCGTAATTCTGTTTGCTTTTGGAATTGATGAGCTTGTCCTCCTCAACCTTATTTATCAGCACAGACTCTGTTATCTGCCTCTGTCAACATTGCGAAAAAAACCCATTACATTCATTACAAAGCTTACTTCATTTCTTTCATGCCTGTCGCAACAGTGTTTGCACATAACAGAGCTTTCCTCTTGCCGTTTTAAAGCATGGAAGTTTTCTCTACCACAAGTAAACGCACTTTTGGACATTTCTCAGATATACTTTGATTTACAAGCCTGGCAAAGCAACTCATATGTAACACCCGTACTTTGGCATGATCCCTTCCCGTCAGTCCGCAGAGAAGGCAGTCAGCATTAACGCATCCCCTCTGTTTGAAGAGGTCTGATCTTTGTAGCATGGCCTTGAGGGTTGTTCCTGATTGCTCAACAACCTTGATCTTAAATTCTGTGGCTTTGATCTCTCTCATGTACCGGCATTTAAGCTGGGAACCAGGCGTTGCTGGCACGAAAATCACTGTGTAAAATACCTTTTCCTAAACCAGTTGTCAAGCCTCCTCCTTCTCTCTCATGCTTGTTCTAACACTCTCCACTCCCTAGCCCTGTACAATGGTTTCTCACCACTCGCATCCGGTTCAAGTAGGCAGTTGTGTGTGGCAGCCAATGCTAATTGTACTACTTCTGAAAACTTCTGGTCATAACCTGAGCATCGAAGACGCAACATCATGTGGTTGACATGAGCAACAATAGCCTCCCAAGGTAACTCTCTGCTACAGTTAAGAAGGACTCTTAACACTTCTTGCATAAGTATTGTTCTTTTGCAGCTCCACAGTAGGGCCGATCTTCCATTGATCACAGATTTGGAGGCAACATCTTTGTAGTAGAACTCATGTAACACAACTTGTACATCACAGTCTTGCCCACCATCACCTACACGCCTTCTCTTCTCTATCCAGACTTTTAAATCAAGTATGAGTAGTTTTCCATCCTGGTGTCGTGAAGGATAATTGACCTCTAACCTTATGAAATGGTGTATGCTGTTTCCAGTCGACTGAAATAAAAGAATGCATCCTTTGTCTGGCTTGAGGTTTTGCTCTATGTGAGCAATGTTTCCATTTTGGACCTTTCCCTCTTGAAATCTGAGAGCAGCCACAGAAGCATTCATAATCACATTTATGTCATCCATGTACCTTTTGTACACCCATAATTCCATTCCATTTTCTTCAGCTTCTTTACTATTTGTCTGTCCCACCAGACCATAAACAACTGAGTAAGTTCTAGCCCTATTGGACCTCCCTCTGACTGCAACTTGATCTGATTGTCAAATGTGTAGAGATGGTTCTGCATGATAAACAATAGGACAATCTTCATTGCCTCCATGAACAACTTTCTGGTGGTAACCTCATCCAGCTGCTCAACCGGTGGTAACCAAGGTTGAAATCTCTTGGCTTTGTTCTCATCTACGGCACAACCTGTGATGGTGGGAGGTCGGCCTCTGAAATTGGAAAGCGAATGGAAATACGTCCGCATCCTGAGAGCTGCGTGACACTGTAGCAAGTCTAGAGACTTGGTTCCGAGCGGCTATTTTTGTGTCATGCGTTTTTGAGGCATGCGTTTTTTCAAAAAGTTTTTATTTGTGGTCAACTGACCAGGTCATAGACAAAACCAGTTTTCAAGTTTTCAAGTTTTCACAGTAGTGTGTTGAAAGTAGAAATAAGTTTGAGTTTTTCATTTCCTTTTTTAAGATGGCTTTTATCCTTGTTATGGTAAGTATTCAGTTCCGGGTTTATGGACTTATGGACTTGGAAATTTCTTGGCAGATTTTTATTTGATGCTCTATTCTCTCCAAGGACGGACCAGGATTTTCATTTAAAATAGAAGTGACCATTTTAGGACTTGGGTGTGGTATGGCTGCCTACTTAGTAGTCTCAATCTAATACAATATTTTCTCATTTTCTTAGCTACTAAAAGATATATGAAGGCCTTCGTGCAAAAAGGGCATATATCGGTTTTTGGCCGATTTTCATTTTTTGCAGAATCGAGCTAATTTTTGACAGACTGACTCGCTTTGACATGAAAAGCATTGTTACGCAATTGTTTTGATCGAGTTGCACTTTGTTCTCCACAAATAACGTATGCAAAAAATATAGGCAACAGACAAATAGTGAAATGTTGAATATTCTTAGTGACCATGAAACTGCCATGTCATTTACAATCTTGATGATTGACTGGTTACATCAAAGGGTTATATCATCAAAGGATTGTATTAAAGGTCAAATGAACCAAAATTTAAACATTTTTTTTCGTTTGAGTCCAATATGTGTTTACTAAGTATAAAATAAACATACTCTGAATTTTCAAATGAATTAGATGAAGCATTGCTGAGATACTGGGATGTTAAAATCACTGTTTTTTAGCTTTCATAATTGTTGAGCGGTCGGGAAAATTGTTAGATAATTGTAGGCAATAAAACTCATGACATCACTGTTGGTGAGCTCAAGAAATGCATGAAATTTGAAACTGTTTTGGTTTCCAGTTCATAGTGAATTTCGGAGGAAAACCACTCAAACTTTAAAGTTTGCACTTTCAAGTTCACCCAGGATCCAAAACTTTAAAGAGAATGGCTTATAGAATGAAAAGAGAATGCTTTACGTCCTCGAAGCATTCACATTTTTTTGCAGAATTCTTTACCAAAGACAGCTTCAAACAAAATTTTATGGTGAGGAGTTTGTTATGACTCTCTTTTAAGCCTCGTCAACTTCCATTAAAAAAACACAGTACCGATGATTTGCAACTTCACTGTGGAATGTTGCAAGCCTGCAATTGGACAAAATGAAAAACAAGCAAATAATGCCCTCCAAAGAACAGCAAACTCCTCAGCCATTTCCCAAGGTAAAATAAGGTTTTAAAAACCTTCCCCATGATTGACTCACTGACACAGAAATGCAATTGTCAAGAAAACAATGACGTCACAAAGCAAAGTTTCAGTTCCATTCCTTCCATGAAACCAACCTTGTTCCCAGGATCTTCTCGCTAATTCAAGAAAGTACCCTGGTTACGGCTGGTCATGTGTCTACATGTATGTATGCCAACCCACAGAGGGTGGATCTGCAACTTAATTTTGTCAACACTGTCTAGGAAGGTGAATGTTGGGCTGCTGAACAGACAATATTTTGAAAAAGAAGCAAGTTTTTTCTCAAAGATCCTGCCTGACTAGTGATTCGTCTCTACCTGAGCTTGTATGAGCATGCAGGGTTGGACACTTAATTTTGAGAACACTCGCCGTTCGGGAGAGTAACCCTCATAATGCACTTGCCCGCATTAGTTTTCACCCACCCAAAAGTTTAACCACCCCCAGTACCCCCCTAAATCATTCCCTTATCGTGATCATGCTGTAGCCATGGACGGACAACTTGCTATTTTGCCAAAAACTTCCTTGTTCTGTTCTCCTCGTACTCCTTTGAATCATGGACAGCTTTTGGGGTTTTTTTTCTTTTCCTCTCCACCTTTCAGAACTCTGGAAATATACTTCCACATTTTGGCAAGGAATCACTTCATTTTCAAACTTACCAGAAGAACATGTATTGATCAAAAACAATTTGTTTACAGCATTGTCGAGCACGTGGTAGACCAAGGGTTATTACTTCAATGAAAAATTCTAGTTTATAAAGACCTTCAACCCCAAGAAATCACAATAGAGGCACTTACTTTATATTTCAAATAGTTTTTAATTGACGAATCTTCTTTTTCAGCCTGCTTGTCGCTAGATTTGTGACACTCTGGCTCCCCGGCAAAAACACTAAATTAAAGCACACGCAAGAAGACAACACTCACTAGTGAATGATATCTGTATTTCTACTCACCTTCTCCTGCCGAGTAGCCTACACAAGTAATGCGATGCCATTGGATAACTCGAAAACAATCACCGATAACGTCACTCTTACATTATCTTATGCTGACTTTTTCATTCGAGCTTTCATCTCCCTGTACCAAAATCAACTCACACACACGGCTTTATAATGCTGCCGCCTCGCCAGCCTCGCATCTTCGCTCAGCTGGCTCGTTGGCAATCAACATCATTAACTCCTTATTCACACAGGTCTGGTAGAATGCCTCCTTAATTGGGTTTTGGCTTCTGTGTTAAAACACTGCCTGTGTGGTAGTAAGGCAGTAATACCACTTTGATTTATAAAATGTATTTAAATAACTTTTGAACAAAACAAGTCAAAAAAATTTCAAACTTGCACCCTCATGTTGTTACTTAAAGACATATTAAGTAATTTAAGATAAGAAAAAAATTACCCATTGTTTCCCTTTGAAGCAGAAAATGTGAATTGTTTGTTGTTGCCATCACTCTGTCCTGAACACTGGATTGTAACAGCCCTACCAGCTGATATAACTCTGTCAAAAGATGTACATCATAAATTGAATGGCTTGGTGCAAGACGGTCGTAAGTGACTTTTTCGGGTAAAACTTTTTTTCCTTCAAAAGTGCCTGAATTTTTGCATGTGCTTTTCAATAAAGTAGAAAAACATTCTCCTGTATCTTTTTGTTGGCTAAAATGCTCTACTTTTTCCACTTTGTTGCGTTCTTTGTGCACAATTCGATATTTTAACTTCGTTTTTCTCAGAAGCAAAGTGCAAACCAGCCAAAAAAATTACCCGAAAAAGTCACTTACGACCGTCTTGCACAAAGCCATTCAATTGTTTACATTAATCATGAGAGTTACATGCATGAACAACTGATGCCAAGTCAAAAAAATGCAAGTGCCATATGTGCACATCTGTACTGGAATAGTGAAAAAGCAAAATGCTTCTCTCATATTATGCTGTCAAATCTAGTTGAAACAGGTGTATTTTACTGATCTCAGTTCCTGACATTAATTGGTTCATAATGTATTTCTGAATCAGTGGCTTAAGAATACTTTGAGGTCTGTACATGTTCTCACACCCAGGAACAGACTAGAGCCTCGATCCCCGGTAAGAGACCACCCATAGCTAAATGTGAGAACAATGGTCGCCCTAGGATGAATCAAGGAGTTGATGGAAAGTTATAATAATATACATGTAATAATATATACCTGAATTTAACATCCACCTGTGTTGTATTAACTTTGGCAGAGGAATTACTAAACTCTACACTTGTTAAGCCTGGATCAGTTTCCAAAACACTGCAAACAATTGTGACCTGAAAGAAATTGTTTTAATTTAGACAGGCAGTTAAAAGATATACATGTACTCAGAAATTAATAGGATAATTTTTTATATTTAGAACATTTATGTTATGGAGTGACTCTTCCATCCATGTCTAATAGACCTGCATCGACTCGAGTCACATAAGAGCACTGATGACTCGACTAAGCAGAAGTCTAGTTGAAAGCGGAAGCGGATAGAGCATTGACTGAGTCTAGTTGGAAGCAGAAGCGGATATCGTGCTTACCAGAAGTAAAACTGATAGATGTCGAGGTGAGCAAAATGTTGACAACTCGTCACAACACGACCGGGTCGTCACGACTCGTTCCAAAACGTGTCGACTTGACTCAATGTAAGACCATTGGTAGTAACTCAACACAAGTCGCAAAAGAACTCCAAGATCAGAACATGTGGAAACTGACCCAGGCATGATACCAGACATCTATGTATTACTCATTCTATAAACGCATGTGCAGACAAATAACGTTTTAAGCGACTCTTCAAAGCTCGATACGAGTCGCAAAATAACTCGCACTGTCTGGAGCTTTAAAGCGAAGATTGGAATATTAGGAAGCAAACACTGGCATGATACAAGGCAGTAATATGTATTACTTGTTCTATAAAAGTGTGCAGATAAATGACATGTTTTAAGCGATCCTTCACAGCTTGATAAAAGCTGCAAAATAACTCAAACATCTATGTATTACTCGTTCTATAAACGTGTGCAGATAATGTTTTAAGCGACTCTTCAAAGCTTGCATCGATCGATACAAGTCGCAAAACAACTTGCGCTGTCTGGGGCTTTAAAGCAAAGATTGGAATATTAGGGAGCAAACACTGGCATGATACAAGACAGTGACTATGTATTACTCGTTATATAAACGTGTGCAGATAAAATGACACGTTTTAAGCGATCCTTCACAGCTCAATATGAGTCGCAAAACAACTCACGCTGTCTGGGGCTTTAAAGCGAAGATTGGAATATTAAGGAGCAAACACTGGCATGATACAAGACGTACTATGTATTACTCGTTCTATAAACATGTGCAGATAAATGACACGTTTTAAGCAATCCTTCAAAGCTCGATACAAGTTGCAAAATAACTCCTGTTGTCTGGGGCTTTAAAGCGAAGATTGGAATATTAGGGAGCAAACACTGGCATGATAAAAGTCATACTATGTATTACTCGTTCATTGAACATGTGCAGATAAATGATACGTTTTAAGCGATTCTTTATATCTGTGTTCAGACATGTTTAGGCGATTCTTCACAGCTCGATATCGGAGTCGCTAAATAACTCGCGCCATTTAGGACTTTAAAGCGAAGAATGAAATATTTACAAATAGGGATTATTGTTTGAGCGAAACGTCTGAAATTCTGTATTGATGAAATGCTCGATACGAGTCCCTTTCGCTGTGTGTAACTTAAAAGGTAAGAACTGAATATTAGGTAAAATGAAGCGCAGAGTGTGCAGATAAAAGATAATGCATGGGCAAAGCCAGGCATGTTACTAGATATAAGATGTATTTAGCCTTTCCAGAAATTTGTTAAAAGCTATTCTTTGCAGCTCGATAGGAGTCAAAAAATAATTAGCGCTGTCTGGGACTTTAAAGGGAAGTGCGGATATGAAAAATGAATATAATTTTTAGTGACCTGGAAATCTCACCACTAGACTTCCAGTAAGTGGAGTCGACTTTTACCAGTTATACTCAACTTGGAAAATGGATCGTTTAAAACCAGTGATATCCTTGGTATATTTTACGCTAAGTCTCTCACCGCTAGACTTCCAATAAGTCGAGTCGACTTTTACCAAGACGAGTCATACGACTTGACTCCAGTCAAGTCGAGTCACCAGCTTTTCCTACCCTATGCCATATCCTTGGTATATTTTACGCTGTCTCTCACCACTAGACTTCCAGTAAGTGGAGTCGACTTTTACCAATTATACTCAACTTGGAAAATGGATCGTTTAAAACCAGTGACAATTTTGATTACACCGACTTGAGGTCAGTTTAATCCGCAGGTTAAGTTGAGGTTAAACCCCACTGACATTGTTAACAAATAGTACAAAAGATTAACAAATCTGAAATTTCTCCTAAGTTTAGTGGCAAAAATTTCTGACATTTGCGAATGTAAAGGTGAATAGGTTTTGTTTACATGTGATATTAAAGACACTCGTCATTTACATGCTACGTAATTCTGCATACGTTTTGTTTTGTTCACTCGTTACAAAACTTTTGCGGCTCAAAATGGAGGATTTGAGTGATTTGGTGGGTTTTGCGATGACTCTTACTACACGTTTAACATGAGAAGGAGTCAAGGGTGGAAAGACTCCAACAGCACCAAGCAGATTTTCACCCAGAAATTTGAATCGCCCGGCTTCCAAATCAAACACAAGATAAACTGAAAGGTTGATGCTTCTTCTGGTGGCACTTAATCCAAATCCAAGTGCTAACCGCCAAATATTAATTTTTCGAGAAATGCAGCTTTCGAAGCGACCAGTATCCGCGGCCGGGATTTCGTGTGCCAAGGAGCAACAGGCACACTGTTTGCTCCACCCTGATTGGATGCATTCTTTAGCATCACCCAATCAGCGTGGAGTAACAGTGTGACTGTGGATGAGCTTTCAGAATGTCACAAAGAGTATTAAAAAGGCGATCGAACGGTGAGCTTAATAATGTAAAACGATTTTCAAGGAGCATTTAAACAACAAGCAGTTTCGTCAGTTAAACAGAGGAGCATTTCAGTGAACATAAATTGAAAACAGATACAACATATCTTATTGTCATAAATGCAGTCGCGGTCAACCGTGAATTCGATGAAAGGTTTTTGCATGAGTGAACAGTTTATTGTGTCGACTTCAGTACGTTTTTTTTTAAAACAGAAGAGTTTTTAAGCTCATTAGCCTTAGGCAAAATACTCTAATCCAGTAGCTCATGTTGACCATCCCTCTACAATACTTCCTAAATGACATAAAAACGTCTTCCGCATAAACTTCATTCACAGCACTTCACTTTCCCATGGAAACTACTAGTCATATAAATAAAGGGAAAGTACAAAAGATGGACCCCTGGTCCATAAACCCCCTCCGTGGACCCGGTCCATGGACTGGGTCCATCAAAATATGGACTGGGTCCATGGACCCCATACTTTTACTAGTCCTAAAACTAGTGGGAATCAAAGATTATAAGTGCATTCCACACCTGGGATATAACTTAAATAGCTGTCTATTGCTGAAATCATTATGATTAGCTTTTAAACTCATCGTGTTTTTAAAAATAAAAGAATGATGTTGTTGTTGTGTTGTTAGACAAATGTAACAATAAAAAAGGCCACTATTTTTCTGTGGTTTATTTGATTTATTGTTAGCAAATTGAGGTTGCATCCATAACTACGATTTGATGACCTTTGATGACACATGGCATAATGGCTCCAGTGCACAAGCTTAATAGCACATTTGCCTTCAAAATTCACGCTAAACAGCTCATTTCACTTTTACTGGTAATTTTCAAGCATATACTGTAGGCTGGTTTTCAAAAGTATAGTTGTGTTACATCTAGTATTCTAAGCTGGCAGCGCAAATATCAGCACTTGATCACGTGCTGGTTTATCTGCGGTTCATCGTAAACAAACACCGCGTGACTGACAACTGACAACGCTGTCAACTGACAACTGACAACGCTGATGAATAAAAGTAGTCAGCATTTCCATTGCTGTTGCTTAGTTCTGGCTTATCTTTTAGGTTTTGTCTTCATAGTACTCTTCCGTTGATTCAATTTTGGCCTTCACTGGACACTGAACTATTTGTGGCCACTGAACTATTAAATTAAAGTGAACAAATGTAATCAAAATATAACCAATGAACTATAGCTGTTCCCACGGTTAAAAATGATTCCAAGTCTTGTTCGTGAACAGAAGAAATTTATGCAACAAAAAGCATGTCATCCCGCATCCTGAGCAAGCAGGCCATGCACGGTCCCGCCAGAATCAAAACTACTCCTTAAAATTTGGTCGTGGAACAA
>CM042753.1:20521269-20530782 GCA_022496165.2 Catalaphyllia jardinei
CAAGTGTTGAATTCGGAGGAATTTTGCCGTTTGACTGTAAAGGCTCCATTACTTCGGTTGCTCCTCGGTGGAAAAAATCGCAAAAGGAATCACCAACAGAAGGAATCACCAACAGTGCTCGAAAAAAAGGTTTACTGTTACACTGCACTGGCACACAAGTGCAAGAATTGTTCGAAACCTTGCAAGATCCAGGACCGCCGGCAGATGCAGGAGAAGACAATGCTGATGAATATCAGAAAGCCCTACGAACACTCGATGCTCATTTTAGTGCACAGTTAAACGAGCCATACGAAAGGCATGTCTTCAGAAATCTAAAACAGGAGGAAGGAGAGACGGTAGATCAATTTATTACTCGATTACGACGCCAAGCGGAAAATTGTAACTGGGAAAACGCAGATGAGCCGATTCGTGATCAGGTCATCGACAAGTGCAGATCAGCCGACTTGCGGCGGAAACTATTGCTGAAGGGAACCCATCAGACTCTGGAAAAGGTGCAAGAAATCGCTCGATCTTTTGAGGCAGTAGATATTCAGTTGAAAACAATGACTGGTGTGGAAGAAGATTGTCAACAAGTTAATCGCATCGAACAAGGAGAAACTGCTGACCAGTTCAAAGGAAAAGAAGCGAAAGCCAGATGTTATCGTTGTGACAGAGAGGGTCATTTTAGTCGTGACAGTTGTTGTCCGGCAAGAAACGCGGAGTGTCAGAGGTGTCACAAGATAGGACATTTTGCTAAGGTTTGCCAAACCAAAACCGTCATCAGAAATAAACGAGATGTGCCAAACAAAAGGAGATCGAATGTGAACTCGATTGATGACAACTTGAGAGCCGAGAATGATGACGACGAGTACACATTCACTGTGGGCGGCGGAAATACAGGTGGGACGATAAATGTGTTAGTTGGAGGGGTTTCTGTGCGAATGCTTATTGATTCTGGGGCAAGCACTAATGTGATTGATGAAGGGACATGGGGGGAACTAAAATCCAAGAAGATTGAATGCAAATCTCGAAAGTGTGAAAAGAAGCTGTATGCTTATGGCAGTAGGGTGCCTTTAAAAGTTATTGGTTGTTTTGAAGCGAGAGTAGTCCTGGGTGACAGAGTTTGTGGCGCAGAGTTTGTAGTGATCGAAGGGAAGGGACAACCCCTGTTGGGGAGAAGTACAGTAACTGAGCTTGGAGTGCTTCAGATAGGAAGCCTCATAAACTCTGTAAACAGTGACATTGTCGAAGAATTCAAAGATTGTTTTACAGGAGTAGGAAAGCTAAAAGGATACCAGCTTAAGTTGCATGTAAAAGAGGATGTGGCACCTGTAGTTCAGCCACTGCACAGACCGCCATTCAATCTTAGAGACAAAATCGAGAAGAAATTAGATGAGCTTGAGAGCATGGACATCATTGAGAAAGTAAACAGTCCATCTCAGTGGGTCAGCCCTGTAGTTGTAGTCCCAAAACCCAATGGGGAAGTGAGACTTTGTGTAGACATGAGACAGGCAAATTGTGCGGTAGAATGTGAACGATACCCCATTCCAACCATTGATGAAGTACCTCAAGACATGAATAACAGTAAAGTGTTTAGCAAGCTAGACTTAAGATGGGGGTATCACCAAATTGAATTGTCTGAAGAGTCCCGAGAGATTACGACATTCATCACACACAAAGGTCTGTACCGATATAAAAGATTGATGTTCAGGATATCATCAGCTCCAGAGAAATACCAGCAGGTCATCCAGCAGACACTGCAAAGTATTGAAGGAGTGCACAATATCTCAGATGATATTATAGTGCATGGTGCTACACATGACCAGCACGACCAGCGTCTGCGAAAAGTGATGGTGCGCGTACGCGAATGTGGCCTTACCCTCAACTTAGAAAAATGCCAATTCTCCATGAGTCAGTTGACATTCATGGGCCATGTCCTATCAAGTCGAGGAGTAGGTGTGGCTGCTGACAAAGTGAGGGCAATAGTAGAAGCAAGAGAACCAGAATCAGTTTCAGAAGTCAGGTCATTCTTGGGGCTAGTAAATTACAGTGGGAGGTTTATCCCAGATCTTGCGACACTTTCAGAGCCACTGCGAAGCCTGACGAAGAAGGATGTCGAGTTCCAGTGGGGACCAGAGCAAGCAGAAGCATTTCACAAGCTGAAAAATGAACTGGCCCGAGCAGAGATTCTAGGATATTATGACAAAGATGCCGAAACTCGTGTATCACTCATGCAAGCCCTGTGGGTTTGGGTGCCGTTCTCGCTCAGAAACAGCAGGGGGAATTCAGGGTCATCATGTATGCCAGTCGAAGTTTAACAGAAGTGGAACGCAGATACAGCCAGACAGAGTGCGAGGCGCTAGCAATCGTATGGGCTTGTGAACGTTTTCACACTTACTTATATGGGATCAAGTTTCACCTTGTAACTGATCACAAGCCATTGGAATGTTTGTAGAAGAAGAAGTCCAGACCCCCCGCCCGCATCGAACGCTGGGTACTGCGTATGCAAGTTTTTGATTACACCGTTGAATACAAGCCAGGTAGCGAGAACATAGCAGATTCCCTGTCTCGACTGAGCTGCTGCCAGAGTCAAGAAGAGGAGAAAATGAGGAACGTTGCAAAAGAATATGTACGGTTTA
The DNA here is from genome assembly GCA_022496165.2 of Catalaphyllia jardinei. Taxonomy (NCBI): domain Eukaryota; kingdom Metazoa; phylum Cnidaria; class Anthozoa; order Scleractinia; family Caryophylliidae; genus Catalaphyllia; species Catalaphyllia jardinei. The sequence continues at coordinate 20,523,888 of CM042753.1, forward strand.
TAGCCCAGACAACCACCCCAAAAGCCATGACAATACGAGAAGTAGAGGAACAGTCCCATCATGATGCTGAACTGAGTGAAGTGAGGCGATGCATTCGTGAAGGTGTCTGGAACAACAAAGAATGTGCTAAATATATTCCAGTGAAAGAACTGTGTGCCATCGGCAAAGTGGTTTGCATGGAACTTGTATTGTTATTCCCCAAAGTTTGAGACAGCAAGTACTAGCTATTGCCCACGAGGGACATGTTGGAATTGTTGCTACGAAACTGAGACTGAGGACCAAAGTATGGTGGCCCGGTATCGACAAAGACGCTGAACAGTATGTAAGGTCGTGTCATGGATGTCAATTAGTTGGACAAGCAACCCCACTGGAGCCTTTGATGCCTACTGAGCTGCCGCTAGGCAAATGGCAGGACTTATCCTAGGATCTCCTGGGACCGACGCCAACAGGGGAGTACCTGCTTGTTGTCATTGACTATTATTCTAGGTACTATGAAGTGGAAATCTTGATGTCAGTCACTGCGTCCCAGATTATCTCACGCCTTGAAAAGATATTTGCTGTTCATGGCCTGCCAGTAACAATAACGGGCGACAACGGACCACAATTCCGGTCTGAAAAGTTTGAGTGCTATCTTGTTGATAATGGTATCTTACACCGCAAGGTTACGCCACAATGGGCACAAGCAAATGGTGAAGTAGAGCGCCAGAACAGAAGCTTACTCAAGAGTATGAGGATTGCACAAGCAGAAGGAAAAAATTGGAGGAAGGAGCTTGTTCATTACCTTGCAACATACAGAACAACTCCTCACACTGTCACAGGAGCTTGCCCTGCGGAGTTATTGTTTGGTCGGAAGATTCGCACAAAGATGCCTGAGTTGCGCAAAACTACGGTAAATGATGGTGAGCTTCGAGATCGTGACTGGGAAAAGAAGATGAAAGTGAAGACATATGCAGATGAACAGAGGGGTGCTCAACCAAATGATCTTCAGACAGGTGACCAAGTACTCCTAAAGAAGAAAAAGTCAGACAAGTTGTCAGCCAAATTTGAAAGTGAGCCTTATGAAATCGTCGAGAAGAAAGGCAATAGCGTTGTGATACAGTCACCTGAGAAAGTTCAATACCAAAGGAATGTCACAGAAGTAAAGAAGTTTACCCCTAGAGAAGAACAAAGTGCTAACAGTGATCATCAGCTTGAGTTACAGGAGGACAATGAATTAGAGCAGGGCCGCAACGGGACAGTCGTCCCCCAGATCGCTATGGTGAATGGGAATAACCCAGAAAGAAAACTGACATTGTATTAGCTTTTCAATGGCTTGGATTTTTCTTTTTCAAAAAAAAAAGAGAACGAAACAGTGCGAACAATGGAGATATGGACATAAGTTGTTTAACTCTGAAAAACTCTGGACATAGTTACAGTTGCGTTGATCATTTGAATCTAGTTTAAGATGAAGGTTTTTTTTTGTAAAGAAAAGGAGGGATGTTGTGTCGGTCATGTGACCATATACGTAGTTGTACGGGAGCGGAACAGGGAGATTACACGTGGAACGAAAAGCTGCTCATGTAGATTCGATTTGTCTATTGATAGTGAACTCAATTGCGATTAAAAGGACACAGTTATTGACGGAACACAACAAACATTTTCTAACTTTGGCATAAAATTGCTTAAAATTGTATGTAGTGTTCCAAAGTACAAAACCCCAGTAGCTGACTGAGTGAGTTTTTCATATGGTCCAAACAACATTGTTGGAGTTATGATCTTGTTGCCTCTGAGGTGATACTTTTTGCTCTTGTATGTGCTCTGACTTTCGGAGATTGAGTCTGATAAAGCCCCCTATACCACAGGTGGCCCAAGCTCTCGTCATGAGGAGTTTACATAACGCTTGAGTTTCGTTCCGCGAAACGTGACTCTGGCCTTTAAGCATTTGGAGGTGTACAGGCCGTCGACGGCACATTGTTATGACAGGCCAATCAAAGCAGCGACTAGATGTGTTTATAAATTTTCGAAAGAAGTGAATTCGTTCGCAGCTGAAATCTCGATCTAATCATTGTATTGTCCGTGGCCTGTCTTAACCTGTGCACTCCCATCCCCTGGTCAGGGTCAATTTGTTAGCCCGGCATCCCCGCTCAGGCTTAGAAAGTGTCCATGGTTGACCCCGACAGCATGATCTCTCTGCCCTGATGGCCGGCTAGCTTTCTTTGATTCAGAGCTTTGTAGCGTGCGCTGTGGAGATGAACTTGGCCTGGAATTTAACTGAAAGGGAGCGCTTAACCCTGTACTATAATTCTGTGGAGGAATTGGGGCGGCTGGCATGCTTTTAGTGTTTTTTTTTCCCCCTTGAGCGGGAGTCAGTCCAGAATCGAGTGTGCAGCCTTTACTCTTTCTTAGGAGGGGAAACTCGAAAAGCGATAACTCGCTTAAATGGCTTCGGATTATGCTGAAAAGCAATAGAACAATAAAAAAGACAAGAAGGCATTGAGGTAAGCCATTTTTATTGCAAAAATATCAAAATTTCGGCTAAAATGTCTATTAACGTTTTTTTCCCATACAAACCTTTGTAAATTCAAACCGTTGTAACATAACACCTCCAAATGCTGGAAGGCCAGAGTCACGTTTTGCGGAATGAAACTCAGGCATTATGTAATAGTAGACAAAGATTAAAAATAATAATAAAACTCCTCACAACGAGAGCTTGGGCCGCCTGTGCCTATACTAGGCAGTATGTACTTGGAATTCCAGTGTGTGGAATCCCCATCTATGGGTATGGATATTTTCTGGACCAACCCAATTCTACAGTATTATCATTAGCAAAAAATTGTAAAGCTTACTGATTCGGAGTTCACTGCTTCTGTGAGATTAACTTGAATCTGTCCTTGCTCCTGATTCTCTGGCACACTAAGTATACCATCCTGGAATTCTACAAGGTTTATATTTACTTCCCCTGCAGTTGGAAAGAAAGAAGGAAATGACAACAAGAATTTTTTTTCACGAGGGCATGGTAACAAATCCTGCAATCTGATTGGTTCTTAGCAAGGTCCAGTGCGGGAAACAACGCAGGTGAAATTGTCATGTTCAGCTAATTTTCATAAGTGTACTAGCAGTAATTGTCGACCTTTTCCCTTTTTACACTTCCATCAACAAGTAATCAACGCAAGTTTATCTCTATTCACTGTGTGGTTGTTTGCAGCTCAGCACTGTAATGGCAATCAATCCTGTGTTTCTTTCACCGCACAATTTTAAGCAAAAAGAGGTCAATTATTTCAGTTGAGTTTAATCTCTCTGATCGTTGCTGTATTTAAGAGAAATTCTGTGGAATACACTTTCTGCTACTTATTATAATAATTTTACAGTAAAAAAGTCTGATTTCGAGTGACTTGCAACAACTGATAGAAATTTTTTTTGTAGTACAACTTCAAACTTTGTACGAAATTTCACACTGGAAAAACAATTTTGGAGAACTTAACTTGTGAACTAGATGCAAGTAACAAAGTAGTTTGAAATAAATCTGTTCTTTAATACATCATTTGTCTAGTGTCTGAGTTACTCGCTTGATCGCTTGTTACATATTTTACGATGATTTGTAAGCCAATTTATCGCGGCAGGAAAAAATAAGTTATTTGCTGGCTTAGGGTCAGTCTGTATAGTGAAAAACTGTGACGTCGGGCTTCTTCAAGGCCTCAGTCACAGTTTTTAACTATACAGACATCCCAGCTGGAAAGTTACATAAATTGTATATCTTAACTTTACAATGTGGAACTATTATCATTTTCATATGTACATGTAGCATAAAAAAAGAATCTTTTCTGTTTCAAAATTAAAGTTGTTTACATTAATTAGGTTGAATAAATTTGTGCTGTTATCATCTCAACCTTCCAAGACGTATAATGCCTATTGGTACTATACAAAGTGTCACAAAAGATTGAAATTAGATGTTTGCATTGGGAGCTGCATTCCTGTCATCAGAGCTACCTGTCCCCCTAGGCTGGTGACGCCACTCCATGAGAAAAAATAACTACAGAATACAGGGCCATTCTTGAAGTCTTTTATCTGAGGTGGCTTGGCAGATCACTAGCACATTTGAATTGTGTTTTGGGAATGAGCATGAGAATGGTGGAGTTGTATTGAGTATTTATTTAGAAAACAGTCCTAAGAAAATATGCAAGCTGATTGGTAAAAAATCATGTTTCTATAACTTGATTGAGACATACAACTAGCATGAGCTGCTCATGTAATGACAGCCCAAGCAAAGAGAACTTACATTTTGATAATCAAAGTTAACAAGTTGTTGCAGTCTTTTCTAAACAAATAGAGAACATGTACTCTGTGATTCAATTGAGTTATAGACACACTCATGAAAGTTTGGAAGAACTCAAAAATGCTTGTGGCTTGTGTTCCCAAAGCATTTCTTGTTCTCCCAAACTTCCCCTCGTGTTTCTATAACTTGATAGAAACATAGTATGTGCTTTCTATTTCAACAACGAGAAAGGTATATAAATTATTTAGTGGCTGGGCAGCTAGACAGCTCACCAGTTATATTAATTGTTTAAAGAATGAGAAAGGTATATAATTTAGTGGCTCAATGCCTTGGCAGCTCGCCTGCCGTGTTGACTGATGAGCCACCAAGCCTCTTGAGTGATACTTCTTTAAACTGACTGACGAACCACAGAGCCACTTGAATGATACTTCTTTAAAAGTGCCCCTGCATTCTCCAGTTTAGCCCCACCCAAAAGTGGTTATGAGGACACATGATTTGATTAGCAGGGATCACTGAACTAAGTTTTTCATTCACATACATGACTTGTGATTTAGGCTATGCATTTTTAATACATATCTTAAATAAGTATTAAAGCTTAAGTATAATATGCCAAAAATCCCTTGCAGCATTGGCTCGTTTTGTACATGCAAAATGTACAAAAGACAACAAGTTCACAAAGGTGCCTTCTCATCTAAACGCCTCCCTTGACTATTTAACAATATTATTCCACAAACGCGTGTTGGATATGGGATGACAGATAGCCAACCAGGCGCATAGCACCAACTTGGCTATAATCACCTCATACCCAACAAGTGCGAGTGGAATAATTGTTTGTATTATTAAAAACGCCCCCAAAATATAGAAAACTAGACTACAATAAAAATAACTTGTGAGACAATCCCAGATAGTGCAGAGTGTTATGTAGGTCTGTCAGTACGTTTTGAGTCATCTGCTACCTGTATGTACCTTGTTAGTTCAAGGCTCAAAAATAACTTACAATATTATTACTGTTTGTCAAGAGGGTTATTTTACTGTAGTGTTTTACGTTGAATTTCGTTCATTTTAAATTCATTAATCCGTTGAACTAGCAAACGTGATAATTTTATTTTTTCAATGACAACATTTGTAACTTGATACTTTTGTTTTCTTCGCAGTTTGTAACATGATACCCCTTGTTTTCTCAAAAACATACAAAGGAAGATATGCTCGCTTTTTCCCTGTTGGAGAAAAATGAAATAATATTAACTTCTGGAAAAAATGATAGAGGAATGATTTTGTTTCATTCAAGAAGCAAATTTTCATATCATCGATAACAATGACTAATTTAATTATCAAATAGTCACGTCGTGTCTCGCATTAATATTCAATCTTCGTTCACTGTCTAAAATCCGCACGCGTCATTGGTTAAATTTGATCATGTGAGTTCCCATTACCTAACGACATCAAAGTGACAGAGTGCGTTATTGCAATAACGCATAAAAACTGTGCAGTGTTCAGGTCGGGTGGGAAGCCATTGCAAGTCTATTGCCAGCAGTGAACTCAGATTGAATATTAAAAGGGTTAGAGATTGTTAGTTCGTGTTTTGTTTTCAAATACACGCACTTGCTTACTGTACAATGAACTCAAAATTTCTCGTTCATTGTATAGTAAGCGGGTGCGTGTATTTGAAAACAAAACACTCACAACAGTCTCTAACCCGTAAATAGCACGTTCTTATTAGGTTGCCACCATTGGTGTGGAGAATAAACCAGTTCAAAATACACAATGATATTGATTAATACAGCCGAGAAGTGTTTCAATTTGACTTATATTATATCCAAAATGTACATCAGTGAATGAGTCCCCTCAAAGACTGACTAAATTTATTTGTGGTTTCCGTAAGTGCACAGTGTCTGCAGCAATATTTGAGAAAGTTTCTTTTGTCACGACGTTACTAATTTTAACACTGCTAATTCAGAAATGTTTTGGGTGGATACATTTGTGAACTTCTTGTTCTCTTACATCGGGGAGAAAATAAACAAGCGGCTGAGGAAATCCATTCGTTTCCCCCTTTAAAGCTTAACAAACATGTAATAGTTTGAAAACAGCACACAACATTTTTGAACCCAGCTAGGGATGATTCCGAAAGACACGCTGTCACAAAAACGTTCTTTGCACTAAAAGGAAGAACTGACACTGACTGTAGAACAGATTGTATCATGCTGACAATGCTAGAGCACATGCGCCTTAAATGTTATGTTCTACGTACCACAAGGAAAAGCACTTAATGTCGTGTATAATTGTGTATGAATTGTATCGTGTACCTAACATATAGTTAACACTAATGCTAATCAATCTGCGCATGCACTTCGAGCAAATTGCTTTTGTTCTTAAGAGAATAGTACCACTATGATAACAACAGAATATTGGAACCATATTATAGTTTTGTGATGTTATCTAAAAAGTAAGGTAAGTGTAGTAAGTTTTACGTAGCAATCAAAGGTACCCACCCGACTCCCTCAAAACAAGGCTAATTAATTAATTGGAATTAATTAATTAAACAAACATTAGAGTTAACACCTTAAAGCCATAGTGCCTTAGCGCAATAGCGCTTTAACACCATCAACCCCCAAACCATCCCAATAGTGCACTCTGCACTAAAAA
>CM042753.1:20530792-20535792 GCA_022496165.2 Catalaphyllia jardinei
CACCATCAACCCCCAAACCATCCCAATAGTGCACTCTGCACTAAAAAGGCCCAAAAAATCACGCATATGCTCGCCATGCCAGTTTGCAGAGTATGGCAAGTGCACGCACAAGTTCCTTTTTAAACGTTAATTTTGCATGCCAGAATCGCTGCATTCATGTGGTCGCTGTAAAACAAAGATACATGAAACGTTTGAAGAATACTTGCTTTTCCTATTTTTGGAGCAAAACTGCTACGAAAGGCGATCAGTCCCAGCCTTAGTGTTCTCTACTCACACTGCTACACAATGATGCATCCACTAAAGTCGTTCATATTTCAAGAGACCTTGGCAAGGATGACACTATTGATGCAAAGAAAATCTAGATATAAATTTCACAGATATATCAACAGTACTTCGACATGCAATGTCTAGCTTTAGCCTTTAGTAATCCATCAACAAACTAATTAAGTACATATTATAAAACAACGATTTTATTTAACATTTCTAAGATTTCTTACGGCTTCTCAGCATTTCATTGTCGTTTTAAGCGTCAATCTTTCTCATTGAGAACAAAAAAGTCTGTTCTTGCAGCCAATTGGTCAAGTACTTTGCTTCTGTGGGCATACTTGTTCAAAGCATGACCTCTTTCATCAAGGAATACAGCATTCGATGACATGGAAGTCCAGCATCTTTATCTCCATCTAAATAAAGGGTAGCCACATCTTTAACTGTTTCTTCACCCTGCACTGGCATTGGAAAACACCAATCAACATTTGTTCTTTCCACAAGCATGTCATTTAATTGTCCTCCTTCCATTTTTTGTGTCTTCATCGCGTAGTAACATGACTCAACAACTGCCTTGGAGCCACTCATAGCCAGTGCAACATTGAGTGCAATACAAAACTCCTTACCAGCCATGCTGTATATGCCGTCATTAGTGTAGGAGGTTGTAAATGCAGTAGCTTGGTCAAGTCTAGCAATGTAACTGCTGTCATCGCACATGAACTAGAATTTGTCTTCCATCTCGAACTTCTCAGCCTTGATCTTGAATTCTTTCAGTAATCCTTGGCCATGCGCTCCTTCTACTGGGGGGAATCAGATCTTTTTATAATCAACATGACTTTTCCAAACAACTTGGATAACAACTTAAATTATTTGCATTACAAATTATTCTATTACATACTTGGAACTACAAGTGTCATGAATTAAAAACTACTTACATTTCATAAGTCCTCCAGAGTGTTAAACTGTTTGACCTTTGTCCCAGTCCCAGCCGCATATGACTGTCTTCTGATAACACTGCATGCCAGGTAAAACTACTATACACCATTTGACTGACAGCAAATTGACAGCTCATTACCTCACGTGTGGCTTTCAATTTTCTTGTTTTCGTTTGTGCATTTCAGTAAATTTTGAAACGCTTTCCAAAATGACCAGCAGGTTACCAGATTGTATCCTGGTGAATATCTTTAGTTATATCTCAGTTCCTAAGCGGATCTGCACCTTATCTACAGTGTGTAAAAGGTGGTATGACGTCATCCATAGCAGCACTGTATGGCAGAAAGTTGACTTTGATTTTCAACCAAGACTCATGTCAGATATTCTGGACAAATATATTTACCCAGGGAGTAGAGAAATTATGCTGAGTGAATGCTGTCTTCTAGAATGGGAAAAACTATGTTCCATTTCACACTGATGCAAGAAAATTGATGTTCTTATAGTGTGGGGGATTGGTTATTCACGAAGAATCGTTGTTCCAGATTTTACGCAAAAACATTGAACATCGCCATTTACAATTTTTGGAATTAAGTCATTGTAGAGTTACAGACTTGTCCTTCAATGAGCTTCCTTCAAAGTGCCCACTTCTTAAATTTTTTCTCCTACAGGACTGCCATGAGATAACCAAGGAAGCTTAAATTAACTCCCATTTTAAAACACATGGATGTCTAACCCTTGTCAATACAGCAAGAAACAGAGAAGCTCTTTCAGTAAATTGCATAATTGAACTATTGAAATATAGCCACCATAAAATCATGGTGAACATCCAAGGAAATCATTTTACAGACGACCTTGATAGAATTACAGAACACACCCAGATGCAACAGAAAAAATAAAGAATGGAAATAAAGAATGTTGAGGAATATCGATTCATGTTAAATTGAAACCAACTGAAGCAGAACCTTTTTTGTTATTGTTTTGCACATTCATTTACATGCAACCAAGAAACTGTACATTTAATGTAATTGAAAGACACAAGTTACAGTTGACAATAATATATATTTAGCACTTTTTATCTCCTTATAAGTCTTAGTTATAAATGTTGTGATATTTGTGATAAAAAAAAGAAACAGTGAACTGTCAGTCTGCCTAGTCTCAGTCCCCACAGGTTGTCACATTGTATGCACAGCCTCGAAGGCTAGATCGCCTTCCAACAGCTGTAAATCGCATTACATTAGTTGCATAAAAAGGTGTTTGAATTTTTTAAAGACTGCTTTGAGTAATGAAAATTAACTTTATTGCTAGATTCTCTTTAAGCTCGGCGTTTAGCGAGTCAACAGTGCTCAGTACTGCAACGATATGACGCGTTTTTCCTCTCAAAATTCAATTTATTAGTTGTTTTTACATACAACCTTTGTTTTTCAAATTCAGTACTCCTTTTATTTAACCATGACATTCATTTTTCAATTTCAACATTCGTTTTATTTGTCCTTGATAGTTGTTTTCTAAGTTCAGCATTCGTTTAATTCAAGCACAACGTTCGTTATTTAAGCCTCCACATTCGTTTTATTCAAGCATGGCGATTATGTCATTATATCATTTGGTTTTTAAAACGAATGATGTTAAGTGAAAAACGATTGACAAGTGTAAATAAATGTCACACTTGAGTAAAAATATATAAATCAATGTCAATACACGAACGTTGCGCTTGAAAAAAGTGAATGTCAAGCTTAAATAACGAACATGGCGCTTGAATAAAAGAAATGCTGAATTTAGAAAACGACTGTCAAGGTTAAATAAAACAAATCCCAATGTTGAATAAAAGGAGTATTGAACTTGAAAAACGAAGGCCGTACTTAAAAACGACTAATAAATTGAATTGTGATTGGAAAAATGTGATTCCATAAAATATCCATACCTCCCGCACGGAAGGGATTTTTTTATAAGAGCCCCCCACCCCCCTGGAAATTCCAATACAACCTCATACATTTCTTTAAATTTTGGTTTTTGGGAACCCCCTCACTCCCCAGGAATTTCCAATCGCTTCCATGGGGGGAGTATGGATATTTTCTGCAACTGCACAATGTGCCATACAACCACAGCATCACCATGCACGCTGGGTTGCACACGTTAGTTTTCGGTCTCAAGTAGTTTAAGGACTGGGTCAAAGGCTTTTACTGGTAAAAATAATTTATTACATGTAGTTATATTTTTGAAGTTATAAATGGTAATGGAACCAGATTTAGCACACAGTTAGGTTTTAATGTCCTGAACATTTTGAAGTAGAATTGGTACTTCTGACAGGTCACGTGACATGTCATGTGACGTTGAGTGGAAAATAGCCAATATTTGCAGAATTGTTGGCGGTTTTTAGTAGTATTATCTTGTAAAATATTTTTTAGATGCAGGTCCATTATTTTCATCCTTTCACATTTGGAATGATCGTCCCTCTTTTCACAGAAAAATTTTATTGGGTGAAAGGTCGCCTTTTTTAACAAAATTTGACCTTTGATCATTAATTTTATATCTTCTAAAAACAAAATCAAGGAAGATCATTCTAAATGTATCAAGGTAGATAATTTCAATTTACATTGAAAACACTCATTTATTGATCAATGGACCGAAAATTCGCCACCAATTCGCCGATTCACCAGAATTGAAAACGATCACGTGGCGTGTCACTTGGTCAAGCTAATATGTTAAGGCAAGGCAGGACGTCGAGTTATAATCAGGGAAAAGTTTAGCTTGGTAAAACAAATATAACAAGAGATTACCTGTCCAACCATATTTCTACTATACATTCCTGACCCAGGCCTTAAACTCCTTGAGGTCGCATTGCACGCGATGCACGCGGCGAAAAATGGCTCTGCACGCTCGAGATGTTGTCGAGTTCTGCCATACTCAGCAAACTGGTCGCCATGTTTGTAGATCATGGTATAATGGCTCATAACCCATGATGGCTAAGCCAATCAAAACTCTCGAACTGCATTATCCAATGATCCAGTTTTTAATAATATTTACCATTTTAGTTTGTCATATGGTTTTAAGAAGATACAGCTTTAAGCTACAACTATTAATAAACGTAATAGAAGGTTGACAGAACAATATTAAGAAAGTGTCTAAGCTTACCTCCATCGGCTAACCATACGAAATAATTGGAAGAAAAGGTTAACACCAGAATTAACTCAGTACTTTTCATTATTTCAACTGTTACTGAACAAATTCTGACGTTACAGAGCAAGGAATACGTAAAGAAGCCAAGTCGTCCTAGTGAAACAACTCTCTCGTGAGGTACTTCATATATGATACCCTAACATATAGATTTAGCCGAGTCAGGGCCGGGGTCTGACTAAACCAGGATCATGACTCAATCAAAAGCAATGAAAAACATTTCTACAGAAGAAAAATTCATACTTCGATCAACTTTTCCAGGGTTTAATAGCGTCAACCGGCTTGCGAACAACCTGGACCCCTGATCGCTACAAATTATCCAGACACGAGCCTGCGTTCCAGAATGCATTGCATTTAACAATCAGATGAAGGGAAATCATCGTTGCTAAAACTTGTAGAAAAATTAAAACAAACGAAAGTGTAGAACACACTAATTTCATATATGCTACGATCTGTTCCTTTTCATCCGAACATGAATTTAAACTTAGTTTTAGCATTTTCATATATCCGGCGATGCCGGACCACAGGGAACCCATACAAGCAGTGTGTCTGTTTATGTTCGAAATATAAAGAAATGTATGGGAGAATATTGAAGAGTCTTAATATCGTAGACTTATATCGAGGAATGTCAG
>CM042753.1:20540792-20542652 GCA_022496165.2 Catalaphyllia jardinei
GAATCTATTTGTTTTATATAATAACGAAAAGCCTTTTTTGTTTCAAAATATTTCAACATAACGCAAAAGCCGGCCTTTTGCCCCGCCTTTGCACGAAAAAAAGCCATTTGACTTGATCTATGATCTATACAAAATGAAGCAATTTCATTGCTTGCTATGCGTAGCAAAGAATTGTGATTGGTCGAGAAAAATCCCGCCACTGTCAAACCTCACTCGAGCGTTCCTCGTTGAATAAAAACTTACAGCGACAGCAGAATTGAACTGCGAAATCTACAAATCTTGAAGAAAATGATGAAAAAATCAAGTCGGTTTTTGTCATCGGGGTAGCCCTGTGAGCCGAAAAGCTTGGACGTTGCCTTGAAAATTACAGGAGTTGAAAAAATGGTCAACCTAGAGGCCATTTGATTCGAGTTTTGAATAAAAGGAGCGTAAATGACGGTGGAGATTTTTGTCTTCTGTGGTTGGTGATTCTCAAATCAGCTTGATAGTGTCGGAGACACATTTTAGCTGCGATACTGTTGACCGTGAGCTGTGGTTAGCTATACTTAGCTCGCTGCTGTGCTCTGAAACGGACAGGAACATTCGCATCGGAAAGCAAGGTTATGTAGTTTATTTTACCGATTTTAAGAAGTGACGTTTTGATGTTTCATTCCTGACATCAATCAGTGTGTCAACAGTTGTTTAGACAGTGGGAAAAGTTGAATTTTTTAAATAAATTAATCTCAGAAACACTTTGTTTATTGGGTTTGTTAAATTCGAGATAAAGCGATGGTTCTCGGCTTACCAAGACCAAGTTTGTGCGTTGTTTAGTCTCGCTCGACTGCCGACTGAGGCTGCTAGAAAGTTATTTCTGTTATCATTTTTCAATAAAAACGGCTTTATCTTTCGTCTTATGGCTTCTCGAACCTGTTCAATGCCTCTGCAAGACTTTTTTGTACCTTATCTTTTGCCCAGTCACGTAAAATATTATTCTAATTCTCAAAACTTTCCGCCATTTTGAAACGGCAGAGGGAAAAACTTTGTAATGATGACGTCAATCGTGCATCTGTCCTCTAATATACCATAGGCAAGAACCAATCAAAATGCGAGAATAACTTGGGTTATATAAAGATTATTAGATTGTCATTGTTTTTATAGATTATTAGAGAACCAATATGTAGTCAATCAGATTGCGCATTTACATGATAGTTAGCTTGTGCTTATTAATTATGCTTGTTATTATTATCGATTGCTTTATGTTCCAAACAGAGATATTCCCAAGAAGAAATTGATGCAGCTTATGCTCTTCTAGCACTGAGCAACTCAAACCAAGCTACCTCACCGCCAGGTTACAGGACCACAGTCAATAAACTTCAGTCAGCAAAATGCTCGAGGGATAACCAGTTCTCGCCTTTATCTCAAGCTTTTCCCGAGCATCGTCACCTTCAGGCCCCGCAGATCCCGGAACTGATCCCAGCTGGTCAAGTATCACCTCTGGTTGAACTTAACACATTTGTAGCTGCAACTCTACCGGTTAGAGAGGAAAGTTATGTCTACAACCCCGCGTACCATGTTTCTCAGCATGTGAGTTTTGTCCGTTGATAAGGCGCTGCATCTTTTGCCCCAATCCAAGACCCCGCTACCATAAACCGGAGAAATTTTAAAAAACAGCAAACAGTCTCCGACGATAGAAACACCTGAGCGTAACCTTGAGGATTATCGTGACTGTCGTTTTCGAAAAGCTCCGTTTTCAAAATGTTTTCCGTCCACACCAGAGCACAGAGCCAGCCTTTTCAAATTCCTCCGCTTTGAAGACCATTTTAGAAAAGTTAATTTCCGGTGTACAATTTCTCTGGAGTTGTGCGGAGGGTAGACCTAACT
>CM042753.1:20552652-20570152 GCA_022496165.2 Catalaphyllia jardinei
ACGAAACGCCGCGTCATACCAGCCACGAAATTTACATTCTTCACAAGATCCTAATAACCTTTGTTTTTCTTCGTGATGCATTGTGAGAACTTTGCAGTCAATCATAAATGAAACATTTTTAGCACCCAAGTTGCTGTCGACATAACTCGATATACGTAAAACACTACTATAACTATCGTAAACCTATTAGTCAAGTTTTGGATAAGTATTTAGTGTTCAGTAAAAAGTAATTAGCGTAGGCGAAACGACCCAAACGACTTCGATGTAGGCGAATCGGCTTGTAGGCGAAATGAGCGGTTACCATCCCTATTATTTTATGCTTTGGTTCATAACACATACTAACCCTGAGATGATCTAAAATGCTTTAAAATATATAAAAAAATACATCTGCAGCGTCCTTACATTCCCCATTTCAGGAATACTTCTAATCAGTTTTCAATAATAACTAAATAACTGAATGGTATCCATGGATACTCTCAGCTGGGTGGAGAGTAGCCTCCTACGCTTAACATTCTTTTAGCTCGTCACGCAATCTTGGAAAAAAGATTGCGTGATGAGCACAAAGAATGTCTGTGTAGGAGGCTAGGTGGCACTATATCTAACCTGGACCGCTAACTAGGATCAACTAATTCGCATAGCACTCGCATAGCTCTCGCTTTATCAAAGTTCGCTCGCTCATTAAAATTCTACGCCTGCATTGCCGGCTACTAGCTTTGCACGCGCCTAGGCAGTAAAGGGCAGACTCGCTACAGAGGGCTTTTAGTCCTATTTCTGCCCGACGGCTATGCCATGCTGATGAGGCCTAACAAGGCCGAAACAGCTGTTCATGGTTGCCACCATCTGGGTGATGTGGCTTTGCGCATGCGTAAGGTATCGCCCGTGGGCAATCTCATTCCCAGAGTCTTCGTTCCCCTTGACCAGCGGAAAACGAGAGCTCTCGTCCTAAGTACTTCATGCCCTCTTCATGTCCTTCATGTATCCCTTCCAGATTCTATGCTACGTTCTAAATACACTATGAAAAGAGATACACCAAGTACTTACCGCTCTCGTTTTCCGACTGCTGGTCAAGGGAAACGAAGACTCTGGGAAGGAGATTGGCCCGTGGGTTGCTGTCCGAGTCTGTCACTTGCTTTTATTGTACGTTTTATACCAGTGACACGCCAAGGTTCCTTCTCGGGGTACCGTACAAACAGCCTGGCAAAGGGTCATAACTTCTTGAGTTAAAGATCACTCACTGGCCTGGGATCGAGACAATTCACATTCTCAAAACAATTTATTTTGAATTACCAGTCAATCCCGAAATATCGTGCTTATTTGATCTCCCACTGTTCCTTTCGGTCCTTTCACGTTTACGCTCGGTTAGAACTGGAACGAGCGTGTTCATCTCGTTTTGTTGAACTTTGTTAAATAGATTTCGCGATCTTGTGTCCTGTGAATCGAATGGAAGCTTGAAACACAATGTTAGGGAATCAAGAGCCACAAGGAGAGCCCCAAGATCAGCTAGCTAGCCACCTGGAACCTGATCAGGAGGTGGCAGCAGTTTTAGGAACAGGTGAGACCACGTGGTGCCGAATGGATTTGAACTACAGTGATATGAGAGTCATGTACCTACCTTAGAGGGCATACGTTAGTTAACTGTTGATTAGCGATTAACATATAATAAATGATTACGAAGAAATTCAGACCTCAGTAGAAACGCATGTCTAGTTAGAAATTCCAGCAACTTGTTGCATCGAAATATTGAGATCTTGGAAAATTACCTTAGGGTGGCTTACTACAGTTTTGATGAATTATAATTGCCCAACTTCTACTCTTATGAAAAATGTTCCTAGATGTTTTTCTTTTCTTTTTTTACTGTTTGTTTAAGTCTTTTACCATTCAATGTGAAACTTCAACATTTAAACGACCAAATGAACGACTTATAGTACCAAAGAAGAGACCGGGCACTAGTAGGTTAAAGTGATTCCCTAGTTTTGCATTGTGCATTCCTACTGCGCACGATTTTTGCATCATCAGCGCACCCACAAAACATAAGAGATTTCCCTCAAACTAAGCCCAATAGCGAGATAAATGCTCCTTTCCTCTTAAACAAGCACTGTGACCCCCACTTTTTATTTTATAAATTCAATGAGAACAATATCCTCAATAACTGAGAAAAAATTGGCAGAAATCTATGGATTTGTTTTGGTAATTGAAACAAATGCTACAGATAGAGACATAACAGGCCCAACAGAGCAAGTCCAAATTATGTTTCCTTTAAAGGATAAAAATATTAATTAAAAATGCAGGGTATTTGAAGCCATTTTTGTGGGACGTAGATGAATAAACAATCAAAGAAAGTCAAACGCTGTGTGATATAACACGGTGCATTGGAAAATAATGGCACTTATTTGTTGTGCATGGAAATCACCAAAAGTTACCTCAATAAGCATATTTGTCAGCATTGTGGCATGAAAACAATGACGATGACCCCCTCTTTTTATTACTTTTTTAATATCTCCAAGTTTTATCGGAAATCTATGCTGGGTTCTTTTACTAGGGAATCACCTTAAATCACAAATTTCTGTCAAAATGTACCTTGTATGATCCCACATCAAAATTTCAGGAAAAAGGAATTGGCTCTGATTTAACTTTTGTGCAATAAAAGTATATTAGAAATCTGTAAGACAGGTTTTTCACAAACTAAGAAAATGTGAAATCAAAATAGCGCAAAATTTGTTTTACAGATTTTTTAAAAAATTTGGCTCCAAACGTAATTCACCCCTACAAATCAACTGTGAAAAGTTTATTAGGGAATGTATGGTAGGTTTTTGAGCAATCCTTGATCAAAGACTGAAGGCTCTTACAGCCTTGGATGAGAATTGAATTGGCATGCTCATTTGACCCCATATATCGCATGCAAGAAAGCAACAGTAAATTAGCTCTCTTTTACCTGTTGTTTATCCAACTTTTTTGTCATATTTGTTTGGTCCTAATCTTAAACACATGTTTGAATTGAGTTTGAAACTAATTGCAACTCTGTATACCGAAGTGATTTAATGCCTTTCAAGTGCTGAAGTGATTTCATTTCTTCTTAGGGTTACTTGCATCATTTTAGCACGAGCAAGTAATACTGATGTCTGGTAGGCAATCATAGCATGCACTACTGAGTATCCAAAAAACTGTAGTAAGCCACTTTAATAAGGATGGTGCCTACTTTTGTTAGAGCGCACACGTCCTGTGCATCACGCAAGGCATACACCACAAGCGCACTGGGTTGGCACTGATGCAATCAACTATGCCACCAAGTGCACAACTAAAATGAAAGCAAAATTTTCCTACTGTGAGTATTAAAAACAGGAACACCAGAATAGCAGCCTATTGCTAACCACTAGCTATTAATGTCTCCAGCTGAAATTCTAAGCATTATACTGAAAGCCAACTGTGAACATGTACCTGCCGATGGCGTAGTGTGTGTGCAAAACAAGTGTGAGATGTACAAATGTTACTTACTGGAAAGCTGACAGGAAAAAATGTACTGGGCACCATAAAAGTTTTCAAAAAAGATGAATAAATTTTAAAAAATGTGTGGTTTTCTTCTACACTTTATGCTATGAAATGGAATTGGTAAGCCTATTCAACAGGTGATTAGTTTCTGGTATGTATGTATGTATCAAAAGGTGTTTAGACTGTATTTTAGCTGAATAGTCCAGCTGTTGAGCCCGAAAAATGGCAAAATCGTTCACTTTTTCATAAAAGCATGGAAACTTGGCAGGATGATACAATTATAGGTACTGATCATTTTCTGATATGGGGCCAGCGACGAATCGCCTTTTTAAGAGGATAAATGAACGTGGCCAAATTCACATCATTCTAGCCAGCATGAAAACGAGGCTGAAACAATTGTTTTTTCAGATAAAAATTTTAGTTTAAATTTTCACGATATCCAGTGTTATTATCAGAGGAGCAAATAAAACTTATTTATCTTATTAAATATTCAATAACATGTGCCACATGGTCAATCACGTGACTACGAGGAAACTTACACACAATGACAAGCAGTAAGTAGTGGAATATTTCAGTTTAAAAAAACTGTTTGTAAGTAATAGAATATTGAAATTAAAAATCTCTTTCCATTGATAGACTTTTTTTATTTATTTATCGTTTAGGTAATTAATATTATGTTTACTTTTTTTTACTATTACATACAATACTAACATTACTTACACTACTGACACTTCTTACAATACTAATATTATCATCTACAATACTTACATTACTTAAAATACTTACGTCACTACTAACATTTCTTACAATACAATCGTTACTTACACTACGATTACAAACACTACAGATACTCTGCCTACACAACTGATAATACAAATCTTACTCTACATTTTACTCTAATTACACAAGCAGCACTTACTCCTTTACAAAAAAAAAACTGGATTGTTATTCAAAACAAGGTTCCATTTTGCCTGACAATATTTTAAGTTTAAGATGCTTTGAGAGGCTATAAGCTAATCAATTTCATATTTTCTCTTGACTACATCTTCGAAACGCAAAAAGAGAGGGACTTGTTTATTTTTGTGGCAATTCCATAAATAAAGTTTACCTAGAATGATGAAGTAGTTGAGCAGGTTAGATCTCTGATCTAATATTCCTAATATAATGTTAATATAATTCAGTTTTATTTGCTTCCTGGCTACTGTTAACCAAAAGTTTTCAAATTTAGTCCAAAATTGCTCCCAATGTGTGGCTTCATAGCTCAGTTGGTAGAGCATTGCACCGGTATTCGCGGAGGTCATGGGTTCGAATCCCGTTGAAGCCCTGATTTTTTTCAGGTTTCTTCTTTCCAATTGCTTAAATTGGAAAATTTACTGCGAGGATCATACTTCACTTGCATCTATAACCGCAGTTCAAATATGAATTATTTCATATACACTTTGCATCATTTCACTCCTTACGGGAGATATGAACTCATTAAATTGACCTTGCTCCCAATGTGTGGCTTCATAGCTCAGTTGGTAGAGCATCGCACCGGTATTCGCGGAGGTCATGGGTTCGAATCCTGTTGAAGCCCTGATTTTTTTTTCAGGTTTTCTTCTTTCCAATTGCTTAAATTGGAAAATTTACTGCGAGGATCATACTTCACTTGCATCTATAACCGCAGTTCGAATATGAATTATTTCATATACACTTTGCGTCATTTCACTCCTTACTGGAGATATGAACTCATTAAATTGACCTTGCTCCCAATGTGTGGCTTCATAGCTCAGTTGGTAGAGCATCGCACCAGTATTCGCGGAGGTCATGGGTTCGAATCCCGTTGAAGCCCTGATTTTTTTCAGGCTTCTTCTTTCCAATTGCTTAAATTGGAAAATTTACTGCGAGGATCATACTTCACTTGCATCCATAACCGCCGTTCAAATATGAATTATTTCATATACACTTTGCATGGAACAGCAGACCACGTCAAGTAATTTGAGCCAATTAGCCCTTTGTCCTTTGCTATATTAAAGGATTCAACGTTGTTCAGAGAATACATTAAATCGTTGATAAAAATCACCCCCGCATTCATATAATTATGATAACAGATTGGTTTGCCGTCTATCTTAATTTATATTACAATTATTCCAAATTATAGAGTCATAAGGTTTAGAATCCGTTGAAAAATCTGACTGAAATTCAGACCACCACTGCAGCATTTCTAAATAAAAAGTCGAATTAATGTGATAGTCATTAATATTATAGTTGCAGTGAAGAAAGAAAAAACCTCCATAAGGTTTGAGCAAATTTCTGAGAGAGCTTTTCCATGGAGACGGTTCAGGATTAAAAATTTTCGAAATCCATGCTAATCGAAGAGACTTTATTGAAGTCTCTAGATCAGCGATATTTAACCCCCCATAGTCAGAACTATTAATTGCAGCTCTCCTGGCTATTTTATCAGGCCCTTTCCTCAAGAATTTATATATTATCGTTTGAATCAGTGAAATGAAATCCGAGGGAGGTGAGAGGATCGAAAATATATAAACCAATTTAGGGAGAAGAAGACTTTTAATGATTGATACTTTACCAAATAAAGAGAGACCTCTTCAGCTCCACTGATGTATTTGTTTTTTAATTTCAGTGATCTTGTCGTAAACATTTTTCTGAAAAGACACTTCTCTGTCATAACTGAAGTGTACCCCAAGAGCTTTTACACTTTTGCACCATTTTAGGGATAAGGGCATCCCGGGACTGTCACGACACGAACCAATCCACATTGCCTCTGTTTTAGTATAATTAACTTTTAAACCCGATAATTTTCCAAAACGATCAAGTAATTTAAAGAGATTTTGTGCGGATGTCAAATCAGATAAAAAGGCAGTGAGGTCATCTGCATATTGGACAATTTTCCATTTCTTTAAGTCTAATTTAATTCCTTTAATATCAGTACTAGTTCGGATTGCAGCAGCTAAAGTCTCAATTGCGATCAAAAATAGATATGGCGACAGGGGATTCCCTTGCTTAACACCTCTGCTTAACTCAAAATTAGCAGAAAAAGATCCCGTTGTTTATGATACAACTGGATACATTATTATAAAATGTTTTAACCCATCTTACAAGACTATGACCAAAGCCGAAAATTTCTAAGCATTTAAACATAAAATTCCATTCAAGGCTGTCGAATGCCTTTTCAAAATCTATAAATAATAGTATACCCTGAATATTGAATGTTTTGGTGTATTCCATGATATCTAGAATTGAATTCTAATTCTAGCTGCTTCCCCTATGTATCGACCTGAAACATATCCAGTCTGATTGCTGTGAATTATCTCTGGTAAAATTTAAGTAATTCGTTTTGCTATTACTTTGGATGCTATTTTAGTGTCAACATTAGTGAGCGAAATCAGTCTCCAATTCTCAAGATGGGTTCTGTCTTTACCTGTTTTTTCGATAAGTGTAATGACACCTTGCCTTTTTGAGTTTTACATTTCTCCCTCTTCATAAGCCTCATTAAAGCTTTCAACCACCATTTTATCAATTGATGACCAAAATACATTATAGAATTCAATTGATAGACCATCATTTCCAGGAGTTTTACCTAGAGTTGGAATGTTTTAATAATGTTTTGACATTCTTCCATTGTTATTTTTCCTTCGCATTTCTCACTTGCTTCATTTGATAACTTTGATAAATTTGGATTTTCAAAGAATAATGCTGCATCTGGAGTGTCTAACTTTGTTTTAGAACTGCTGTACAGCTTAGTGCAAAATTGCTTTTGTGCGTTCATTATCGAGAGTGGATCGGTAGAGATAACTCCACTTATGTGTAATTTTCTATGTTTTTCTTAATATGGTTACGTTTCTCCAGTATTCAATTCTTCACGGCTCGCTTTGAGAGACAGCTCATTATCCATATCTATCATTTGCACGTCTAGTGAGTGGTAGCTGTCCTTTAGAGCGTCAACGTCGGCGGCGGTTTTGTTCTGTGACCTCTCTAATTTCTCAAGGAATACTATTCAACTTTGCTTCTTGTAATCTCTTGACCTGAGTAAGTCGTCCATTTTGGCAAGGACGGCATCCAGCTTGTTTGAGGTTGAGTCAATATTAGACATTGGTAACGTTTTAGATCTGGTTCTCACACTCATATAGAATGCTTATCGATCTAAGAAGATCTTCATTTTTCGAGAAAGTGAGAATTGACCAACTTCAAAGTGGAGAGCTCTACCTTGTGCGTCCTGCCTGCATCGCGTCATCACGTTAACTCCTCCATTGATAGACTTACTATTTTATATATATACTATTTTTTAAGTATATAATTAAGTAAAAAAAATCAAGCAAAATATATTTTTAAATACTTCTGTGGAAAATTTAAAATGTGGCTGTCAAGGATATATTTGTAAAAGAAAAATACATTTAATTTAACGTAAATACCAACATTTATTCCATTTATATTTATCTTATAGCTTTAATGCACTCATAATTTTCTCTTCCTCCAAATCTCTCTCCATTGCTTAAACCACCATGCATGCTTTTTTGGCCCCAGTCTCCCATCATCATTCAATTTGGTGGCGCCCATGAACAGGCAGTGTAAGTATACTTGTACTTTTAAGAAGGTCTTCTCGTCTTTAACTTAATAGGTTTTTCACATTTTAGGTAAACAATAATCCTAATGATGCAACATGAAGGATTTAGCTAGTTTTGCTGTTCAATTCAAAGCTTAGTAGCAGAGAAAATGGAAATGAATCTTTCATTTGTAAATGAAAAACTCTTTCTGGAGTGATTTAGTCTAAGTTTTATAGGTTTGTAGGTTTTGGCAAAGCAGTAATCTAAGTCAAAAATGATTATTGTTATGTGAAAAGATGTGTTCAGGACTTTGACTTTGTAATTTAAAGCTGTATAGTCCAAACATTATTCAGTTTTATTGCCCCCATAACAGAGAAAATGGAATACATTATTTAGTATGTAACTGGACAATTGCGATGAGTTTAAGGTTCAGTAGCTGTTTATTACTTTATTGATAAAACTTGATTAAGTTGGAAGGCTGATCAAACAGCAAAAAATGTTTCTTTTTAATTCTTCACGCTGGTCCAAAGTTTTGAAACAAGTTTTTTGTTCACTCTGCTTTCGGAGTGAATTATTACAAACTTTTCATGTTGTATGAAAGAAATAATATATTCAAGTTAGTTTTACTTTTCGAGAGATTTAACCAGGAAACTCAAATATCTTTAGATTTCAAAGGAAAATTATTTTTATTAGGGAAAGTACATGGTGCACTCAAAGAGCTTTAAACAAGTAATTCCCTTTGAAAGTATTACACCCCAGACAGAAACGACAGCACAACCTGTTCCAATTGACCAGAAGCCGTGCGTGCTTTGTCAGAAAAGGAAAGAAGAAATGTTTGCAATGTCCAACGAATTCCAAAAAAACAGACCTTGGTGCAGGATACAAATTCCTCGCAGAGAATTGGCTGCTTTCCAATGAGCTTGGAATGATACCTTTTGCTATTAACTTAGAACAACTGAATGATGGCTCTGGAGTTGAGAATACCCTCGTAAAGAACAAAGCATCGTGGCATAAATCGTGCATGGTCAAAGTTAACAGCACCAAACTCAAAAGAGCTCAAAAGAGAAGAGAGCAAGAAGACGATGCTACTTCCCATAGCCCTGTGAAACCGGAAGAACTAGTTTACCTGGCGAAGGTTAGACTTGATGAAAATGAAACTAAGTGCTTCTCGTCGAAGAGCGATTTGAGATATTGACCAAGGAGGTGACCAGTTAAAAGCATCAATAATAAGCTTCCATTGTTTAAAAGCCATTTAGAACAGAAATTAGACAAGAAGAAGGTACAAGTTGCGGCTCTGAAGGATGATTGTGCCCTATTCTCCAGCTGAGACTATACATTGCTTGTCAGAGTCGTGAAGGAAACCTCCAAGAATTCTTTAAACATGAGAATCATCCATGGCGCCCATCTCTGGTGCAGGCTAGTAGATTGAGAGAAGGCCAGAAGTCAGATCTTGTAAAGTGCATGGAAAAGAATTCTACACCGGCTGCTGAATCCCCAGAAGTGGACGTCGCAATACTTGATGTAGCTGTTATGGAACAAATGGCATCGCCTGGGGCCGCAAGAACATTTTAAGAGTATGCAGACAATGTTTTCATGCCATACATTATGGAACAATTTCAACCAGTCAAAGGAGTCGACATTATCTGAGATGTTTATCCACAAGATAGTTTAAAGACAGTTACTAGGGAGATGAGGGGCTCTGGTACAAGCAGAAGGTTAACATCCACTTCCCAGATTCCGAAGAACTGGAAGCTAGAGTTTCTTACGCGTGAATGAGGACAAGACAGAGATCTTCCACTTCCTGGCGAAGCAAGTGGAATCTTGTCACGTAGAAGGTACAGACCTGTACACTACATTCGAGGAACACGTTTTAAGCTCACCAAGAAGTGTGGATATCGGAGAGTCATGATCAGAACCATTGATACAGATGTTGTGGTTCTTTCAGTTTCCAAGATGCAAGGTATTGTTCTTGATGAGCTTTGGTTTGCTTTGGCACACCTGACATTACTGCTCAGCTTGGACCACAGAAGGCCAAGGCTCTTCCAATGCTGCATGCCCTAACAGGTTATGACACCGTTTCTTTCTTTTATGGCAAAGGGAAACTAACAGCATGGGATACCTGGAGTGTGTTCCCTGCAGTAACTGATGTGTTGGCTGACTTATCTTCAGTTCCAGCGAGTATCCTCGAAGACTACATGCCGCTGATTGAGAGATTTGTTGTTCTTCTCTACAGCAGAACCAGCACAGCATTAACAGTGAATGAAGCTAGACAAGAGCTCTGTTCAAAGAAATCAAGGGCTATTGAAAACATTCTGCCAACTCGAGGTGCCCTTTTGTGCTGTTTATCAGACCGGACATGTGCTGAAGTGCTTTGATTGCTAAACTACAGATTCCAAGTCCGCGAGAATGGGGTTGGAGGAAGTGAATGGAAGCCGGTGTGGACAGTTCTGCCACAAGCGCAAGAATCATGTTATGAGCTGATTCACTGCGGGTGCAAGAGAGGATACACTGGTCAATGCAAATGCCATAAAGCAAGCCTGGAATGCTTAGCCCTGTGCAGGACACTGCCAAGATGATTAGTTGCTTACGGCGAATATAGCGTAAAAGTGTAACTCTCTTTCTTGCGGTCAGGAGATAGACCATTTGACACACACTGAAAATTGAAGATCCTTTTTAATCCTTTCTTGATTTTCAAGGACTGCTGCAAAAAAGAAAAATTTCTACTCGCAAAACACTGCTGGAGTCACGTGAATTAGTATAGAGTGTTAAAGTGTAAACTTTCTTTCTCGTAGTCACGTGAGAAACCATGTGACATACATTATTGGAAATATTATGCAATAAAGATGCTTTTATTGCTCTGATCTTACCAAAGACTGTTTATCGTGAAAACTAAAACAATTGTTTTATTTCAGCCTCGTTTTCATGCATACTAGAATCATGTGAATTTGGCCATGTTCAGTTATCCTCTTAAAGAGGTGATTCGTCGCTGGCCCTATATCAGAAAATGATCAGTAGCTATAATTGCGTCATCCTGCTAAGTTTCTGGCTTTTATCAAAAAGCGAACGATTTTTGGCTTAACAGCTGGACTAGAACCAGAAGAAGGCTGTTAGAGACACTAAAAGTGCTGTTGTAAAGATTTTGTTCTTAAAAACATACCAAATCTGTTTTTTTATGTTATCATTTAGCATCTAGTTTTGAGATCTTTATACATGTTTTTGCTTTTCTATATGTGGAAGCGAATTCTAAGGAAATCTGTGAGAAAATATCCTTCCTTCCATTTTCAGAAAAATGCTGATGTCAGCATTTTTGCTGAGATTCAAGGCTAATTACAGTATTTCTGCAAATAATAGCCGGGGGTGATTATTTCTATTTTCGCACCAAAAGGGTGTGATTATTTAATAGAGGCGATTATGTCAAATATTTCTCACAGGAGGTCGTGTCCTAGATATTTTGTTTTATTATACCAAGCAATAAAGGAAAAAGTGAAATACATGAACATTACCGTAGAAAAAACTATAAAAAACGGTGCATTTGTAACCATTCAGTTTGAAAAATTAAATGAAAGCCTGTTTGCTAACAAGGATTTCAATTTTTAACTTGAGAGGGAGCGGATAAGAGAAAGAGAAATTGGCAAGGGGGGATTATTGGAAGAAGGTGATTATTTTAAATATTTACGTTGAAGGGGGCAATTATTCGAGGGAGGCGATTAATCAAGGGATGGCTATTATTCGAGGAAATACGGTATCTCGTAAAAATGCATAGCTACCCCTATTTTTCTTTGTGGATTTCAATAGCCCTTGCAAAGATCTACTTTTTCCTTGTGGTCCTAACCTGGCATAAAAAGCTTTGTATTCAGTAGGCACAGTCCTTAAGTTTAATTCATTTACCATACGCTCAACAAAAATGTTGAAGCGATGCAAAATGTGTGTTTCAATAACCTCTATGATTTCCTGTTGTCTGTTTCATACATTTGTGTAATTTTGTACTTGAAATGTTCCTTTCCCATGCAGAAGCTAATTTTCCTCAGTCTGGCCTCCCTACCTCAGTCAAGAGAGGCTCAAGGTCTTCTTCTGCAAAGGAATTAACTACTGGCATAAAGGTGTGTCCTGCTATATACCATCACCTGCACCTCTTTCTATGTGGGTAGTCACAGGCCAAATTGAAAGTTCAAAATCTAAATATATCTCATTGATGGATTAATAAAAAAACTGGGCTTGCAATACAAGCAGGTATGAACTGGAGGATTGTGGTTTTAACTTTCATTATTATTTTCCAGGAATGCAATGAATTGTATAATGATGAGAAGTGAGGGTATTTATAAACTGGGTCCCAGAAATACTTGATTGGATCTCAAAATCTTAGACTGAATTCTCTAATTTGTGATGACCTGTCTTTCTGTCTCTCAGAGTCTAAAATTATCAAGTTCGATCAAGTTTCAGTTTTTGATTTTCAAACAAAGATAGATCTTGGCATCTCAGCTAGTCTCTGATTTACTACTTGCCATCCCTTAGTTTCATCATTTACCTAGCTCTTTAGTGCTTAATGGTTGCCCTGTTCCAGTATGGTTGTCTTGTTTTCAGTATAGCCTGGGAGGGGGGCGGGGGGTTGGGGGGTACCTTATTCAGAGGGGTACCTTATTCAGGCTGCAGGTATATAAAAGGGCAGGGAAATCGGTCATTTAGGTATTTAAAAGGGTCTTTAATTAAAATATTTTTGAAAAGACGCCCCTTATGGCTGTATCAGTTTATTTATTAAGCACTACACGAAAATGAGAACAAGACTTCCTAAAGTAGGTGTATGAAAGGGGTACCTTTTTCAATGAAAGATATATAAAAGAGGTATCTTTTGTGCCAAAATGGTATATAAAAGGGTAAGGGGTTGGATCTCGAGATGGAGCCTCCCCGTTTGTAACGGGCATCAACATGGCTTTGATAGTGGAGAAGTAGGCCTTTATCTGTTGTTTTCCTGTGGACACATGTTTTCAGCTGTTTCCCAATCTTTATGAGTTCCATTGCGATGAAAGGTAATTTATTATTATTAAAACACCTGCGTGACGCCCACAATCAGAGAAACAAAGATCTTCGGGAACAATTCACCATTCTTAAGAAATGCTGAGGGAAATTTGAGTGCTTAATTTACGAAATGCTCTTTATTCAAGAAGTGAGACCTGAGCTGAACACGCAATCTGATTCAATCAAAGCAAAACTATTTAGAACCTAATTATCACTTTCTACGTTCCGCATTGTAGTGTTTTTAATTACATGCAACAAGATTTTCACACGCATTTTAGTATATTAAGAACTCACAAGACTTTGACCTTTAGTTTTACGAATTTGAAAATGATGAACGATTCATCGAAACGTCATTCACAATTTTTATCACTAATTTTTCTCAATTGATTTTCTCTGTTTAGCAAAAAATGAAGACAATGAAGAAAATTATAATTTTTTGCAAAATGTGCGGAAATTTTTTGGCATCAACATAGTCAAGCTACTTACCTTGAGCACTTCTTGAATGTCATTTTTTGATATAGTTACTTTATATTTTTAAGTTTTCTATTGCAAAGTTCTCGGAAATAATTGTTTCTATATCATTTTCTTCATCCAGTTGACATGTTTATTTCTTATACTTGTGTAGTTAGAGCAAGAAGTAAAGGACAGTCTCAGCAATGGTGATACTGCTGCACAATGTGAGCTTGATAAGATTTACTTGAAAGTTTAAATTATATGATCATAATGACCAACATAACTGCACACTATAGTTTGCTGTCATTCCTGAAGGATTCTATGAATGAAGCATTCAGACCTGATTTTGACTGAGAAGTCTGACAGCTACTCAGTGATGGTACATGCATTAGGAGCAGGGTTGTTGATAAGTGCCAGCTACCGGCAAAATTCTCCTGCTGAGAAAGACGTGATCGCCGGCTAGATGTTATCAAGTTAAGGTCACTCGGTAAAGGACAACAAACGGTTCTCAGGTTAGACACGCACAATCGCACAATGATTTGATACCTGAACCATATCAAGCTGTCTACATGTAAATGAAAAATTTGGAATAAGTTCCCAGGTACGTTGAGTATGGGTGTCAGTATAACGATCGGTTACATTGTTAGTAATTGGAATAAAATCTTGTTTTGAGCACATGTTTAGGGTGTGCCCTTCCCTTGTACTGCGTCTGCCATCTTGTAAATATGAAGCTTGGTTGCCCAGCATTCAAGGTGTTGCAAAAGATTGGAGATGAAACTCGTTTTGGGACTCTCGCGAAAAATGGTGACTAGTTCAATGAAAATCTTAGCCACGAGACTATTTTCTTAGCTACAACCCTTGAGGAGTAACTTAGCAACTAAGAAATATTGCTAGAATACCCTTGCAATTTGACAAGCTCCCTTAATAACCTTGTGCACTGGTTATTCTTCCAGTATTTTATAAGGTTGGCGTAAAATTGCCAGTACCCAATATCATCCCATAGGGTGTAAGAGGGACAATTTAGCCCTTCTGTCACAAGGTGACCTAGGTGAGTAGTACAGCAACCTGATTGGCTGGCTTTAGTGTTTGGTCCTGTCAACCACAAAAAAGGTCAGAGCTATTGTAGCAACCTAAGTTTTTGAAGTCTAATTGGACTGCAATTAATGTTTTCAGACCCTTCTCTACATTTCTTGGCAGCCCAGGGTGAAATAGCAAAGATAAAGGAAGAGATTGACAAAGGTGTGTTTTAATATAATTATTTGAAACCAACTTCTACATGTAAATGGTTCAAGTGTTGTATCAGGTGTTTTCAGGTGGTAAGTAATGAAAGTAATGGGTATGTGTTTCACAGTTGCTACCTATGATGATTTATAGCTGTCATCGTTGTCTGAGTCAAAGACATGAGATTTTTATCTTTGGAGTATCAGGACAACCAGAGGTCAGATTGTATCCAAAGACATCCAAAGATCTCTGTAGATGATGTACAGCTTACCCCTCCCCTGTGAAAAAACAGGGTTTTCTTTAGGGGAGGGGACAGATACTGGTATACACAGGCTAAGATTTCTGAGGCATTTTTGTAAATTGGCAAAGATGGTTTGAACATTTCTAGTCCATGAGTCTTAAGAAGTGCTTCACCAAAATAATGCCATTGTCAACACTTTTCCCTTGAAAAGTGGCAGCAAAGGGAGATGTGTACTCATCACAGACTTTTAATTAGTTATCTTGGTTCTCGTTTAGCATGTACACTACATCTAAAAACAATTTGTTAGCCATATGCACTTGAGAGATTCGGATGTTTAAATAAGTGGGCATGAGATCGGATGTGGATCTCACCCGGTCCTCTGGCCAGAGTCTGGTTCATAGACCTTCAACTACACTTTATCCACCATAATTGTGGTAAATAATTGAGGTTTTTTTTTTTTCTTGCAGGAACAGATGTTAATACTGTGGATAAGACAGGACTGACACCCCTTGCCTGGGCTGCAGCTCACAGACAGGTGAGGACAGTAGAACAACCTAGACAGAAAAAAATTGATCAAACTCTCAGCTTTTAGCCCATCCCTTTCGTTTGAATTTTTTGGCCAATCAAGTACAAATTTCTAAAAAAATAACTTACCTTAGGGAGATCTTATAGGGAAATGAATACTGTTATTGATAAAGTGTGAGGTCAAGATGGCTAGGTATTGACCAACTTTTCATTTCCTGTGTATTTATGGACCAAGACTGAGTCCATGCCCATGAAAATAAAGAACAAAGATCATACCCCACAGCCATCTTGACAGGTTGATAGAGGATTTATCCTGTGGCCAGAGCACATGCTAAATACAATGTATATTCTTCGTTCTTAAAGAGTGCGAGCCCAAACACACGCTAAATACAATGTATATTCTTCGTTCTTAAAGCTTGCGAGCCCAAACACGCTAAATACAATGCATATTCTTCATTCTTAAAGTGTGTGAGCCCAAAGAAACGCTATATTCAATGTATTGTGTATACATGTATTCTTTGTTCTTAAAGCTTGCGAGCCAAAACAAACGCTAAATACAATGTATAATCTTCGTTCTTGAAGCGTGCGTGCCCACACACATGCTAAATACAATGTATATTCTTTGTTCTTAAAGCTTGCGAGCCAAAGCACACGCTAACTACAATGTGTATTCTTCGCTTTTCAAGCAACTGCGAGCTCAAACACAGGCTAAATACAATGTATCTTCTTCGTTCTTAAAGCGTGTGAGCCCAAAAAAAAAACGCTATATTCAATGTATTGGGTATACATGTATTCTTCGTTCTTAATGCTTGCGAGCCAAACAAACACTAAATACAATGTATAATCTTCGTTCTTGGAGCGTGCAAGCTCAAACACACGCTAAATACAATGTATATTCTTCGTTCTCAAAGCATGCGAGCCCAAACAAACGCTAAATACAATGTATTGTGTATATTCTTCGTTCTTGAAGCTTGCGAACCAAAACAAACGCTAAATACAATGTATATTCTTTGTTCTTAAGCATGCGAGCCCGAACAAACGCTAAATACAATGTATATATTCTTCATTCTTAAAACCTGCGAGCCCAAAACAAACGCTAAATACAATGTATATTTTTCTTTCTTAAAGCGTGCGAGCCCAAACAAACGGTAAATAAATTATATAATCTTCGTTCTTAAAGAGTGCAAGCCCAAACACACGCTAAATACGATGTGTATTCTTCGTTCTTAAAGCGTCCGATCCCAAACAAACTCTAAATTCAATGTACATTTGGCTCATTCTTAAAGCGTGTGAGCCCAAACAAATGCTAAATACCATGTATATTCTTCGTTCTTACAGCGTGCGAGCCCAAACACACGCTAAATAAAATATATAGTCTTCGTTCTTAAAGCTTGCGGGCCCAATTAAACGCTAAATACAATGTATATTCTTCGTTCTTAAAGCTTTCGAGCCCAACCAGATGCTAAAGACGATGTATATTCTTCATTCTTAAAGCTCGCGAGTCCAAACAAACCCTAAATACAATAGATATTCTTCGTTCTTAAGCTTGCGAGCTCAAACAAACGCTAGATGCAATGTATGAGATGCATTTCACCAATGGAATACCAATGGAATAAATGTTATTCAATTGGTACCAATCGGTCCAATGGACAAGTGGAATGCACCCCCACACAGCCTGAAGCCAATGGAAATATTCTAAGTCCCCGTAATGAGATGCATTTCACCAATGGTATAAATGTTATTCCATTGGTACCAATCATACCAATTGGTCCAATGGACAAGTAGAGTGCACCCCCACTTAGCCTGAGGCCATCGAAGGTCCCCGTGATAAGATGTATTTCACCAATGGAATACCAATGGAATAAATATGTTTCCATTGGGGTCTGTTTGTGTGTATTGGAGAACCCTCTGAATGTGTGGTATATACTAAATAATAATATATAGATTTAGGTCAACCTAAAAGCGGAGCTCCTGTAGCCCGATTAGGCTTACCCAGGATAAGGTTAAATTTTGATTT
>CM042753.1:20575152-20581561 GCA_022496165.2 Catalaphyllia jardinei
ATGGGAATCTTTTACTACTTAATTGAAAAGCACATGCAAAAATTCAGGCACTTTTGAAGGAAAAAATTTTTCCCGAAAAAGTCACTTACGACCGTCTTGCACAAAGCCATTCAATTGTCATATAGCCGTCATGAAACATGATATGATTTCTTCTAATACTGGTGACCTCTCCCGATCTAAAAAAACCCTGCATAACAAAGAACATAAAGACAAATATTCCTCAGCTGGAGAGTATTAGATAAATCAGTGGCAGAAATGATATCTTTGATAAGGTTCTTTCCTATGACACCTGTTAGTTCCTAAAATTCTTTTTGCTGCCTCCTGCACCCTATTAACTAAAGGATTATCTGTAGGGGATACAAGACCGGCTGATTCGTGTGCCCACCTAATGCTATAAAATGCAGTGTCCACAGAACTGCTAGATCTAGTAGAATCTAAAACATATTGTAATTAAACAGCCACATGCATAGGATTAGCAGGAAAGTAAGAAAGTTCGTGCTTGCTTAATGCAAATTCCTTCCATCTCCTGGACGCGCTGTCATACATGCTAACCGTCCCGGGAGACTTCGCGGACAAAATTGTCGTCTGAAGCCTGGCACTAAGAGACAAGGAGTCAGGATCCTTGAATGCCCAGGTTTCTCTCCATAGGCCGTTCTGAAAACCGTCTATACAAGGAACGCAAAAACAAAATAAAAATCAGAAGTATCAAAACATCTTTATTGAGGAAGAACAATTCAGCAAAGAGAAAGCAAGCGGCTTCTAAGATAATATCACAAAAACTAACAACACACTAACAAACAATGACAAAACCAACTGAAGCAAGGAGTAACAAAAGACTCCAACTAATGGGTGCAAAAGACCCTAACGTGAGTGACACTTAGGGCAACAGCCACTGTCATCAGTACAAAAGCCTGATGGAGAAATCCTCCCTGGCAACTTGAAACTAATGCGCAGAGCAGCAACTAAGAAGGACGATTCTCCTGCGCCAAACAAATCGCTCTTGGCTTTGCCTCTCACAAAAAGTTGCTTAAATTTCGGAAGTACAACCCAATCGTGAACAAACGTTTTCCAATGTCTACCATTGTCACACAGCAATGGCCAAAAATACGAAGACTTCCAAAAAGGCATAACGTGTGTCCCCTCCGCTTTACACACACTCAAATGGGCAATAACCCTCACAATCTGCGAAACTGGAGGGAGAATCCAGTTGTTCTCAAAATGCCGGTTTTGCAAAAAAAGCATCAACAGCCTCAGTTCTCGGTTGAAAAAAACCTGGAATTAAAACGGGAAAGCCTCGCATTATAACTGCATGCAAATCTGTCAATAGTGTGCGGTCCCCATCGAAAATCTAACATATGAGAAACATCATCATTCAAAGTATAATCATCAAAGTCAATAATCCTACTTAAATGGTCGGCCTCAGAATTGGAACTTCTAGGAATCCACTTCAACTCAAGTGAAATTCCAAAACTAACACAAACATGAAATATGCGAAGAGCTAAGTCCTGAAGTTCAGGAACCTTGCTACCAGAATGAACGATAATAACAACGTTTGCGTTATTAGTAAACCATCAGTAATCAAAGCTAATTCTACAGTCTTTAGCTCTCGCCAAGTTGAACTTGTCGTCCTTTCAGCAGGTGGCCAATTTTGGTGAAAGACTTTGCCACAGGCATGATCTGACGCATCAGAGTAGACAAATTTAGCCGGTATACACGGAAGTAACCAAGACACTTTCGTATTTACAACAGCATACACGACCTTGTCATGATCCTAGTTACATCACCTACACAAGGCGTTAATGATATAATCTGACTTACAACTGCGGCCACAGTTCTCACATTGACAGTGGTACAACCTCCCTTGAGAACAGAATCAACACTCCTCTTTAACTTCGTTATTCTATGTTCGGTGACAGAAATAAAGCCTTGATTAGTGTCTAATACAGTACCTAGCCAGATGATATTCTGAACTGGTTCCCAAAGGGACTTGTCTTCATTAATGATGAAACCAAATTTAAGCAAATCTGCATTAACAGTCAAACTACTGATCTTAGCTTGAATACTGTTCGAGCCACCTCCTAGACCATCGTCAAGAAAAATTACCATAGGAATGTCTTTGCATCTCCACGACGTTACTACAGGCTTTAACAACTTAGTAAGCAAATACGGAGCAGACGACAAACCAAAAGGCAAAACCGCGAATTGAAAATACTTCAAGACCCCATCGCCAAAATCCCAGGCAAAGGCCAAATATTTTCTGTGTTCAGAAAAAAGCCGTTGCCTAGGCAATACTCCATTTTATTGTAATTAGACTCCCTTTTTTACATTATTTTTCAGTCCTTTCACACCTCTTTTTGTATTACACTTTTACAAATTTTTTCGCACCCCTTTTCGTATATATTCCGTCCACGCGCTTACATTTTTTCATTCGTTAAAGGCTGTAGACTGATAGCCGAAAGCT
Organism: Catalaphyllia jardinei; assembly: GCA_022496165.2. Classification (NCBI taxonomy): domain Eukaryota; kingdom Metazoa; phylum Cnidaria; class Anthozoa; order Scleractinia; family Caryophylliidae; genus Catalaphyllia; species Catalaphyllia jardinei. The sequence goes on from CM042753.1 coordinate 20,577,614, forward strand.
TATGATTGTTTTTAACCTTTTTTAGCCAGAGAACGTTTTTATAATTTAAATTCAGCTTCTTTATTTCCCTGAGATGAGAGTCAGCAGATTCGGAATTGGCTCTCTTGATATTGGATAAAGACTCATTTAGAATGCGCTTCATCGAATCTACAAGACTGTCATTGTTCTTGGCAATCGCCGTATCCACGATGTTCAGAACTTCAGACTGCTCCATGGCAGGAGAAGAGAATAAATAGAAAATTATAGTGAGTGGTGTCGGCCTAGAATGATTGCCCACGTGCAATCCTAAGCTTAAATACTCACACGCCATTACTCATGATGCAGCTGCATTAAAGGACCCAGGCCCACGGCCTACTGCTCTCGTGCCGCAGAAATATTAAATTTCAGGCTAATTCGTAGCAACTCAATCGCCAGAAATTCCATTACAAGCAATATAGCGAACGAAAGGAACCTCATGCATTGTATTGGTTTTTCCCATGACCCCTCACGGCGAAAACAAAAACGTTTTTTTTTTGGGAGGGGTGTCATTTCTTATCCTCAACACTCTCCCCCACTGTAAAGATGTCGTCCTCGACGTATATAATACTGCAGAGATCGTTGTCTCTGTTACAATACTGAAAATACTAGTTAATTTTACACATTCAAACTTCGTTTAGGAAAGGGGTGATCAGGCCATAACCTACCAAGACTACAGAAACAACTTTAGACTGTTCCCAGCCAAAGTTCAAGGACTATGACTAATAAATTCCTCAGTTTATGGAGGAACAAGAATTAGTTCTCTGACCGGACCTAAAGTTTCAAAGTTTTGTTTTCCAAAGTTTAAAGATTTTAGCCAACTCAACAGTTTAACAGTGTCATTTAAGCATCAGGATCAATGTTCTAATGGTCCAGTAAGGGTACGCTCCAACAGGTCCATGAGAGACGGGATATGTCCATGGCCAGATACAGTTCAGCCTTGTATAACTAGGTGATCCCACGACAGTTCCTTTGAAAGCAGGTGCTGATAATACAGGTGTATCACAGAGAGTATGATTGGTTGCTCTCTGATAGAAATTGGGTACTCCCAAGGTTTCGTACGTTAACATGGTAGGTGCTCTGCGCTGCCTGACTGGGCGTTCATGAGTCTCCACTGTCTGACAGGTTCCTCCCTGATGGCTCCTGCACTAGTTCTTGGGATTCCAGCTGCATCTCCACCGTCTGACAGGTTCCTCTCCGATGGTTCCTCCACTGGTTCTTGGAATTCCGCTGCATCTCCACCGTGAGATGTCTCCTCTTGTGAAGATTGCGGTTCTGCCATTTTCTTCTCCTGTACTGGAGAGAATGTTAGTATCCCATCTGGCTCATCATCGGAACTGTTTTCTGGGCTTGGGTCAGGTGGTGTCTTGGGCGATTTGCTTCTCTTCAAAACGCGTTTTGCTTTTCTACAGATCTTGTCCTGTCGTACTTCAAAGGCATTACAAGGTAGAAGAAGATTTCGGTTAATAACATACTGACGCCCCACACCATTCTCTGGCTTAACTTCATAAACAGGACTTGCTTCTCCTTTCCGTTCCACAACTCGATGTACAGTACCTTCCCAATAGGACTTGAGCTTTCCAGGACCACCTCTCTTACTCAAGTTTTGCTCGAACACTCTATCGCCTTGCTTTAAAACAAAACTGTTAACTTTCCTGTCATACTGTTTCTTGCCCTTTTGACCAGATGATTCAGATCTCTTTGAAGCTAACGCATATGCTTCCTCTTCTTTGCTGACTGCCATTCCTTGACATAGGTTGGGTAGTTCAAGGAAGCATTAGGCTCTCTGCCAAAGATCACATCTACTGGAAGTCTTGTCGACCGACCAAACAGCAAGAAGAAAGGTGAGAATCCTGTAGCTTCATGCCGAGTACAGTTATAGGCATGTACCACTTTGTGCAGACTGTCCTTCCAGTGTGACTTCTTACTTTCAGGCAATGTTCGCAACATGGCAAGGAGTGTTTGGTTAAGTCGTTCTGTTTTCCCATTTCCTTGTGGATGGTAGGGTGTTGTTCGAGAGTGCACCATGCCACAGCATTCCTCGAGCTGGTGAAACAACCTATTCTCAAATTCGCCTCCTTCGAGCTGACTTGTTCTCTGTTGCGTATGCTTGAGCGAACCTGGTGAAATGGTCTACTATTACAAGAATGTACTCATATCCACCACTGCTCCTTTCTAAGTGAACAAAGTCTATTGACACAAGTTCAAATGGTGCAGAACTGTGGATGTTCTCAATTGGTGCTCTTGATTCAATATGAGGTCTTTGCTTTAGGCAACTGCAAACACGTGTGACAAAATGGTCAATGTCTTTTTATGCATGGCGAAAAGAATCGTTCTCTCGTTAGGTGGAGGACTCTTTCTACTCCCAGATGCCCCATTCCTTCATGTAACTCGCTAAATACTGTCCTGTGAAACTTCTGAGAAAGAACAAATTGTATATTTGAGCCACTTCTGCGACAAAGGATTCCGTCTTTTCCAACATCTAGCTTCTTCCATTCACGCAAGAGGGATCGCAAGTCGGGTGGTGCTCTCTGTCTGTCTTGCCGAGTTGGTTGTTTGCCACTTTGTTTATGTTCAATCACTTTCCTAATGGCAGGGTCTTCTCTCTGAGCCTGGTAGAGTTCTTTGGGTGTAATCAGTTGCATTTGCATGGTAACCTTATCATCCATCATGCGCTTAACTCCTCTTGGCCTACTGGATAAAGCGGCAAGCCAGACTGCTTCTCCTTGGCGCTGAGCGTTTATAGCTTCCTCTGTGGCTTTAATCCATTCTGGCTGAACTTCCTCCTTACATTCATTAATAAATTGTATGAAAGGCATCCTTGACAGGGCATCTGCATATCGATTCGCAGTTCCTGGACGATACTTTACTGTAAAGTTAAAATCACAAAGCTCTGCTACCCAACGGTGACCTGTAGTATTAAGCCTGTCAGAGGTGAGTACATAGGTTAACGGGTTGTTGTCCGTGTACACAGTAAAATGTGGCGCATAATATAGATAATCTCTGAACTGTTGAGTTATAGCCCATTTGAGAGCTAAAAGTTCTAGTTTGCTGGAATGAAGATGGCAGTTCTTCTCTGCAGCTGTCAGTGTGCGGGACCCATAGGCAATAACTCGTAACTTTCCGTCCTGTCTCTGATACAGTGCACCTGCACCTGTGTCCCAAAGGGCCTCGACTGGTACTCCATTTAACACACACGAAACTTTGCACTTTTTGCCCACAAGGTTAGTTACTGCTACATGTTGCTTTGGTTAATGGCTGGCAAATACATAACTATCCCCACGTTCCACTCGCAAACGTGTCTGTGTTTCTAGATGTTCAATCGCCTGACAAAGCCTCTTGTGACTGTCACTGAAGTTTCTGGCACCTCTGTCCACAATACTGAACCGCTTTGCAACCCGAACACTGCTTGAAAACTCGATCCTTCCCTCGACTCTTTGACAACAAACGCATTTCTGGGACTTAGGGTTTTTATCAGAGTGGGCTACTTCATGTCCCGTGGTTGTATCCCTCGCCTGTTTCCTGAACCTGAACCTGTTTCGCCACCGTTATTCTTCTTCCAACAACCACGAGCCTAATAACCACTACTACCACAGATGTGACGATGGTCGCACGACTCCCCTCTACCTTTTGCTTGACAACTGGGACAGCCTATAGGTCAACAGTACCATTGTTGGTTCTGAGATCCTGGTGGGGTACTACTGTTCAATCGCTCGTCTTCAGCTCGATTCTTCTCAATAGACTCTTTCAAGGTTACAAGTTCAGAACGGACTGCGTGTAGTGCAGCCATAAATTTATCTTCCTTAGTATTGCCTGTCTCGGTGCGTTTTAACTTCTTATCAGTGATTGCAGGTTGGACAGCCCCTTTCCCTGTCTGTGATGCAAGCACTTCATTAACCTTTGGCGAATTCTTTTGACGAGTAGAAGATCTTA
>CM042753.1:20581571-20586571 GCA_022496165.2 Catalaphyllia jardinei
TCAGTTTCTTCCAAAACAGTGTTATTCATTTGCTGAATAAGATCTTCATTTTTTTTTCATCTGGGTTTTGGAGGAATGGCCTCAATCTGGTCCGGATGGCTTCATCGTGAAGACCAGTGTCCACTGCGTGAAGAAACATACCCTGGACCAATGCTGGGTCATACTTTGAGTGTCTGCCTCCTTTGAAGCAAACAGGATCTTCTGCTTGGTATCTAGGGCCCTAATTAGGAAACTCTGAGAACCCTCCTGGGGCTCTTGAACTAATGTAGAGAGCTGACGATAAAGTTTTGTAGCACTCTTTTCCTGATAGTGGGATCTCAGTATGCGTCTTAACCGAGGAAGAGTGAAACTCTCAATACCTTCTAAATTACTCCTTAATCTCATCCCTGGGTTAATAGACCTGACCACAGCATCCACTACTTCTAGGGACTTGTAGCCTTTTTGCAAAGCACCCTCAATTTGTCTCGCTAAGCTGACAAAACTCAATTTGTCCTTTTGCCCTGGCTCCCCAATCTGACCGATAATTTTCAACTCTCTTGAAATCACTCGGTTGAAAATACAATGGTTTTACATCTTCAATTTTAGGCTTACCCTCTCCAAGAGACGGTTGAGAAATTCCAGGCTTGGCTTTCTTGTCAGCTGTTCTTCGATCAACCTTACAAGTCCCTTTCTATTGTTTTCCTTCGTGTCCTCATCACTTCATTCCGGAGTTTTAGCGATCTCCTCCAGGTCCTCAACTCCTAACTGGCAGAGATAACTCTGTATCTGCATCAGAACATCCTCAATTTCCATTATTTATGTTCTTGCTCGGGCTTGTTTCCTTCGATCGATTTACTTTTATCCTGTAACTTCTTTCACTCTAATCCACCGACCATTACATAAAAACGTTGCTTCGACTTTTACGTTTAGTTTACTCCTGGACAGGCCCCCAAATGTTACCGGCCGCGGTAGGAGAAGTCGAGGTCATTCACATACTCAATACAAACATACAAGCAATATGGCAGACAAAACGAACCTCGTCCGTTTTTCGACTTTTTCCCATGACCCCTCACGGCGAAAACAAATACGTTTAAGGGGGGAGGGGTGGTGTCATTTCTTATCCTCAACATGGATTAGCGTGATAAAATCCGTTCACGTGCGATACCAGACCATACCACACTCTCGTCTATAGGTAATATCAGTTCTCCCTTTTAGTGCAAAGAACACTTTTGTGACAACGTATCTTTTGGAATCATCCCTAGCTCGGTTCACAGATGTCGTGTGTTGTTTTCAAACTATTTGGTGTTTGCTAAACGGATTTATCCCCTCAGCCGCTTGTTTATTTTCTCCCGTATGAAAGAGAACAAGAAGTTCACAAATGTATTCACCCGAAACATTTTCGAGTTAGCGGAAATTAGTAAGTCGTGACAAAAGAACTTCTCAAATATTGCTGCAGACACTGTGGCGCTTACGAAAACCGCAAATAAATCTAGTCAGTCTTTAGTCATTCACCCATGTAGGATATAATATCGGTCAAGTTGAAACGCTTCTCGGTTCTATTAATCGATATCATTGTGTATTTTGAACTGGTTTATTGTTAACACCAACGGTGGCTACACCATAAGAACGTGATATCCCGAGACACGACGTGATTTAATTATTAATTAGTAATTGTTTGTCGATGATATGAAAATTTGCCTCTTGAATGAAACAAAACAATTCCTCTTCCATTTTTTTTATAAGTTAATAACATTATTTCATTTTCCTCCAGCCGGACAAAAAGCGAGCATATCTTCCTTTGTATGTTTTTGAGAAAACAAGGGTATCATGCTACAACCTTTGCGAGGAAAACAAAAGTATCAAGTTACAAATGTTGGCATTGAAGAGATAAAATTGTCACGTTTGCTAGTTCAACGTATTAATGAATTTAAAATAAACGAAATTCAACGTAAAACACCACAGTAAAATGTAAAACCGTCTTGACAAACAGTAATTGTAAGTTGTTTTTGGGCCTTGAACTAACAAGTTTCATACAGGCAGCAGATGACTCAAAACGCACTGACAGTCCTGCAAAACACTCTGCACTATATGAAATTGTCTCACTAGTCTTTGTAGAAGCACTGGTTGCAAAAATTAGTGAAACCTGTCGTTTAACATGGTTTCTTTGACCTACCAATACATCAGTGTAATTATAGTGGTTGATACAGTCCAGCCTCCCATAAGCGACTACTCAATATGCCCAAAATGCCGAACCTAGGTGGTCACTTATGGGAGGTGGTCACTTACAAGAGCTTAGACACAATAGAATGGGAATTTATACAAAGAACCATCGCGCTATTTAATTTTGGGAAAAGCAGTACAGTCTTAAACAATGGTTTCGGCACAAATTATTTTCGCTTGTCAAGAGGAGTGAGACAAGGTTGTCCTCTGTCTCCGTGTCTATTTATCTTGGCCGCGGAATTACTAGCGTGCAAAATCAGGCAAGATAAAGAAATTCATGGTATAAACATTTTCGGTAAGGAATTAAAACTAAGCCATTTTGCTGATGATACCACGCTTCTTAACAGTAACTGTAAATTCGATTAATAAGGCTATCGCTGTTTTGAACTGAAGCTCTGTGGCTGGGACCGTAGAGACATAGACAAGACAAACCCTTTGGATTTCAGTGGCCAGAAAAACCAATTCGTGTGCTGGGCACTTTTATCTCTTATAATGAGAAAGAAAATGAAAAATGCAACTTTACGTTAAAATTGCAAAAACTGAAGACTATCCTTTACATATGGAACTGTCGGAGTCTTACACCATTTGGAAGGTGCCTAATAGCTAAAAGTCTTGGCATCTCTCAACTGATACACTCTATATCCAGCCTTGATGTTCTTCTCGAATATCTTAACGTGGTGAAATCGGCCATATTTAAATTCATTTGGAAAAATAAAAAGGACAAAATTAAGCGTAAAGTGATGTTTTTAGATTACGACCAAGGAGGTCTACGAGCACCAAGTATATATGTTTTATCAAAATCTTTGAAGTTAGCTTGGATCTCCAGACTGTTAGCTGATGAACATAAGAGCGTTGAATCTTGGAAGGCGATTCCTAATTATTTTTTAGAAAGATACGGTGGCCTAAACTTCATATTACGATGTAATTATGACAAGAAATGTCTTGAACAGATTGGGCTACCTCAGTTCTTTAAATCGATGCATTTCTTGGAATTGAAAGTCCGGCCAAGAACAAATTTTACTTAACAACAAAGATATCTTAATCCACGGTCACAGTATTTTCTACAGGAGCTGGTACGATCGTGGCGTCTATTTGCTACATGATCTTCTCAAAACAAATGGGAATTTTCTTTCTTACTCAGAATTCATCCAAATATATGATCTTAGATGCAACTTCCTCATCTACTTTCAAGTAGTTTCTGCTATTCCTAGACACTTTGTAGAAAGTGCGAGGGCAAACCCTACGGACAGATCGGATCTGCTGTTGAATAGCATGTTTCAGTTTTCCCCAGATATCTCTTTAAATTTAACCAAAATAAAAAATAGAGACTATTATCGCCTCCTCATAAACAAATAAGCAATTGAGCTGAAGGCTATTTCTAAATGGGAACGAGACCTGCAAATTGATCAAGCATCGCTGAAACCTGTTTTTTGCCGCGTGAAATGTGTTTGTAAAGATAGCAAACTTAGGGAATTTTGTTTCAAACTCTTACATAGAATAGTAGTCACCAAGAAGGAGTTATTCCTCTTTGGAAAGGCGGAGGACGCAAATTGTCCATAATGTGAAATGAATGATTCCATAATTCACACTTTACATAGCTGTAATTGGAGCCAATTATTCTTTTTAGAGGTAATAAAATGGTTCAACAAAGACAATGTCACCTCCGTCAGTCTTTCACCAACTGAATTAATTTTTGGTATGAAAGTAGACACTGCAAGCAAAGAAACAAACATTATCACAAAGTTAAACTTCACCTTTTTATATGCCAAATATTATTTGTACAATCAGAAATTAAGACATGACGAGATATCGGTAAATGAATTTATAGTTAATCTTAAGCATAAATATATTTTTGAAAATCTTTCTGAGTAGCCGAAGCAATGTTGTTAACAGGAATGAAAGGCACTGGTTACAGGGTCAACAATTATACATATTAACTTAGTTATTTGTCTTCCCCTTTTATCTCTCTTTCTCTACCTCCCTATTCTTTTTTCTCTCTACCATTGCCGTTCTTTTGTACAATCCAATATTAGCATAATCTTCTCCTTGTTTTTAGCTGCAATTAATATTTGCTTGAATTTAAAGCCGATCTTCAGTGTAACTCTTAACCAACTTTTGTATAGCCAATAGCCGTGTAAATAGGAGGATTAAGTAGGAGTTAATTTCGTTATGTTTTTTTATTGTTTTGCAAGGATGTAAATAGTGTACTGCAAATTGAGTATTGTAATGTGAGTGGTGTAAATAATGTAATTTTGTAAAGTAAGTAAATAAATAATTAATAACGTACTATCTAGGAATGCGATAATGTTACGACACCTTATCCAATATTTTCTGCTTTATTATCTCTTTAAGGGTCGCTTGGGCGGCCTTATGCATAGCAGAGCACGAATAAAATAGGTGAGGTGAAATGGTCGCTTATGGGTGGTTAAAAACAAAAGAAAATTTCAAACTTTTGGCTATTAAATTGGTCGTGCCTGAGCTTACGAGAGATAGTCGCTTACAAGAGGTTCCAAATATAGTGATTTAACTAATACTTTTATTTTTTGGAAAACTGGTCGCTGAGGAGAGGTGGTCGTAACCCGGAAGAGATTCGATTGTAGTTACTAAATGAAGTAAATCCGTATTATAATATTATAAGAGTTTGAATATTTACCGTGCAACTAAATTCTGTTAACAGGAAGGAGGTACACCACTTATGTATGCAGCTTATAATGGCTATCCACAAGTAGTCAAGCTTCTCCTGGGTAGGCAAACATGTCATGTGGCTTGGGTTCATGCCACCCGGTCATTATTGTTTCTTT
>CM042753.1:20589071-20592317 GCA_022496165.2 Catalaphyllia jardinei
AACGTGTAATGTCCTTTTTATTATATAGACATACTGATGACGGCGTTTTTTTATGATTTTCCGATTTCCGACCACCTTCCGAAGCCTTCCGATGATTTTCCAAAATTGTTCCGAAGGCCAGACGAACATTTTCCGATAATTTCCGAAATTTTCCGAAGGTTGCCGAAGACTTTCGAGGAAGACCCGAAGATGTTTCGATGATACACCAACGAATTTAAGTACAATTTAAGAGACAAACGTGATATCAATGAAATAATCGATAAACTCACGTGTGAGAATATGGAAAATACACCACTCGGGTCCCGGATGTAGTTTTTATGAATTTTACGAGTGGTTTATTTTCCAGTAAAACACTCGTGTCTAGAAAATTAATTTTGATAAAACGCTCCGGACATTTGAGAACACTCGAGAAATGCAGAAAACATTTCTACATTTCCCTGGTGTTCTCAAATGACCGTGGTGTTTCATCACAGTTTAAGACACGGCTCAGGCTTCTTTATTTGTTATTAAAATATAGATAGGACCCTCTGATTGGTCAAAAACCTATGTTTTATCAGAGTATAAAACATAGTATTAATGATTATTAACATTTATTTAGAACACGGAGCAGACTTAACAGCAACAAACAATGAAGGTCATACTGCTCTGAGTCTCGCTGTAGGAGTTGGAAACAAAAACGGTGAGTCACTTGTAGAGAGAGGAGAGCTGCGAAATAGCAACAAAACACTAGCTAAGACAGCCTCAAAAGAAACTCTTAGTTTAACGCTATACATGCATGACCTTTACAGTGCTGCAAACCTCCATCGCTGTAGAACTTGTTTGGAGAGCTTCAAGTGATTTTTGTCATATAGCTTACCTTCCCAAGGCCCCTCAAATTTTTTGATTAGGATTATCTATGCAGTGAATTTTTCTTTTTCAGTCCAACGTGTGATGGAAGATTACCTTCGCTCTATCCTGGAAAACCAATCTTCCTTGCCTTGCAGTGGAGAAATTCAGGAGTAAAATGCATTTTACACTTAGTAAAGAGACTCTCGATAGGTTCTAAAACGTGAAAGCTTCGCTTGCCACTGTTGTTTAACACATCTACAGACCCGACCTTTAAAACCTGTGCATGGCTGCGTGTCCTTTAGAACTACCAAGGCAAGGTCCATTGCTATATGGAGGCGTGAAGATAGCCGGAGAAAAATTAAATTAACTGAAATCTTTATAAAGAGAGTAAGATTACTTGAACAGGATTATCATCAAACTTATAGGCGTACGGACAACAGCCTCGTCAGTTGATCTTACAATGTTCGCGACCAACGGAACATTGTAAGATCAACTGATGAGACCGTTGTTACAGCGAAACTAGTTTTGTGAATTTAATTGTGTACTGAAAGTCAAGTGCAAATGAGGTGTAGTAATACTTTCTTAGCTTCGGCTATTAGACTTTCAGAAAATGGGTATATTTTTTCATTTACTTTTACAATTTCGAATAGATTAGCATAATTCCATTTGCAAGTTTTTAATTTATTGGTGACTAGGCAAGTCAAAATTCCCAGATCTACTGAATTTATCTAAGTAAAGAGAGCTTGAATGATATTATGTTATTTCCATGGTAAGACCGTGTAGGCAGGACGACAAGACACTAAAAGAGCAAGACAAAACGTAGCTTTGTGCGTCAAAAGGTATGAACATCATATAACCATGCCACACCACTGCGTTTTGGAAAATTATGCTTGGGTGCTCGGATTGTGCCAAAAATTATGATAACGCAAGTCTGACTAATGACAAAAATGAATATGAGTATGAATCAGTCGCCTAATCAGTAGCTGTCCTCTGAACTTCTGAAATGTTTTTGTTGCGTGACCTAGCGCGACAAGTTGATCACGCAGGGTGAAAAACGTGAAACATCGACCCCTTGCACGCAAGTTGGGGGCTTTTGTATCTTCTATTTCGCCGCCTTTAGCTAAGTTTTTGATGGGTCATTATGAAAAGCTTGGATTAAAGAACTACACTGGTCCCACTATCGTAAATGCGTGTAGATTATAGTATTTGTTGTTTCAAAAACTCTAATGATGCCAGTTTGCTTTTTCAACAATTTAATACCTGCCATCCTAACATTAAGTTCGTGATCAGAGGAAAAGGGTCAGCATTGGTAGTGTGACAAACTCCATTCTCGTGCAATCCCTGTTTAGTGCAAAGAACGCTACTGTGACTACGTATCCCCTGCGTATCTTCTGGAATCACCCCTAGCTCAATTCAAATTTAACGAGACAACGACATGATAGAGTCCAAACTGAGGGCCAAGAATTGCAACCGTGGACAGCTGTTTCGACCTTGTTGGGTTTCGTTATGCAAGTAATTTACTGCGGGGCAGTTTTTGTCTGACCTTTTGTCTGACCTCCTTATCGCGACAACGTCATGATCTGCAGGATTTTGCCTACTGTCCTTTGTCACGCGTTTTGCATGTGACATTGGCCAATCTGCGAAACTTTGGATTTGAGTTTTATCTGAGGTCATCACCACCAATCGCAATGTTTTGACTTACTACGCATGCGCTGCATTTAACTGGGTTCTTTCGATAACGAAGAAAAACCCGAGAGTTGCTGTTTTTTTTTCCATCGTTACCTTCTCTAACATACCTTCGTAACATAAGACTAAAACCGTCAATACACTGTTCAATTATGAAGAAAAATAGCACAGATAGCGCAGGCGTTGAGCAAGTAAAATGATCGCTGAATCGACGCCACCATGGACAATGGAATAGACAAAGGTATGTTAGAAGAGGTAACGTTGCAAAGAACTGCCTGAATATAAACATAGGGGCTAGCGGAGCCATGCAGCCAGTTGACATCAGCCTTAAATGAAAATAAGTTACAGGTCAGCAAGACAGCACAAATGCACACATAAAAAGAAACGAAGAAAAGATGACAAAGTAAACGTTATTACTACGCTATTTTTAGGGAAGTCTGAAATAATTCAATTTAGGTTTGAGTATAAGATATTATTATCCAACTGCACCTCGTAGAGCACAAATAACGCCCAAAACGAGTACAAATATCACGTGGTATTTGTACTCCAGAGGACCGGTAAGACAGGTTTGTTTGCTGTTGACCAATCAGTTAGCTGGATTTCCCGCGCCAATTCTGTTCCGCTTCGCATACTTCTATCACGCATTCCCCGTAAATAAATATCCGCGAAATTCGCCCGCACGGATATAAAAATTTGGCGTGTTGGATAATAAACCTCCTATTAGACGTTTTG
>CM042753.1:20614346-20625411 GCA_022496165.2 Catalaphyllia jardinei
CATGCTCATTAAAACTTAGGGAGGAATCAAAAATCACACCCAGGTCCTTGGGCACAGTTACAGGTTTAATCTCCTTTCCCAACAATTTAACCGGTGGAATAGATGGTAGACTTCTCGTTAACTGCGGTACTCCGATAACCAAGAGCTTAGTCTTATCAGGGTTGATGAGTAGGGAATTCGTACAACACCACCTTGCTATTTCCGAAAGATCCTTGTTTAATGCAGTAACTGCGTCTGAAATTTGACTTGAGGGAAGGCCGAGGAAAATCTTAGTATCGTCAACGTAGCTCATTGCTTGGCAGTGCCTGGGGACGGACAGGAGATCATTTACATACAAGGTAAATAAAACCGGTCCGAGAATAGAACCTTGTGGTACGCCCACAGTCACTGGAAGAGGGTCAGAGACAGAGTTGGCTATGTTAACAACTTGACATCGTTGTGAAAGGTAGCTTCCAAACCAGCTGCACGCACCACTGGACACACCTATACCATGTAGTTTTGACAGCATTAGATCGTGGCGTATACTGTCAAATATTTTGACATATCCAGAAGGACGATCACGGATACCTTTTTGCCGTCCATATTCTTTAAGATTTCGTCTGCGAAGTAAAGTAGAGCAGTTTCAGTAGAATGAAATCTCCTGTTACCACTCTGCAGTTTAGAAATTTTTTCGTTTTGATCTAGAAAATCAACAAACTGTGAGTGGGTTGACCTTTCGCAGACTTTGGACATAATAGGTAAAAGGGATATCGGGCGTGTTAGAAGGTTCGTCAGGGTCAGCTGATTTGAGAATAGGAATGACTTCAGCTGATTTCCAGACTTGCGCAAAAGTGTCCCCTAGCTGTGACTTTATCCAGGCCGGGAGTTTTGTTCGACGGTAAAGATCTATTAATCTTCCCGACTTCTTCTTCCGTAACTGATTTAAATTTAAATAATGGACACTGATTATCGTGCAAGCAACTGTTTAAAGGACATAGAGTGGATTTATCATCTAAAAAGTATCCGTGTTCTTCAGCAAGAGTTTTTGCCTTTAAGGCCGCGGATATGCCGACAGAGGTATAAAACTTGTTGAATTTGTTCGCTTGAGAAAAGGGATCTTCTGTTGTTAGGAACGGTGGATCTTTTCTAGGTAGGCAACGATTTAAGACTTTCCAAATGGAGTTTGAATTTCCATTGCTGTTTTGAAGTTCAGTGCGAACATGTTCCATTTCAGCAAGTCGAATTTCACGCTTGACCTCCTGGCGAAAAAACCGATAGGCGTTCCAATGAAGCCGGTCTTTTGTTTTAATCGCGCTTTTGTGCCATTTGTCTCGAGTTCTCATGAGCTGTCGAATCCCAGGTGTGATGTATGGATTTGGTCTTGATTTAATTTTAACTCGCTTGATGGGTGCATGATCGTTGAGTACCTCCAAGAATAGAGAATTGAACACATGAACTTGGTCGTCTAAATCATCAAAGATGTTAGCTATGTGAAATGGAGCGCTAGCCAAGTCGTCAATAAATTTAGTATGAGTATAATTCATGTAGCTTCTTGCGGTGATGTATGAACAACGCGGTTTGGCCGCTTTTAGCTTGAGCGTCACACAAACAAGACTGTGGTCGCTGATTGTTGATAATTTCACCTCACAAGAATTAACAATGTTCTCATTCGTAGTTAAAACTATGTCAATGAGAGTTTGTGACCTTTCGGTGACTCTGGTAGGTTCATTGACCAACTGTGTCAAGTTAAGAGTAGAACAGAAGTCAAACAAGGCGCGACCGTCAGGGCAATTCCCTTGGAGATTACAGTTCAGGTCACCAATTATAATTACTTCCATCCCCGCCAGTAGAGAATCCAAAAAAACCTTTTCCAGGTCCTCGAGAAAGCTAATGGGCGAATTCGGGGGTCTATAAACTGTGCACAGAAGGAACGATTTTAGCTCTTTACACTGTACTTTCAGCCAGAGCTGTTGGAAGTTGCAGTCAGAGACTGCTGAAAATTCTGTAACAACGGAGGCCTTATAGATATCTTTAACGTAAACAACAATTCCACCGCCAGCCTTGTGTATTCCGCGGTCTTGTCTGAATAGAGTGAGTATAGCCAGGAATTTGTATATCAATGTCACTCGTTGAAAGGTCCAGCCAAGTCTCCGAGATTGTAAAAATATCGTAGTCATTCGAAGATATAGTCTGCGTAATGAGATGGAAGTTTTCGCGCGATACCATCGAACGAACATTCAGATGGGCAACGGTTGCGTAGGTTTTTAATCTGGTCGATTTAGAATGTCTAACGGTTCTTTCTTCTCTTGTGTTGGATTTGGAAATAAGAGGTCCGGGCTGAGGATGGATATCTCTAAAGTCTCAAATCCAGCAGCTCCATCAGTAGCAATATTGTCTAAGCCTTGAAGTGACCTTCTCTGGGACGCCTCCCTCACCTCAAGAATCTTATAAAGAGTTCGGTTGCTGAGGGGTGAGAATCTCTCCTCATCAAAGTACTGTAAATATTGGTTAATCATGGTAGTTCGAGTTACGGTGCGCACGACATTAGGCATGGCTAGTTTCTCTCCAGTTTCTAGTTTAATTACTCGTGTACCATAAGCCACATCTTGATAGAAGTAGGGCCTGTTAACAAAATCGATAAAGTGATCGACTTTAGCCATTGGAAGGCGAATTCGATGCTGGACGGTTTTTTTTCCTGCGGGATTCCAGGACCTTTTTCTTTTGCATGTTTCCTGGCTTGTTTAATTTGCCAGCGCGCGAGAGGCTCATACGGTTCATGGTATCTCATAAGTTTTTCAGTAGAAAATCTGTAGGCATACAGACTTAAAATCTGTAATTTGACACTTTTAGTAGGCGCATCTCTATATGCCGTCATCAGTACAGATAGTTCTTTACTAAGGTCGTCTTCTGATTTCCCAGAACTCTGCTTAGATAGCGCTTGAAATAAATCATCTTTTGCGTTCGGTGCTATTACCTCACAAACCAGGAGACAACCCTGAAGAGCTTTTTCCTGGCATTTTTGGCGATCAAGTTCGGTTGTATTTTCCCATGCTGTTTTAAGGCGAGATGTCAAAGGGGGGAAGTTATCTGCAGAAGAACTTGATTTAATTGCTAGCTTTGACATTGCTGCATTGTACACATGCAGCATTTCAGCATCTTGAGGAGTTACGGCAAAGGGCTCTTCTTCGTCAAAACTACCACTGTCTCGTGCACTCAATGCACTTAGGGTCCAGGCTTGATCTTGAGGAGACGTAATGAATGACTTAGGCGTTGCTGCAAAACCCGGACTCGACTCAACATAGTGTATAGTCCTCAGTGGCTCTCTATCGCACAAAAAAATATTATCAACTATTATTATTTCTGTTGCTTAGCTATGTTATAAAATACAAACATTACTAAAACTCACTAATAGCCAAGGGCGTAGCCAGGGGGGTCCTGGGATGCCCGTGACCCCCCCTTTGTAAGCCTTTTGTAAGCAAACAACCTACAGTATTCAGGTGACCATCTGGTGAGTACCCTCTGTATGATTCAGTGTGACCCCCCTTTGAAAAATCCTGGCTACGCACATGATAACTCCTAGAAAACATAAAGAGAACATATAATTGTTATACGTAATCGCATTGGGCTGAGGGCAATTAAGGATTAAATTCACGAGTATTTTCAAAGTTTTCACAAAATTTGGAAAACTTTGGAAATACAAGTGAAATTAATGCCCGAGAGCACTTGCGATTACTTGTTTATCACATAAAGGGCAACATTTTGTACAAAGGACAATGTAGCGAATATTTAATTAGTTTTTGCGTGTATGGATTTTTTCGTTCCCACGTGAGTTTTTTCTTTCCGGTTACGTAATACTATGTTAATTTTGGCTAGTTTTTTAAGGTGCGGCGGTTTTTTATTTTACTGTTGTTGTGTATCCAGCTCTTAGGGTGAATGTCATACCGTTTGTTAACCGAACCTTGGAGTGATTCGTGCGGAAATACGATTCAGATAAGTTTAGAGATGTCGTTAAATATCTGTACGAAAGTTACTAAGAAGAAATTATAATGTTCGAGTTACAAAGGGTTTAGAATTTTTGAAGTTCTATAGCGTTCGGCTATAGACAACTTTCAAGGTCTTGCCGTCGCGGAAAGAGATTTGTCGGTTGTCATTTTTTAACAGGCTAGCAGTAGCACGGAGAAAGCCTACTATAACAGTAAGCAAAACACAGCAACTTGGTTCAATTCACTCAAAACAATGTCTTTACAAACAAAACTTTAAGCAATCTAATTTTATTCACTTGTTTTGCCAAGCTTGAAACGGCGTGAAACTACTTCATCGAACGATGAATAGACGTTAACAAGTGTCCAACGAGCTCTAATAACTTCTTGAATCCAAAACTGTCCTTTCCACTGTGAAAACTTCACGTACCAACACACTTTACGCTGTTTTTACGCCGATAAGGTGAGGTGTAATACTAATAAGGGGACCCGAAGCAAAACGAAGAAACTCAACTTTCAGTTTGGCGGCCATGAATTTCTGTAATCCCATGCTTCGTGCAACACCAGCGTCCCCACTCAAACGTCTTTCAGGCTGCAAATCAATACAGTTTTAGTCGGAAAAATCCTTTTGCTTTTCCACCAAAAGACTGCGCTTTGTTGCTTGTTGATTCTCTTTCACGTTAAGATGAAATAACCGTGCTTAGATCAAACTCAGAAGCGACGAGTTTTTGAAATCACTTTGAAGCGGGAAACCAACTTAATGCAGGCGTGCTCCGCCAATCAGCATCAGGTAATCATGCCCTCTTGATTACCAAAAGTGTCCTCGTATTAAGAAAAACAAATGCCCTCTGTCTCAGCCAATCAGCATTTTGCCCCGTATGTGATAAATGTTCTAATCAGTCATAAAACACTTATAAGTTTTCAGCTCATACTTCTTTGGAAATTATAATTCTCCCATTTAAACATACCTTAAAGTATACGTTTTTTCAGCAGTATGTGTTTTTTTACATTCCTCTTCAGGGGCCAACGATGTAGAATTCGTATCTGCTTTATGTCTTTTCCGACAGGGTGAACATATGGCTAATTAAAAGATAAAACGAAAGAAATACAAAATACCCTGTCAGAGATGCACTATAAAATGAAAAGCACTTTATGACAAGGAAATCTTCCACATGTTATGTCTTTAACTTACGTGAGCCTATAGGAACAGATATCCCAAACAGCTGAAACACCTCCTTTGCCATGGCCGGGTTGATCACGACTCGACTTTTGACGCTGGTAGGTGTTCCTTTGTGTCTAGGGTACTGACACAACTTTGAAGGCCTCCAGTACTTTCCAAGACCATAGCAATGGCGAGGACAAACACGCAATTTTTTTAACTTGTTCATGTGACAAGCATTCGAAGCCAGCCCTTTGCAGGATGACCTCGTACTCTTTGAAGTCGGCACGCGACAAAAAAACAATTTTTTAGGTGTGCAGTTAAATCATCACGACATTCATACAGAAATACTGTCTCTGAGCGACCACGTGAGGATCCGCAGTCCAAGAAACCCTTTTTTGACAAAGAACAGACATCCGCCATGATAACTTGGTTATTTCTATGTTAGGTCCGCTGACCCCTGCGAGCGCTGACCCGTAACTTCCGTTGGAATGTATGTAACGAAATACATGCTGCCCACATTAAAAACACTTGGAGACTAGCCGAGGCTGAATTCATCATTAATAGGAACAACTATAAAACTGTTTCACTTCACGATGTCTGCTGATGGAAAGATTGTTTTTGTTTTTATTCTATTTCACGCATTTGTTTGGATTCAGCCACAGTTTGGACAAATAACCGCTGTCACGCGACAACATTTCCAAGCTTCGACTCTCCTCAGAAGATGGTAATTTCGAGTTATTTCCTATTTCTGCGTATCTTTCATCTTCCTTTTTCTTTTAATCCCATATAACTCTATTTAGGATGGATCTGAGCGGCTAGCAAGGTTTAAAGTGGCGTTTACCACACTGTCCACGGCCGTATTGACCAAAGAGAAGTGTTTCGCTGAAGTGGCAACATATAGGATAAATGAGGTAACTTAGAACGCTTTGTGCAAGGTCAATATACTTTGGCCAAAAAATGTTTTTCCAGAAACGTGATGTATGTCCCTCCAATGTCTGATTCATCACTGTGATTGCTTTCAACAGCGTTGGACTTAATAATTATTTTAAAAACAGCTCCAACGTTCCATGCAATTAAGTATGCATATTTAAAACTTCATTTGTTATTCGCCTTGGCAGTTTTTCGATGTTTGTCGAATGATATTGCATTAAAAGGCCTCTTCATCTCTGTGTAGTTCTCTCATTATTTTGCGTTGCGAAAATGATTTCTGAACCGTTTTTTTGGGAGGGCTTATTTTCGGCGTGATTTTGCTGCCATCAGACGGAAAAAGTTTGCGGCTCGATATTTTTGGTTTAAAGCGAAACCGGAACAAATGAAATTCATTTTGAAATAGTATTCGGTAACCTCTACTTGGGAGATAAAAATCGGCCAATGTTATTTTTTAGCCGGAAATCATCGGTCGTTTCTTAGGCGCAGGGCCTCTTAAATTTTGCGATTTCAAAATGGATCTAATAAAGTGGCAATTGAAATTTTGGTCTGAAATCATTCTTGTGATTTCAAATCGAACTAACGCTGCGCGCTCATTCGATTTTGAAATCACAGTATGATTTCAGACTAAATTGCACTTCACTTAGGTCAATTACCATTACGAATTGTACTCCACTCGGTTCCATTACTAATACTAATAGGTTGAGAAAGACATGCACCCTTAGCCTATGCCGTACTTCTTTGATTTTGGACATCCATGTTATGGTCAATTGACACCTGTCAATACAAGATACCCGCTGACCAGTATCACGTGACCATATCGAGGGCTCAAGTTTAAAGGTTATTGAGGTCACGTGTTTTTCTTTTCACTGCTTTTCACTGCTTTCCCGTATTTTGAAGACCTGGAGATTACAAACTCAAAGCAGAAAGCCAAACAACATAAGTAGAAAACCTCACAAAATTGAAATCAAAATTTTCGCTCATCCTGGGTTAGCTTAATCGGACTTTGAACAACCCCGTCAGGGCTCCGCTTTTAGACTTGGCTAAATATATATATTACAGGGGTTTATTCGATAACAATAGACAAAAATTAGCAAGGCTGATTACACAGTTTAGGGATATATGTTCCATATTTGGAAGGCACGGATGTCCCGGATGATGTCGCCTCATTCTGGGCGATGCTTTTGCAGGGTGTTACAGAGAATGACTCTGGTTTAAACGTTACAAATTTAAAATATGGAAAAAAGTAACGTAAAAATTTAAAAATTTAAAAATATGGGAAAACGTTACAGCCGGAAAAGTAGTAATGAGCCGCTATAAATAGTACAAATGACCTAAACATAGCACAGGCAGACCACTCTATGTATTTAAGGAATAGAAAACATGTACCGTGTTTGTATCCAGTTATATAAACACAAGTGGAAGTTTGGGAGAACGAGAAATGCTGTGGGAACACGAGCCGCAGGCGAGTGTTTCCACAGCTTTTTCGAGTTCTCCCAAACTTTCACGAGTGTTAATACAACTCAATACAACTACGAAGAACATGTTTTCTATTTCTTTTAGAAAACACCGCGACGTTAAAAAGGAAAACAACTTGTTAACTTTGATTATCAAAATGTAAAGTCTCTTTGCTCGCGCCATCACTACGTCAACAGCGCGCGCTAGTTCTGTGTCTTCATCGAGTTATACAAACACGAACCAATCAGCGCGTGTTAAAATGAAACGAAGAGAATCTATGAGGGTTATGAATAAAGCTCTGAAAATTGCACATCTAAATTACATCTCGGTCTGACTATCCCAATAAAGTTAAATGAATCATTAATCGACTCATGTATGTTTTTGCTTCGCCTTCTTGGGCTGTCTAAAGCCTCTTATAGCGAAAGTAATTTCGCTATAAAACGCTTTAGACGGCCCAAGAAGGCAAAAAAACATACATGAGTCGATTAAGGTTTCATTTAACTTTATTGGGATAGTCAGACCGAGATGTGATTTAGATATGCAATTTTCAGAGCTTTATTCACAACCCTCATACATTCTCTTCATTTCATGTAAACATATGTTAACCACGAACACATAGAGTGGTCTGCCTGTGAACATAGAAAGCTAATGCAAAAGAAACGTACTAAGTTTCATCAATCTGATCAAAAATAAGACACAAACAGTAATAAACATGTTGAATTTGTACATTTTATGACTTGGCGTTTCGTATGTACTCTACATACATTTTCAAAAGTAACCGTTGAAATTTAAAACAGCTATTTATATATAATAAAGCTGAGGGGACTGGAACCTAGATTAAGCAAATACTTAACAGTAAAATATAAAACTAGTACAGATTAATAAAGCATCAGCTTTTCACTTCCGACGTTGACGTTGAAAGCTGGCTCAAGTTCTTGAATAAATAAGGTTTCTTTTGTTTTACAATGATAGTCTGTTTTGCCCTTCGCTAAAATATCAAAATGATCCCACTTGATGTCCAGTGGCCTTGACGTGGTCAGCAATGGCTGAAGTATTGTCACTTTTAGCGAGGGCCTTAAAATGTTCGGTTTTTCTATCGTGAAGACTCGTTTAGTTTTACCAATGTAAAAAGAATTACAATCCCAGCAATTTGATATGTAAATAACTCTGGATTGTTGTGAACGATCAATACACTGCTGTTTGTGTCTTAGTCCTTCATTCTGGAATCGGTACGTTGATGACACGTTCACCATGTTTCACAACAAAGACAGTGCAAATGAGTTTTTGCACTATTTAAACAGCTGTCATAGCAATATTAAATTTACCATTGAATTTGAACTGAACAATGCAATTCCGTTTTTGGACATTCTTGTCACACGTAATCAAAACAACACTTTCCTGACATCCATCTACCGGAAGAAAACTTTCACAGGCCTCTACACTAAATGGGATTCCTTCACTCTACGAAAGTACAAAAGAAATCTCATCCGCTTCCTCACTTATCGCTATTACCGTCTTTGTTCATCTGGCCCCTTGCTACAAGCTGCACTCAATGATCTTCGAAAACTCCTTCTTCAGAACGGCTACCCACAAGGCATAATCAACTATCATATCAACGATGTTTTGAACAAAAACAGACATCAGCATAGCAACCCTGTGTCTACAGTTCCTAAGAATGATATCGTTATCCTACTCCCCTACTTAGGTTTGCAAAGCAACCAAGTCGCTAAACGCCTGAAATCTTGTGTGTACAAATTCTACTCTTGTGTTAACCTGAAGATCGTTTTTCAGAGCACTCGGTGCATAAAACCTTTAACAAACTAGATAAATTGCAGAGCCTTGAACGAAAATCCTGCTTGATTAAACGTTGGATCTCAATAGAGATCTAATCAGCCAAACTTGAAAAATAAAAACGATGAGAAGTCAAAGACTACTGCAAGGCTGACACAACGTGATATATTAAAAACAATATTTCGGCTGGCCAAACCAGCCCTCTTCAGGTTTAGATGTTACTAACTTACAAAAATGAGATTACAATATAATATAGTGGTGAATGTCGTAATACATTTTTCGAAATCAAGACGAGTGACGGAAATGACGAACAAAACTAATAAAATAAAGATAAAAAAGGCTTTCTAAGGTTACAAGTTTTACGATTTATCGCGTCTATTCATACCGTGAGGTTCCAGTGTTCTCGCTAAATGTATTAAAAAGGACTCTCTGGCTTTTCTTATTGAATCACGTGACGAGTGGATAAGTTCGAGTGGAATTAGTTGCATGTCAGTATGGCAATGATTAGGATGAGACAGAAAATGTTCCTCAACAGTGGTGGGTTTGGATTTAATGTTAGTTTTGTCGACAGAGCGTCTACGTTCATTGAATCTGTCTTTGAGACGTCGCTTAGTTTCGCCTATGTATTGTAAATGGCAGCGGTTACACTGTATCATGTAAATTAAATTTTTGGTGTTACAGGTTATGTGTGACTTGATTGGACGGGTTGCACCAGTAGAGAAGAAAGCATAGAGTGTAAGACCGTTTTTAATGTAAGGACAAGTAGCGCAATCTTGTCCACAGCGGAATGATCCTGGTGGTAAACTAGTGTTGTTAGGAGTTGTGATAGTGGGCAGCTTAGCTTTAACTAAAATGTCGCGAAGGTTAGAAGTGCGTCTGTAAGCGACGATGGGTGGGTGCTTAAAAACTTCCCTGCAGCGTTTAGAGGAAAGTAATATATGGAAATGTTTGTGTAGGATACTAGAATTCTGAGGAAGTGATGGGTTATAAGTGACAACAAAAGGCAAGCGGTCAATGGAATCGTGACGGTTAGTATGTAAAGCTTCAGTGCGAGAAATATTAGCAGCACGTTTGAATTGTGAGTCAAGGAAAGTGTTACTATAACCTCGTGCGAGGAGATATGTTCTTAGTTCATTAAGGCGAAGTGTAAATTTAGCGTCAGTAGAGCAAATACGGCGGATGCGAAGAGCTAAGCTAAATGGAATAGCCTTTTTAGTGTGTTGAGGATGGCATGATGAACTAAGTAGGTGTTGGTGTTTGTCTGTAGGTTTAGTGTATAGGTCTATAGTGCCTTTATGTAGAGATACCATGACGTCGAGAAAGGGGACATTGGTTAATGAGTGATTACTAGTGAACTTGATAGTGGGATGAATATTATTGAGATAATCGACAATTATCTTCAAATGATCTAGTCCCTCAGTCCAGATCATGAAGATATCATCGAGATATCTCCACCATGTGTGAGGATGAAAAGGAGCATTAGAGAGGGCGTTGGTTTCGAAAATGCCGAGGAAGAGATTAGCAAATGATGGAGCCATCTTAATACCCATAGCAGTGCCATGGATATGAAGATAGTGGTGCTGGTTAAATGTGAAGTTATTCATGGTAAGTATAATGCGTAAAAGGTCTCAAAGTGTCTCAGTAGGAATGCGTTTGTCAGTACGAGTATCAAGGAAATGACGGCAAGCATCAATTTCTTCGTTGTGTGGGATGTTGGTGTATAATGATGAAACGTCGAGAGTGACAAGTATAGCGTTATTTGGTAGAG
>CM042753.1:20633721-20646221 GCA_022496165.2 Catalaphyllia jardinei
ATAGTTTATTCTTCGTTCTTTTATCCACTGCCAAGCTAAATATTATTTAACAGATTTAATAAATAGTAAGTTCAATACACTTAAGCAACTTGACAACGCTAGCGAATTGACTCTGAACACATTAGCGAATCGTCTCAGTACGTTAGCGAACTGGACGTTAACGAAACGACCGACATTCCTGTTAGTGACATTACACCATGGGCTTCTCGCACTCTGGAAGGTCCTGGACAAGAATTTCCCTCTTCATGTAAAACACTAGATGGAGAAACAGTCTCTAGAGCAGTTAGCTCTGGCCCACTTACCACTGTGTTGCTGGTAGAAGAATTCCCTTCTTCAAACAACACACCCAATGCAGAAACACTGTCTTGCACAGTATCACTACAAATGCCAGCCTGAAAATGGGCTACACGCAGCTCTCTTATATCATCAAGACATACTGGAGAAGCAAAGTTCTCACCTTGCAGTTCTTCTTCTTCCAAATCCAATTCTTCGGCTGCCGCTGTTTTAGCACGATCAGCCAATAGACTCTGCTGGTATTCGTGGTTTTGCTCACATCGGAGACATGTTTCACCATTTGTAAAGGAACAACCACACACTTTGCACACTTCCCTGTCACTAGTTGTGGAGGTAGGTCCTAAACCTGTCGAGAATGCTACGGAAGACATCTCTTCAGATGTTGACAGGCTTTCTGCTCCGTTAGACTCACTGCTTTCGAATTCATCTCCTGAAAGATGTCAGGGCTGCGTACGAAGGACAAAATAGGTAGAGGATGGGTACAGACGATTTTTCTTCAGGTAGTCATCCACGGTTCCTTCATCGGGAAAATCGAAAACTGCCACTCCGCTTGTGTTACAGATTCACGTGTTCATTTCTTATATACGACCAGCAAAATTATTCTCGCCATCAGGGAAGAACAATGCTCTCGCCTACTTAAGTGGTTCTTCATCAGTATACGGAATAAAGCGATTTCCGCCACCGTTCTTTTGTCAAACAGTACTAAATTCTTTCATCCTTTCGTCATAATGAGACCACCTCATCTGTATTCTGTGTTCCTTCACAATTTTGCGTTTTGTTTTTTTGAGCCAGTGTTGCTACCGTGATTCCTTATACGATTCAGTAGCCCCGTTAGGCGGTTCACTGTTCGTGATGAAAATGACCGTGATGGTCCCGTCGTAGCCGAGTCTGACGATTCCACTTCCGAAGAAGCCGCTCTTTCTGACACAAAGGAAACTGAACGTCTCATTTCTTCGCGCACGGTTTGCCGTATAATCGCATCCACCGCAAAACGGTAGGCCAAAATGGTCGTCTTAAAGACAACATGCAGAACACGTGAGCACGGCAGTGGAGAGAGGACTGGTCACGACTCACAAAACTAGACTATGCAAAAATTAAGGGTACATATGAATGTTGTGCCGCGTAGCACTATGAACACAAATGATGTAACAGAGAATTAACTCTGAAGTGTTAATTTTAGTGCTTATTTAACCCACTGGGCGTTAGCCCTAGTAAAGGGAATCAGGGAACCACACGAGGTAAAGAAAAAATCTTTTGACCTCGGTGGGAATCGAACCGGATAACCTCGGTGGGTTATTCATGGGTTAAATTAGCACTAAAATTTACACTTCAGAGTTAATTCTCTGTTACATCATTTATGCAAAAATTAAAACTGGACTGTGATGGATCATGGAGTGACTGTCGATTTTACTGGAAATTACAATAAAAAGGAGGCAACTGTTGCGTATACCGCGAGGGCTGAAAGCTGGAGTACTCATCCAGCTAAAACCTTCGCAGTAAACAACGCGGCCAAGTTAGATGATTTTAATTTAAATTACAAACGATATAGATTTACAGTTTGGGTACCTTGAGTCCATGCAGTATCCATTCCCAAAGTTCTTCACTGAAGAAACCAGCCGCTAACCGAAGACCTCGTCCACGAGGTCCACGCTTTACCATGAATGATTAAGGATCTTGTCACGGGGATGCTAGTAAAAGCTTCGATACTATCTCTAGTGATCACTTTTGGAGAATTTTAATTTGCAGCACCTGCTACCGACAGCATCGAAGAAGCTCTCCGCTCAAACACAGCGCTCGTTGAGTGAACATGATTGCCGATCGATCAGTCACCGTGTACAGCTCTGCGACAGTGCAAGGGAAAACCTTAAAACTCTTCGAAACTTAATTACTCACAGACCTACCCTGCAAGCAAACAAGCCTGCAACCTACATTACACTGAGAGTTACTGTTTTCTGCCTGATTTATATTCAAGGGCGAAGCCAAACTGAACAACACAGCAACAGTAAACGAGTGAAACATATCGACTAGCGTCGGGCGGCCAAAATCTGGATAAAACCTGCATTGACTAGCCAGTAAACCTCGATCAAAATATCTGTTTTACTTACCTCTCATGCAAAGTCGGACTTTTCTTGCTTTCATTTGAACTTAGTTAGAAAATGAAGCTTTGAGAATGAAATCAGAGTGAAGGTTGAGCAGTTCTATGATGTGTTTCCGTAACGAATGTATTTCACAGTCAATCAGCAGGAGATTATGAAGAGAGTAGAAAAACACACGGCTCTATCATCATAATAGTTTCCAAAGCAACCGTATCAGAGAATGTCAAAGAAGCAACCTGACATTTTCCCTGCTAGCAGAGGTCTCTCACGAGTGAGTCACGACGAGGCAAAATGAAACGACAGGAGAGAGACCTCTTCCGGCTTCCGACGAGTTTCCTATCACGCATGCGCTCGCGTTTCCTTAACAACCAGTGACATTTTTGTCACTTGCGACACAACTAAGAGAACCTGTTTGCGTGCATGCCACGTTTTCGATTTGTAATGCAATCAAAGTTCATTTTTCTCTCTTTTAGACGGATTCACCGAAGTTCCTGAAGTTCTCTTTCCAGTGGTTATTATTTCGATTCCTAAGATTGTGTACATGCAATTTTACTTACAAAAACGACGAGTTTCGATTCAAAAACGAGTTCAAAAGACAAGCACACATATGGTAATTCGCTATGCCATCGGGTCCCTGCTAGCAGAGGTCTCTCACGACGAGGCAAAACAATTGCAAATTTTGCAATGTCAAACTACCGCAATAAAACGACCAAAGGGAGAAGTTTCGGGTGCTTACCATTTCTCAGAACGAACCCATTAAGACGACCGTTGAATAATGGTAACGGTTTTTCCAAAATCAGACGAATTAGCGCTTACCATTTGCAATTCGATTTCCCGTAATTGTTTACTACGGTGGCCCATTAGTGCCACTGCTGCACACTTTAAAACAAACACGGTCTTGAATAAAAATTTGCTTCCTCTGTGAAATTACTCTTATTTTTCATACCAGTGTAAGCCTGTTGCATAGAAATTACCCTGCTCCGTATAAATCAGCCTCCTCCATAGAAATCAGCCTCCTCCGTAGAAATAGCCTCCTCCGTAGAAATTGCCCTGCTCCGTAGAAATTGCCCTCCTCTGTAGAAATCAGCCTCCTCCGTACAAATTGCCCTTCTCCGTAGAAATCAGGCTCCCCCGTAGAAATTGCCCCGCTCCGTAGAAATTGCCCTTCTCCGTAGAAATTAGCCTCCTCCGTAGAAATGAGAAACATAGGCACGCAAGGCGGGCAAGAGTTATTTTTTTGTGTACTGAAAGGTTTCGGAGATAGTACACATAAATCAATGACATGTAAAATGTTTTACCAAACAAACTACAGTAATCTGACACGTCTCCAAATTAATATAGATATCATTTTATTTTCTAACAGGCAATTTGATTCGTTCTTTGATTACCTTTGATGACCTCTAATTGAATTTACTCCCTTGTGAAAAAACAGGGTGTCAAAATACCCTTTGTAACTAAAAAGAAAAATATCGCTTACATTTGCATACAAGAACAAAACAATTGTCACTTCCACTTATTTTGTAAACTTTTACTGTTTCAAATTAAATAGTCTCGTCTCCGCTAAAATATGTTCTTTGAACTAGAAGCGACGATTCGTGACCTCTAATTGAATTTACTCGTTGTGAAAAACAAAAGTATCAAGTTACCCTTTGTAACTTGAAATAAAATATTTCTTCCCATTTGTTTACTACTGACTCATGAACTACTTCAAAACACAAAACTCATCTCGTTCATAACTTGCCACCATTACACTGAGCAACCCAATGTATATTATGTAACTGTCAACTATCACGGACTAAAAATCACAAACCGGCAACATACACGTCAGTCTTTATTATTCAATCACCAAAGTCCTTGAACTTAATACAATCATAGAACCCCCAAGACTTCATATACCTCACTTAAGTTATCTTAAACAAGAAATTTTCTTTTTCTTCTACTACAATTCGTGCTGGCTATTAATGTGATAAAGCCAAAACCCTGATAACATTGACGAGTAAAGATTAAGTTTCATTTATAGCGTATCTTCTCATCCCAGTAGTAAACAAGGAACATTTATATTTGTAAAATCGTCACAGAATAATTCTTTTTGTTCTGTTGAAGAAGTTAATCGTAGTCTCTTCGCGTTTCTCGTTGAAACTTATCACTGAAACTGATTAATGGATGCTGAAATTAACTACTCGCCCTGAATTCTACAGCAATATTTAGGTTTCACTTCAACACGCAAACAATTCGAACCTGGTCACAACCTCTTTATATTCCCACTAGTGCATTTTGCCCCCTTAAATACAATTGTTGCTATCATAGAAACCACATCAACATTAGTAGTAGAGCGGCTAACACTCATTTAATTCCAAACCTTATATAATGGGAAAATCTTACCCTTAATCGCATGTTCGCAGTTATATCCCAAACACTATGTTTCTTTGACTGATTATCACAAAATCCTTAGCCTAACCCACAGAAAATGTCGAGGTAAACCCAATATATGAATACTTCCTCCTCTTTTATAGAAGAATAAATATGGCCGTTCTCAACTGTATCGGGATCAAATCTTCTCAGATAACATTTACCTTTACAACAGGAAATTTGATTGGTGTTTAATGGTAGCTCCAATCTGATTGGTGTGACATACATACATCTCTCACTGATCCACCCGCCCATAACATACCCGGCGCTGACTAAGAGGTATTTTTTTTTACAAAAAAATAACTCAAAAATCAACGAACTGGTACCTAGCATCCAGTCTTCTCCCTGATAGCTGCCTCCTTTCCCGCCATATTTGATAATAATGGCGAAATTTTGCAGCTCCTGTGGGGAAAATCTGGGCCGACAGTCAAAAATTAATGAATAATCAATACATTCAATATCCACTAAAATGATCATTGAAACCTCTTGAAAGTATTCCAGCATTTCGAGGTTTGGTCGTAATCACGAAGCGAGTTTTTACAATGTTTTGGTTTTGCACAAATTGTACAAACTTTGTGTGACTCACCACAGGTAGCCCAAGCTCTCTGGGCATCCTCAACATGACACTGGGTAATAGCATTATTATTAAGAGTTTGTATGGGAAATATATCGATCGTACAGAATCGTTCAAAATAAGGGGGAAAAATAATAAAATCGCCTTACCTTTCTTGTTGTGTGTATAACTTCTGTTTTCAAGGCGTTTGGAGGCATTTCAGAGCGATTCTAGCGAGATTTAGCTTCCCTGTATTCCTCTCTCTATATAATTCCTCGAGGTAGGGCACTCGAGTGACGGAGCCCAGCAGATCGCCCTAAGGAATCCAGCCATAAATTCGCCCCAAAGGATCTGATCGCCTCAAGATTCCGCCTAGAGTAACGTTAATAGATGCTCTAACCATTGCTTCTCTTTATGGGATTAAAATGTCCGCCAAGGAGCAATTTCAGCGTGCAGATCTCTCAAGGCTTTTCCATCGATAGCCGTTGAAAGATGCGGGGACTCTATGTTCCGTGCACCGACCGTTTGAAATTAACATAATGACGCGACCTTTGGGTTCGAATTACCTACTAACCCGGTGGGCGAAGGTAAGATATGTATAACAGTTGTGGTGGATATTATCCCTTCTCCCACCCGGTTAGCAGGTAATTTCAACCCAAAGGTCGCGTCATTATGCTAATTTCAAATGTGTGGTTTTAAGTTTGCTTGGAGCAGGCTAATTATCATACTCGATCATCATTTATCGGGCTTTATATCAAACATGCAGGAACATTTTAAACAAGGCAAAACAAAGAAACGATCATTAACCAGTTTACAATTGCATGCCACATTTCGGGCAATAATTCAGAGTGGAATACTGGCCCAGATTTTGGCCACAGGAGCTACAAAAGTTCGCCATTATTATCAAATATGGCGCGAAAGGCAAGCTATAAGAGAGAAGCCTGGGTGCTAGGTACGTAGGCTAAATCGTAGGTACGTAGGCCAAATCGTAGGCTAATTCCTACGGAGCGGGGCAATTTCTACGGAGAAGGGCAATTTCTACGGAGCAGGGCAATTTCTACGGGGAAGGGCAATTTCTACGGACAAGGGCAATTTCTACGGAGCAGGGCAATTTCCACGCAGAAGGGCAATTTCTACGGAGGAGGCCGATTTCTACGAAGAAGGCTGATTTTTACGAAGAAAGTTAATTTCTACAGAGCAGGGAAATTTCTATGCAACAGGCTTACACTCGTATGAAAAATAAGAACAATTTCACAGAGGAAGCAAGTTTTTATTCAAGACGGTGCTTGTTTTAAAATGTGCAGTAGTGGCACTAATGGGCCACCGTAGTTTACGGCTGATGAGAGACTTGGAGAGACCGAAAACTGGAAAGCGGTTCAACAAATGGTAAGGAAATTTCCGCCATTCCGCTCCACCTCTGGAGCGGATTTTCCGGAAAATTACTATTCCATTTGACTTTCAACCGAAATTTCCGGATTTTTTTGCTAAATGGTAAGCACCCTTCGAAACTCACGGATCTCGTGGAAGCCCATCCTCGGAGACCCAGGGGCAGTTAGTGGGGACGGGAAAAAGTCTAAGCGGGCGAGAAAAAAATTCGGGCAAATAAAGTCAAACGCACACCAATGGTTTAAGTCGTATTTAGAGAATCGTACTCAAATGTGCTCCATCAATGGGTCGCTCTCTCAAAACTGTTTATTAAGTTGCGGTGTACCCCAGGGGACGATTTTAGGTCCATTATTATTTCTGTTATACATCAACGATCTTCCAAACTGTCTTTCAAATTGTGAGCCGAGGATGTACGCTGATGACACCCACCTTACGTACGCAGGTGATAATGTAGACAATATTCAGTTGCATCTAAATCAAGATTTAGAAAATGTTCACAATTGGCTGAAAGCAAACAAACTTACTCTAAATATGACTAAAACCGAATTTATGCTTATCGGATCTAGGCAGAGGCTAAGTACTCTCACAGAGTCCCCGACATTTGCAATTAACGATTTTGAAGTTAGCCAGGTCACTACTGTAAAATCACTTGGAGTGACCATCGATGACAGACTTGATTGGAATGGCCATATCGAGAAAGTAACAAAGAAAGTCGCTTCTGGTATTGGGGCCATAAAACGAATAAGGCACCTTGTCCCTCAGGCGACCTTAAAACTAATATATCAAGCTTTAATACAGCCACACTTTGATTATTGCAACATTGTTTGGGGAAACTGTGGGATAACCTTACGGAATAAGGTTCAAAAGCTACAAAACAGAGCAGCCCGTGTTCTGACCTACTCAAGCTATGACGTAGATGCTGGTCACCTTCTCAAACTTCTAGGGTGGAAAAACCTAGCTTGCCAGCAACGATTTCAAAGAGCTACGATGGTTTACAGGTCTCTGCACGGGTTGGCTCCAAACTATCTTAGTTCTAAATTTGAAAGGCGAGAAGTCGCATATAACCTAAGGGACTCTGAAAATAAACTCAATGTTCCATTACCGCGCACAAACTATTACAAAAACAGCTTCAGCTATAGTGGCGCCATTCTCTGGAACAGTCTTCCTTGTAACTTAAGGGAAGCAGAGTCCCTTGGGCAATTTAAACGATTACTCAAAGAACTGTAAGGCACGGCATTCGTGGAAAGCAGCTTTTTTATTTAAATATATATATTTTATTTTTATTTTTATATTAGTGTTAGGTATTTTTAAAGCTGACGAATTTTGTACCGTGGATAAATAAAGATTTACTACTACTACTACTACTACCACCCAAGGTTTTAACGGACCAGTTCCAAACGGGGGTAGGGACAAAACCTGGGGTAGGCAAAGGCCTAGGCCATGGGGGAGGCCATGGCCTACCGATGGTTAATAAAGTAAAAAAAAGTGAAGAGTGATCATCGCAGTAAATTTTCCAATTTAAGCAATTGGAAAGAAGAAGCCTTAAAAAAGATCAGGGCTTCAACGGGATTCGAACCCATGACCTCCGCGATACCGGTGCGATGCTCTACCAACTGAGCTATGAAGCCACACATTGGGAGCTAGGTCAATTTATTGAGCTCATATCTTCCCGTGCAGTGAATTGATGTGAAGTATATATGAAATAATATGTTTTGACCAAACACAAACACAGCATCAGGAGTGGGCATCTTCTAGGTCTGAAGGTTTGAAGGCCCAAGCAATTCTAACCAGCTTGCATTTAATTATTGCAACGCTTCTGAGAGCTCGGTGATTTTGGATCGTTTTCGCCTTTGAAGTTTGCTTTCTTGTTTCCTGGTTTTGTCAGATTGTAAGAGGCCTTTTGGCCACTTTTTGCTTCGAGATTATAAGTGGCATCGCTTCGACCTAGCCGTTTAATTTCGAAATTTGGATGATGGAAAGTTCTGTCGAAAGTGAAGGCGTTGCGAATTTGAATATGGAAAGTTCGTTTGGCGCCAAAACTGTCCCGGAGGGAACTGATGGTGCTGTGGATAATGTCCCTGGAGAGAGTCTTGCGAGTGTTAATGATGTAAACACGACTCCCACTGATGATAATGGGGCTTCACAAGCTGCTGATGGCCCGAATGAAACCCGATTGTATGTAAATGGGAATTCTTATGCCTCGAGAGCGGCCAGAACGGCTGGTCGTGTTTCTTCTGATAAACCAACCTGGCGGCGTCCTACGCACTCAGCTGCTAATGATATGCCGAAACGCCCCAGAACTGCTGTATTTACGCCATCACGTTCCACATCGGCGAAATCCTTCTTTGAAGCCTTGAGTATGGCAAATATTGACGCCTCGGATATCCAGTGCATGCAACGAAAGATGAACAGTGAGGTTGTAATTACTTTCAAGTCAGCGGATGTTAAGGAAAAATTTATTCGTTTAAACGCTCTCACCGTTGGAGGGCACAGCTACGCAACGCAAGACATTGATCGCCCTATGACCTTTTTGACAATATATGACGCTCCTTTTGAACTGAGCGATTTGGCTATTATCAGGCGGCTTACGCCCTTTTGTGAGGTTATGCATTATCGCCAGGGCAAATTCGATTTTATGCCAGGCGTCTACAATGGCCTACGTCATTACCGCGTGAGGGTAACCAAGCCTGTCCTAAGTTTTATCCGATTTGGTAAATACCAGATTTTTTTGAAGCATGACGGCCAGGTACCAACCTGTCGGCGCTGTAACCTCGCTGGTCATTTTCGCAATGATTGCAACCTGAAGGTTTATTTTAATTGCGAAAACATTGGACATGAGTCTGGTTCGTGTCCGGCGCCACCTTTATGCCATTTTTGCAAGGAAGATGGCCATACTAGCTGGGAATGCAGCTATTCTTGGGTTTCGCCATTAATCAGGGGTACCACAACAGATGAGTTAGCCCCTGTTAATGTGGATCGTTCCGATGGGGAAGATAGTGAGGCCTCCTTCAAGACCCGCTCGGGAGACTCATTTAAATGGGCCGATGATTCGGACCTCTTAGATGAGGATGAAGATGATGATGATGATTTTAGAGATGCCGAGGCGCAACCTCTTGCTGCGGCTTTGCCCGTGAATACGCTGCCCGCTGATCCGGCCTTCTTTGAGACATCTGAAAATGAGCCAGCTGCCACTGAACCATCGACCGCTGAGTCGACAGCTGTTGGGCCGTCTGGCACCGATTTATTAGTTGCTGTGTCGTCGACTGCAAATGTGGCTACTTTTATTCCTGAAACTCCCGTACTGCCTACAGAATCTCTGCCTGATGGCCAACCAAATCAAACTGCCGAGAATCATGCCTCCGCGGTCGACCATCAACCTGATGGGGTACTAGATTCTCAGGGCTTCATAAAGCCCCCAGTCTTAGTAATTGATGACCTCAGTCAGCCATCTGATCCTCCTATTGCGCTTCATTCTTCAGCTAGTCCCAAATGTAAAAGCCGTGTTCCCGTCCGTGTTCCTAGACTTACCCGCCGTACCTTCGCTGTGGCTCCTGAAGCTCTAGTAGCAGCCGCCCTCCGCAAGACTACTCTGCCTGTTGTCTCTGGAGAGCCGCAGACTCCCGCTGCCTCTTCTACGCCCATGGAGACTACGGTAGACCTAAAACGCAAGGCTCAAGCCCAGGCCGACGCTCCCCCCAAGGAGAAGCGGGAGAAGAAGAAAAAAGGCAGGAAGTAGATAGATTTACTTTTCTTACCTGTTTTTCGAGTCCTTTTTTTCCAAGACAATTTCAAGGTTTTGACTATTAATGCGAGGGGTTTGGGGAGTCCCCTTAATAATAACCTCCTCTTTGATCTCATTGAGAAATCTGCATGTGATATTTGTTTTGTTCAGGAAACTTTAGTTAGTTCTGAGGCAAATATCAAAGTTCTTTCCCGTAGATGGCTAGGCCGTAGTTATTGGTCCCCCTCAATTGGCAAACAGGGAGGTGTTGCCGTTTTAATTTCTCCCAAGTGCTCCGATGAAGTAGTGTCTTGGAAAAAGGACTCTAATGGGCGTATAATTAGCATTGTGATTAGAATCGACGGTGTAGATCTTAACTTCGTCAATATTTATGCTCCCACCAATCGTACTGATCGAAAATCTTTTTACGAATCCCTTCATGAATACTTTGTTCCTGCGTCCGCTCTCGTGATCGGTGGCGATTTCAATTGTTATGAAAATGCACTTGATAAATTTGGCGGGAATGTTTCAGTCGGTGGTGAATGTAAATCTCTAAAATCTGATTTTGTTTTGGTTGATGCGTGGCGTAAGTTACACCCTAGCGCGCGCGAATTCACCTGGTTCAACCATGATTACTCAATTGCTAGTCGCTTAGACAAGTTCTTTGTTTCAAAGGATTTGTTTACATCTGATTGCCAGTGTGAAATCTCACCTTGTCCGCTTTCTGATCATGATTTTGTTTCCTTTGTTTTTGATATCCCTGATGCCGCTAAGCGCGGCCCAGGGGTGTGGAAATTAAATAACTCGCTCCTCGATGACAAAAACTTCTGTGATATTATTCGTAATCTAATTCAAAGTCACGTTTCGTATTTTGCTTCATTTCCGTCTCCTCAAGATTGGTGGGAATTCTTAAAAGTTTCTATCAAGGAAGAAGCGATTTCCTTTTCCCGCCAAAAGCGCCGGCAATTGTGTCGAGATCGTGTTTTTCTAACGAATAAATTAATTAGTCTTCGTCAACGCCTGGTCAACGGTGACAATTTCGTTGTTGATTCTATTCAAGATATAGAATGCCGCTTAAAGTCCATCTCCACTTAAGAAATCGAAGGAATTTTAGTCCGCAGTCGAGCGGAATGGCTTGAGGAGGGCGAGCGCCCAACTCGGTATTTTTTTCAGCTGCACTCTTCTAATGTGCAGAGAAGCAAAATATCATCGATATATAATTCGTCCGGCGTTGAGGTTTCGTCTCAAGATGAAATTGAGCAGGCACATGTTGATTTCTATTCTTCCTTGTTTCCGGAAGAACCGGTTGATATGGTTTTCCAGGATGATCTTTTGTCTTCACTTTCTCGCCAGCTGTCGCCTCATCAGTCGTCATTGTGCGAGGGCACAATGACGATTGATGAAATTTCCTTTGCAGTTAAGAACATGAACACGAACAAATCTCCCGGGCCCGATGGTTTAACCGTTGAATTTTATCGTAAATTTTGGGATATATTAGCTCCTCATTTAGTTCTTGTTTTCAACTCCTGTTTTGAAGCTGGTGAGATGTGTGAATCCATGAAAACAAGTAATACTCGCGTGATCTATAAAAAGGGGGATCGGAAATCTCTTAAAAATTGGAGACCGATCTCCCTTCTCAATGTTGATTATAAAATCTGCTCTAAGGCTATCTCTGTTCGCCTTTCTAAAGTCCTGGAATTCAGTGTTGATCCTGACCAAACATGCTCTGTTCCTGGGCGGAAGATTTCATCGAATCTTCATACTCTTAGGGATATTTTAGATTACATTGATCGCACAGGGGAAATTGGTATTTTAGTAAGTCTTGATCAGGAGAAAGCCTTTGATCGCGTAAACCGTTCTTTTCTACAGAATTTGCTAACTCGTTTTGGTTTTGGCCGCTCTTTTTGTAACTGGGTTAACAAGTTTTATAAAGGTGCTAATATGCGCGTTATTGTGAATGAATGGCTCACAGAGCCGATCCCTTTGTCTCGCGGCGTTCGCCAGGGGGATTCCCTTTCCTCCATGCTATATATTCTTTGCG
>CM042753.1:20651221-20654718 GCA_022496165.2 Catalaphyllia jardinei
CAGAGGTCCAGCGTATTTGCAGCGCGTTTCTTGCGGATATGCCGAACGATGTCCCCTACATTTTGTGCTGTGATTGGAACTTTCCTCCTCGAGTAATGCACCTATCAGTGTCAAGCCCGACGGCGGAGGGGGGGGGGGGGTCGGGCACAGGGTCGGGATTTTGACATTTCTTAAAGAATATTGTCAAAATCCCCACTCCCGGGCGAAAAAGAATTGTCAAAATTAGCAGAAACAAATGGTTTACTTCTCTTTTACTATATAAAATTGAAAGATCAACTGCATGATGTCTGATCAAAATCCCCACCCTGGGGATATACGCTACTGTCAAATTCCCGTGGGTTGCCCGGCCCGCCCCCCCCCCCTTCCTCGGGCTTGACATTGATAGGTGCATAAACATATGGCGAACAACTGGCGTGAATGCATCAATGGTGTAAGAAGACACGAAACGACTCCTAGTCTTGCTGCTCTGTGATTGGGCAGAAAAAGACAAAGGTTTTCTGACACCAATCAGAAGCCAGAACTAACCCGATCGTTTGGAACTGGTCTGTTAAAACCTTGTCCCCAGGGGCTCTTCTCTTCGTTCTTGACTTTTCTTCGCCCGAACTTTTTTCTCGCCCGTTTGGACTTCTTCTCACCCCCACTAACTGCTCCTGGGTCTCCGAGGATGGTGGAAGCCGTAATCTACCGTGGGCTTTACAATTATCAGCGTACAGTCTAACGAGGCACGCGCATTACACATTAAACGAAACCGAATTTGAAAACCGGTAACTTTCGACCAGAAATTTGGTCGGCGGCTTCATCAAACAACTCGTCGGAAGCCGGCAGAGGTCTCT
Source organism: Catalaphyllia jardinei (assembly GCA_022496165.2). Classification (NCBI taxonomy): domain Eukaryota; kingdom Metazoa; phylum Cnidaria; class Anthozoa; order Scleractinia; family Caryophylliidae; genus Catalaphyllia; species Catalaphyllia jardinei. The sequence goes on from CM042753.1 coordinate 20,652,055, forward strand.
CTCCTGTCGTTTCATTTTGCCTCGTCGTGTGAGACCTCTGCTAGCAGGGAACCTGACATTGAAACATAGAATGAGAATGATATGAAAGGTGGAGATAAAAGAAAGATGAAGATATTAACCTTGCAGTTGTAATCCCAAGACGCTAGGGGTTTGGTTTGCATGCGGTTTTAATTTATTTATTTATTTGCTTATTCATAACATGTACTTCAGTTTACCTGTATTTTATTCCCCTCAGCCTTATTACAAGAATCTAGACACCTTTTCAGAAACTCTTCTCCGGAGAATCAAAATTGATTTCTAAAAGGTGGGAAACAGCGTAACTTTGTTGCTTTGAATCTAACCAATGTGTTGTCGAAAATATTTGCCGGATTAGCTCAGGTTCATCCTATGAAAGTATAAATTTTGCATGTAGGGTCTTTTACATATTATACTAAAAAATTTCACAAGTGATCGATACTCCAAAATTTCACTATTAATTATATTCGAAAAGTGATTCTGAGTCAAATAAAAAAGCTAATCAAAATATACCCTTGAGTAACGGCTGAATGTAATCTCCACTGATCGAGCTTTGTTAGTGCGAAATGCGAAATGAATTTTAAGTAATGAAAATCTTACTCTACTGAATGTAGCAGAAGAGGAACCTTCCCCATCGTACATATAGGTGTGGTGCCCAGATTTCTCCCCGCCTGACAAAGTAATAGTCACAAACCGACTTCAGACAGCTTTTGTCACAATTATTCCCTTGTGTCACAGTGATTTTGGTATCCACGAGTGTTCTGTACCCCCGCACCCAAACCCCTAACGTCTTGGGTACCCAAAACACTGAAAGCGCATAATACCGCAAACTAGGGCCGAAGGTACTCGCAAGTTGAAAACTTGTGTCTACTTGAGACTCCCTTCGGTCAGGCCTTGCGTGCACTTGCGTTGACTACACCATTTTGCTAATGATCAGTTCCTTTTGAATTGTGGGTAGATCCAGTCCTTTGTGGGGGCAAACGGCCAGTTTAGGACATAATTTGAAATTGTAATTTTGCCCGTTTGCCCCCACAAAGGACTGGATCTACCCACAATTCACCAGGAACTGATCATTAGCAAAATGGTGTATTGAGATGACTTGCGCTTACTGGTCGAAATCAAATTTGCACGCAAGCCGACGCAAATTTTTACCGTTTGGCCACCCAAACCAAGTCAACGCACGTTGAATGACGTCTATTCAACAAACTGGCGTCAGTTTTTAATGCGTCTGTCCTGTTATTGATCATGAATTTCGTCATAACATTGTTAAAGTAGCTGTGGATACGCTCGCCTCGTGGATCCGCAGACTACTTTGACAATGTTATGACGAAATTCAGTGACTATAACAAAACAGACGCATTAAAAACTGACGTCAATTTGTTTTCTACGATAACAAACTGTCGAATTGTCCGCTCTGGCTCGCTGCCGCATTGCATGAATTATAAATCCATGTGTCTGTCCGCTAATTGACGATAAAAATTAGCCAATAAGCGCGCAAAAATTGTGCTGTTATCGTAAAATACCCTATTACTAGCCAATGAATTCCAGGATATGTCTTGCCTAATGTGTTTTTTTTTTTGCGACTTGCGTGTACTAGCGAGGAATCTTGTGAGTCTGTTTGGCCACCGAACGCAAGTTTCTACGCAAGTTCAACTTGCTGCTACTTGCGGGTCTGTTTGGCCAGGGTGTAAGGCTACAAATTATCTCCTGCAATATTTTTCCGCTCAAAATCTCATTAGGATGAACATCCTAACAGATATCTAAATAGCTTTTAAACCGGCTATAAGGTACGACAAGCAATCCCGTCCTTTTTAGTTGGGAGTCCCTCAGCAGGTCAAAACCATTTATCTCTTTTATGCTTAATTTTTTTGCCTCGTTATTTTGCTCAAAGCAATGACGGCATCATGTGCATGTTCGTGGAAAACTATTCGCCGTAAGTTTTTCTGTAAATTTCCTTGCGCGCAATTAGATTATTCGTTGTCGATTTCTATTTGAATTTAGAATTAATTATTGTATACAGTGCCACTACACGTAGCCGTAAGTGTGAAGCCTTCCGAAATATACTCCTACATATAATACATAGATTTGGTCAGAGCAGGACTTGAACCCACGACCTTCAGATTTCAAGTCCGGCGCCTTAGCCACTCAGCACGTTGCCGTCATTCTGAAGTTGATCAAACGCTTTTCCTGAAGTTCTTTCTCTGATGTTGTTAGTGATAGTTTTCGTTGTTTCAGCCTGAATAAAAGCGTGGCCATGAATATACATATTGATGACACGTAGAAATATCGTGATTTTGAAACAACAGAGAGCAGTGCCTTTCGGCATTGTCGCGTAACAATTTATGATTTAATCAAAGGGCCTTGAGAGCCAGCTCATTCTTGTAATGGACAATTTCCATTGTGCCTGTCATTGCTGGTCATCTGAACCAAAGGGGAGAGAAAAGAATGATTTTGATAATACTGTGATGGAGTGCTGGGATTTATTTAAGAATGAGGATTATGTGAGTTAACTGTATTCAAGTAACAGACTGCAGAGGTGGGGGGAGGTTAATGGGGCATGCTCTGGAAAAAAAATTGAAATTTTCAGAAAGTCAGAAATGACATTTTGGGGTAATGGGATACCTTGCGATTATTCATACCGTTATAGTA
>CM042753.1:20654728-20667228 GCA_022496165.2 Catalaphyllia jardinei
GCCTATTTTTTGGTCCAAATCCCGTGCTCTGAAGGCCAACCTTTTTTGCATGCCCCCCCCCCCCAATTTGCATTTGACTCTATGATATTGATAGTGATATTCAGAGAATTTGCAACAGCTTACAATAAATTTCACTGGCAGCACTTCACTTTCCAATGGAAACTACTAGTTTATGTTCGGTGAACAAGAAGTTCTCATTTCCACGACGCTCTTGTGTTCACTGTGTGATTCACTCAACTCATCCACATGTATTGTTGCTTCCTGTGGGTTGGAGAAGAGCGAGCGAAACTTATTTGCCAAGGACAGCTTTGTCTTCATAAACTTGATAACACTGCTTGTGATCTCATGCGACTAGTATCAAGCAACGTTTAACGAGAGATTCTTTCGTGGTTTGTATTGCAAATAATTTTAAGCAGATTGTAAAGTAATTTGTAAAAGCAGGTTGCAAAGCAGTTGATACGAGCGAGCCTCAAGTCTGGATATCGAAATTGCTGGAGCTCGGGAAAGGTTTTAGTGTGACTATCTTGGCCGCTTTTATTGATGTGTGTGTTGTAAGTTGAAAAGCTCCAAAGGAAAAGCACCATAGTAAAGTAACGATTACTTACCAATACGAAAAAAAAAATACGAACAAGCGCCCTTCCAATATGGCTGCCTCTTTCATGGCCTGCCTCGTGCAGTTGAATGTCAAAAAATCGTTCTGGGTATCCCTGGGTTTGAAGATGTCAGCTTCTTTATCAATGTTGCACGCTTTAGAAATGCCGAAATTGTGATTTGATGTTATTTTTTTGTTCATTAGTCTGTACAAACAGTTAAGTTCTTGCACATGTGTATTTCAGGTTTATCAAAGTCAATTTTCCACTCACTAAGAGGGAGGGTAAGCGGCGAAAATTGTCATTTCCGTCTACGGTCGACAACTTCCGGGACACATTTCGATCCCCACGATACTCATTCATTGCGTCATATGACGCAAAGAATGAACTAAAAATGACAACATTTGTTTCTTACTGCGCAAGTGTGACAAAATCGCATGCAGCTTCCAATACAACGGTGTACGCATTAGAAAGTTAAGCGTGGCAATGTATACAATAGAGTCATAATAAAGAGATACTTAAGATTGCTAGGATTTTTGAAAAAGAATTGCATGGTCTACACCACAAAAACTATTTACTTGACACACTTTGCTTCACTGCACGGTTCAAAGGGTCGTCGAGAAATCCAATTGTTTTTCGCGAAGCCTGTCAGTATTAGGACGGGTGAATGGACTACCTGTTGCTGGTGAAGCAATCAGTAGTACTATAATGCTGAGAAACTGCGGATAGCCCCATACCCTGGTCCCAGAGATTTTTCATTGCATGAGTGAGCTTCGAGAGAGCCGCGAAGCGGCGAACGCGAGTGGCGAAAAACCTCTTGTTACCTTGGACTTGAATCTCACTTTCATGCAGACGCCACGGTCAGGATCTGACCCTCGAGCTCGGATTGGTTGATGTTTTTACAAACACGCAAATAAATACGATTGGTTTTTTTGATTGGCAATACCGAGGGGACGGTGGGGATATTTGTTACTGCACTTCGTGTGTGTAAACTTTAGCCTATATCGATCTCTACCAGGGAAAGAACTTGTTTGCAAAGTACTGCAGTTCTCAGTATATATAAACGTTCAAGATTCGTCTGTGTTCTACATTGATTTTGTTTCTGACAGTGCTTTCAAAGGAATTTGAACTCTGTACTCGAAGGAGCGTTTTCCAGAAACTGAAAGTGTCAACGAATATTATAGCCTTGCTCGCAGTCATAAATCGCAAAGATGTGTTCGCCATTCTGCCGACCGGACATAGAAAGTCAATTTATTATAATTCGGTTGATCACTGATGTACAAATACCTGTGCCTTACAGGCTATTCATACCTTCACCGTATCATATTGGTTGTGTACTCTGAAGTTTCTGGTGGTCGACTCTCATATTCGCGAACTGCAAACCCGTGGCATTTCAATGAAGACGTCGACGAGCACCAACTGCTCAAAGAAGCTTATGCCATTCTATTCGGAAGTCCCGAGGCCTTCTTACAAAATAAAAAGTGGAGATACTTGCTTCGTAATATGTATTACAGCAGAACCTTCGCGACCGTTGCGGATGAAAACATTCTCGCAAACACGCACATTGACCCCAGCCAAGTAGGTCAAAAGATACCACTCTTCACCACCCAAGTGGAAACATTAGCGGCTGATAAGCACGTGATTGCTAAGCTTCCATTGGTCCCTTTTTGAATCATCAAATTGATGCGTTTGACAGCTGGCGTCTGCATGGAAGTGAGATTCAAGTCCAAGGTAACCAGAGGTTTTTCTTGATTTTTCATCGCATGAGTGAGCTGCGAGAGAGACGCGAAGCGGCGAGAACGGAAAAACCTCTGGGACCAGGGTAATAGCCCCAATACATCAGTATTAATTTAAAGACAACTCCTTGGCTCAGCAACTGAGTGCGATTGAATACAGGACAAAGGAACTAACAAGAGCTCATGGCATACACACGGCTTTAAAAGTCAAAGATAGTAAAACTGGAAAAGTGATTTTGAAAGACAACGTCTTCGAAGACTCTAAACTAGAGAGTGAAATTGATCACCGAAAACTCTGGCAGAAGAAAGAAGAAAGTCGGCTGCGATGGGAGAAGGAACATGCTGTCAGAGACATAAGAACACTGCGGCGAGTTGAATCCAACCCTGACACATTAAACTTGCCTTGAATTGAAGGAGGAGGATTAAGACAAAGAGCGACTAGACATGATAAGAAACGTTTCGTTAGCATGGGTGATTCTTTAGACCGTGCTTCTCCATAACAAAGTCGTCACAACATGCGTCTACCAAGAGTTGTACCAGCTTCACTATCTAGTGACATTAACCATACATCAGAGACAACTACATTGCCTGCTTTGTTATCGCCATGTTTGATAAGGAAATCTAAAGTTGACGATTCTCTGGCTAACGATCCCAGATTCAAAAAGCTTTTGCAGAACTTGGTTCCGAAGACTCAGTTAGTGAAGAAGACAATGCCTAATGACTTATAACTCGACGACAACTGGAATGGAGGCTAAATGAATTTTTTTTGGCAACAACATTTATTAACACTTAAAATTGCTTAATTACAAATCTTAATTTTACCTGCGATCTGTACGACCAATGAACTGTGACAATAAAGAGAGATTCCGAAAAAAAACGAATGGCTAACTTTAGTTCTGTCCAAGAAGCTGCCCAGAGAGCGGTATTTAGCGGTAATATCAGAACTGATGCTAAGTACATGGATTCGTTCTTGCAGTGATTCTGACTGAACACCTATTAACTCAAATTAGCATTTTCAGAGTGAACTAGTTGTAAGAACAATACTTGAACAAGTTGAAAAGATCTAGAATAACTTAAAGTGTCAAAGTTTTTTTATTAACTCAAATTAGCATTTTCAGAGTGAACTAGTTGTAAGAACAATACTTGAACAAGTTGAAAAGATCTAGAATAACTTAAAGTGTCAAAGTTTTTTTTACCGAACTCCGAAAGTACTTGAACGACCGCGTTACTCAGTTCAGAATAAGCAGACTTTGAGGCTCGCTAGTTTAAGGGGGTCGTTACTTTCGAAGAAAAAGAATAGTTGCATAACGTTGCTGCAGCTGAGTTTATTTATCGAATTAAAAAGGGAAATTTCTAAAAAGGGTCAAAAAGAGTTCCAAAACATGAGATGTTATTCTTTGTTACAGCGGTTTGAAATTTATGTTGCTGCCATATGAGTGGGCTCTTCATGTGTATACAGTGGTCGGCAGGAAAGCTAGTTAGAAATCACAGAAGACGTAAACTGTTTCTACTTCATGAAGCACAGCTGCGTTACTTTGCTGTATCAATATATCTAATGTATACACCTAGTGCGCTAGTCGCGTTTTCAACTTTTAATTTGAAGAAACGTTTCTTTAGTACGCTCACTTCTTGTTGAAAATGATACAGAGGTTTCATTGTTGATTTGAAGTTACTAAGTGTCTGTTGCTTCAAGAACATTCTACTGTTTTGATCAGTAGCACAGTCACGGGATTTTGAGCTATTTTGTCCATCAACAAAATTACCGGTCAAGTGAAGGAAACCTGAAAATAAGGATTTTCAAAGATAGAAAAACACCAGAGATAATAATAATAAACCATGCATAAAGGAACCAGGATGGTTAAGGATGGAGAAATTTGACACGGATTACAAACAGAAAAATTGAAAAATTTAGCCTAAACTTTTCAAACCCTTCAACCGTGACTGTGCTCCTTTACACCCGCTTTCAGTGTTGTAACGTGTAGACGACACCTTTCGACCTTTCTTAAATTTCGGCATACCATCTCTCGACATGTTATGTAAACGGTTGAAAGACCGTTTAACTGTGAAAGTGGCGATATTTTCCGTTATTAGCGGAACAAACGACAATAAGTGATAATTACTAACCTCAAATGGCTGAAAAAGATTGTGTACTTTGCATGTTTCCCGACATTAATGCAGAATAAATTGCGTGTGGTCGATCGGCTCTCAATAGTAAATAGTCACTTCCGGTAGTAGCCGCCTAACAAGAGGCCTGGGACGTTAACTCACCCGTTCCACATATTGTAACCTTAGGTAACCCATGCCAGGCTCACTGTGTGTGACACGTGACATAACATGGGTAAATATAGAGAACATATGAGGCGAAGTTAGGTCTGAAAGTTTGCTAGAAAATGGAAATAAAAATTGATGAAACTTACCATGTGGGGTTCTTTTTTATCCGTACAACAAGAACCCCCCATATGGTAAGTTTCATTGCTTTTTATTTCCATTTTCTAGCAAATTTTTTAACATAGCTAGCAGAGCCACGCAATCAAATTCTTTATACGTAAGCGTGCTCAAAATCCCGATAGTGCACGCTGAGGGGGTGAGCAAATCGCTTCGCCAGAATTTTTTTTTTTTCGCGCGAGCGGCCATTGTTAGCGCGGGGAAAATATTATACTTCGCGACAATAATAGATACAAACAGAGACTCAGCCCGGCACTAGTCCCAAAACAAACCTTTTCTCTTTGGCTAGAGTTCTTAAATGACTGAGGCAGAAAAGAGAAAAACAACGGAAAAGGAGACTCGACACCAGCGCCGTCACGATTCGCTTCACTGTCCGAGGGTGAAATTTTGGTAGGAAAACTCGAGCTTCCAACATAAAAAATTGAAATAAAGCCAATTCTTATTTAGCTTAATATTTCGCTTACCGCGAACAATCACTTCTGATCTTGTTGTCCTTTTTTCGGGTCGGATTTGATGCACAATTCCAATGGCTATGTTATAAAACAATTGGTTCAAGCTTTTAGCTGTGCATTATCGAGTTATGAAGCAACTGGAAGTTTGTAGTGCACTCAGGAAGCTAAAGTTGGCAACATTTAGGCTTCTCTCTTGCTCTCCAAACTTCCCGCGAGCTTTCATGACTCGATAGTGCACGCTAAAGCATGAACCAATTGTTAATTCAGACCCAACAAGAACTCACCACATGGTAAGTTTCATCGATTTTTATTTCCATTTTCTAGCAAATTTTCAGACCTAAACTTCGCCTAATATGTTCTCTATAGTTACTCATGTTATGTCACGCGTCACACAGTGAGCCTGGGTTACCTATACCGTACCGTCGATTGCATCTACCCGTGAACGCACTCGCGCAAAACATGTTTTCACGTGATGTCAAACGTCTGAGTTTCTGTCCGACCAGTTGGATGATACTAAAACAATAGACTAAGAGACCAGTTTCATCAGGCTATCTCTGGAAGGAGGGAATTTGGTGCAGAACTCACACAGGACTTCACTGTTTTGTTGGCAATCACCTTTGATCTATTCTGAATATCAACAGGTCTTTGTGAGATAGAAATTCGCAGATTTCAGAGGCTTTGGGACTCCATGAAAGCTATTCCCTATGCTGCTTATGTATTGGAAGGCTCTGACGAGATTACCACGTTCCTTAAGTTAGCAGACTTGGATGCATTTGAGGCTGTTTTTCGAAATGAGGCTGTCACAAAGATAAGGCATATAGCAGGTGTAACTGCAGAAGATTTAGAGAGAATAGGTATTTTTTATACCTTTCATGTGTATAAGTCAGTCTAATGAATACAGCTATTATACACTGACTCAAGCAACTAGAATCACTAAGTTTTTCTTCTATAATTGATACAGCTACGTTTGATAATTAAACCTTTAAGCTTATATAAGTGATTTATAGAAGTCATTCGTAATGACAATCTGTATAAAATTGATTTTTCGACACACACAAAATACAAAACACACCAATGTTTTTATATTAAACGAAATATTTAATATATAAATATTAAAAGCAATTCTATATTTTGGTATAGGACTCACTTAAATCCAGGCTAAACGGTTCTCTAGATTGTGGCTAAATGGAAACCTGGCCAGCCCTTCAAGTGCCAGTGGTTTGAAATTGTCAGGCTCAGTAAAGAAACCCTCTACAGCACCTTGGAAAGATAAGAAATTTGGCTTTATTCCAAATCCCCAGTCGGCACGAGCTAAATTTCTTAATGAAGATCTCCTATCCCTGAATGCCAATGGACAACACTGAATGCCAATGGAAGTGGTCAAGAAATACACGATATTTTGTGAAAAAATTCCATTCTGAAGGCATACGCCAGTATGACCTTGACTGCTAGCTGTCAACTATGTCATTGCAAGCAGCAATTCCAGATGGGGATTTAGAAGAGGAAACATTAAAGCCTACTAGTCACCAAGCAATTAATTACAAGATTAAAAAACTTCATGATTTGAAGGAGAAACCTGAGAAGCTTCAGAGTAGCATCCAGAAAGAGAATGCCCAGCGGTTAACTAAAAACTCTAAGAAAATCATCAGTGGACAAGAGTGTGGACAACGTTTTAATGAAAAATCTTTGGGAAGGATTGCAGTATTGCAGAGGAACATTGATCAGAGTTTGACTAGAGCAGAGGCCCAAAAAGAAAAGCACAAAAGGATGTATTCTTTTGCAAAACAACATTCGTTTCAAAGAAGAGAAGAGTGAAAGAAAATAAAGCAAAAGCCAGGAAGCGACGCCGTTAGAGAGCAGAGAAAAATTGCGAGAGAGTGTTCTCCGCAATCAGTCCCCAGTCATCTTATGGTGATGTGATAACCTCCAATCATTGTAGTGTGATAGGCCTTAACAGCTTAAAAAAAAGAGAGAGATGGTCGCTGGCTGAGACTATTAATAAGTAAAGGCCAGTTTACAGTGGATGCTATTGAAACAATCAAAGCAAATGTGTCACAAGTTGTATTGCGTGCTATAGATGATAGTGATGTTGTTGTTGATGATGATGATGATGATGATGATGATGATGAGAAGGAGGAGGAGGATGATAATGCTTCTGAGGGTGATGGTAGTGGTGAAGATGACTAAAGATGATTTATAGAAGAAGCTGTTTAAAAAAATGTTTGAAATAATAAAATTGAAGGTTTATGAGCACACAGTAAAGCTAATTAATGTTCAAGATTTTATACTATAAAACGTTACCTGGCTACTCTTTAGATTTAAGACTGTAAATAAATGGAAACAAAATATATAATATTTGAATTCCTGTTGTCATACAAAGTTGGATTAATGTGGAAAATTAGATATATTATTGAAAACAGATTCTACTAACATTTGTGGTGATATGTGAATAATTTAACATGACCCACCCCTAATGCAGTGCATTTTTTCCCTGACCCACCCTTTCTAACGTGTTAAAAACTAGTGACCCACCCCCAAATTTTCACAGCCCACCCCCCTCTACTTTATGACCGGTCCCTAAAATAAGTCATTTTTTACCCCAAAAAATACACGGGTTGGTAGGTACAAATAATCCGTCACAATATTTCTAATCCAGCAATCATGCATCTCATTTAAATTAATGAGGGCCATTTGTTTGCGGGTTTTAAGTACCTGAGCTGAGTATAAGTCATTTACTATACTCATTCACAATAGGTTAATCCGTGTATCACAATCATCTCAGGTACAATCCAGTGATTACTGGTCATTTATTTGCAATCAACCACTGAATATAAACACTCCAATCCAAAAATAATACGCAGGTTGCATTTAGCTCTCACATATGTAGTCTCTACTCACAATTCACCCCATTACAATCCAATAATTTGTGGGTTACAACCATCTCATTACAATCCAGTAATTTGTGGGTTACAATCAGCTCATTACAATCCAATAATTTGTGGGTTACAATCAACTCATTACAATCCAATAATTTGTGGGCTATAATCATCTCATTACAATCCAATAATTTGTGCGTTACAATCATTTCATTACAATCTGTTAATACCGTTTTCTCTGGAGTTGCGTGACATCACGCAGGAGACTGAATCGAATATGTAATTTAACCCATGTGCCCCGGATCGAGTGTGTGGACTCTTAGAGTTTGACTGGGTTGTCGATCGGAGACAACAGTTTTGTAATCGGTAGTTTTCTGGAAAGACAGTCATTAAAATGTTGAGTTAAATCAAGTTGATAGCGGAATCAACATTTTGGTCCTTCGAGCTGGAGTATTCGCTTTGGTGAAGATTGTAGATGTCTTTGGAGTCGACATTTTTGGACTTGCAAGAGTGAAGTTTTACCGCGTTCGGAACACCGAAAAGCAAATAAGCTTATTTGTGTTGTCGGAAGAATGGAGGACCTAGAGAAGCTGAAAAAGGATAAACGGTCGCTGAAATCAAGTCTAACCAAACATTTGAACGAGTTAGCTGTGGAATTATCGCTGGAAGCGCCGAAGAAAGAAAGAATTACGGAGAGGTTGCAAGACATCGAAAAGAGACGGGACGAATTGCTGGAACTATTGGATAAACCTCAAGCCTTGAATAAAGAAAAGAGCGAAACGACGAATGTAGCCTCGACTGAGGAGGAAGCCGATGGTATAGTGGATCGTGTCGATAGCGAAACGAGTGGAGCTCGGTTGTTTTTGGCAAAAGGCCAGGAGCGGCCAAAATCAGTGATGTAAATTCTAACACCGAGAAAAAGAGCGGGAAATTGGAAAGCACATGTGCGAAGAATGGTCACGTGGTCGACCCAAACAAACAACTCGAGCGAATTCGAATTCCTAAGTTTTCGGGCGAAAAGATGAAATATTCGACTTGGTGGGCCGCGTTTTCAAGCTGAGTTGATGAAACTTCGATGTCACCACAATTTAAAATGTTGCGGCTGGAAAGTTGCTTGGAAGGCGAGGCGGCCGAGACGGTGAGAGGATTAGGTTATTCGTTGGAAGCTTACGTAGCAGCGAAAGCAAGATTGAATCGAAAGTATGGAGGAAATCGGCGACAGGTTCAGGCGCATATTGATGAGCTAAGAAAGTTGAAACCTATCAATGTAGAGAAAGAGAGAGAGTTGGAAAAATTTGCAGACCTAGTGGAAAGGAAAGTTGTTACCTTAAAGGAAAACAAACAGAACTCTGATCTTGAAGGGAGAACTTTATATGCTATTGTGCTGGAGAAAATTCCTCAATCTCTGCCAGTACTACAGATGGATTAAGGAAAAGGGAAAACTGGAATCTCTCGAAGAACTACGACAATGGGTCGCCAAAGAAGCCGAATACCGGGTTTAGGCATCATAGGTAAAGCATGGAGTTTCTAGTACAGGAGGAAGGCATGTTAAGGGGCCTCATTCATTTTTCGGGGCTGGGGACAAGCGTGACCGACCTTGCAAGATGTGCAACCAAAAACACCCTGTTTGGAAGTGCGAGGTGCTGAAAGAAATGGAAAACAAGAAGAAGTGGGAGACAGCAAAGAAGCTCGGTCTGTGTTATCGTTGCCTAGGAAAAGGGCGCCTGAGTGAGGCATGTGATTGGAGTAGAGAGTGTGGAACTGATGGGTGTAAGGGGCATCACCACCGCATACTTCATCAGGAGAAAAGCCTTACCGATGGCATGGAGGGGAAGTCCGACACATCTTATGTTGATGGAAATAAGTCCAGTACGTATGAAACTGTAAAGGAACGTGAACAGCGAAGAATCGCCTTTCGCACTGTTCCAGTTATTCTGAAACATGGGGCCGAGCGGTTGCAAGTTAATTGCTTCTTAGATGAAGGACTTATGTCAACGAAGATGTGGTGGAAGAATTAGGTTTGGAAAGTAGGAAGGAGAAAGTAACTATTACACCCGCTTTCCGTGTTACGTGCATAGGCGACGTTTTGTTCATCTTTCGACATGCTCTGTAACCTGGCCTACATCAAAATGCTAACACAACGGACTCCTTCACGGTCGAACTCGACTTTTAGTCATAAAAGATGGATTTATTTAACATCAAACTAAGGTTCGGAGTATCAAGAAGTCATTCTGTGAGGGATAAATCGACTATTTTGAATGTTTACATCTTTCGAATACTAACGCATTACCAGCCTAATTCTACCGGATGTCACCATTGAGAGCTGATCGACTATACGGAAATCGTTTAATTATCCCGTAAATCTGAAAACATGTAATGTTTACAATCTTCTTCAGCCATGCCAGGTCAGTAATTATCATTTATTTGTCATTTATTCCGCTAATAACGAAAAAATCCCTGTTTCGCAGCTAAACAGCCGTTTAAATAGCATGTCGAAAGATGAGCGAACATCTCACCTATGCACGTAACACTGAAAGCGGGTGTAATGTTGCAAATGATCAGAAGGAAGATCTTATGTCAGGCACTATGGAAATTGGATTGGAGAGTTTGGATGGTCGCGTAGACACTGTTATTGTAGCAAAGACATCGAACAGTATCTGTGGAGGCATGAAACCTACCAACTGGCTTCAAATAAGAGATCATTTGGAGCATTTAAGGAACATTCCCTTCCCAAAGCTTGGAAAGAGAAGTAAAAGTGACGTCCTCATTGGCTCAGATTACTACAATCTGCTATTTTCCGTGAAGGAAGTTCGTGGAGGCGATGGTGAGCCTAGTGCCAGACTTTGTTCTTTAGGGTGGACAGCTATTGTTACCATTAATGTGTATTAGCGACATAGGGTGTCTAACACAGGATTCCTTCACACCTATCGGATGCAGAGGTTGGACAGTAATGACGGGGAACTTAACATTTTGATAAAACAATTTTGGAGCCTAGAGGCTATTGGCAGCACTCCTCAAGTGGACAGACAACTGACTCCAGACGAGAGCCTAGCCGTCAACAAAGTCAACGAAACCTTAAGATTCAGTGGAGAGAGACATGAAGTTGCCGTGCCTTTGCCTTGGAAACACGATAGACCACATTTGCCATCAAACCGGAAGATGGCTGAAAGGCGCCTTCGGTCAGTTGAAAAGAAATTGAAGCAGGATGAGAGCCTCGCACAGGCATACCAGTCAGTGATCGATGACTACAAAAGCAAAGGATGCATTCGAGAAGTTCCTGAAGAGGAGCCTAAACCTTCATCGGAATGGTTTCTTCCACACTTCCCGGTGATTCGCCCTGAGAAGGCTTCAACCAAAGTTCGGATCGTGTTTGATGGCTCGGTTCAGCAAAACGGAAAGAGTTTGAACAGTGAATCGCTACCAGGTCCTAAGTTGCAAAGTGACATTACGGACATTTTAGTAAAGTTCAGAAAGGAATCGTTTGCCTTAGTTGGTGATGTGACTCAAATGTACAATGAACTAATTCTCAGTTGACAGGGCACTGCACAGATTTCTGTATAGGAACTTAGGCTGTGATGATTCACCCAGGGTATACGAATTTCAAAGGTTTATTTTCAGAGGGTGTTACTGCCCATTTTGTGTTCAATTCGTTTGGCAAAAACACGCAGAAACTAATATGGATACGTACTACCCATTGCCAGCTAAAGCAGTCTTGGAACACTGTTACATGGATGACCTCATGCCTTCAGCACCCACAGTTGATGAAGCTAATTAAAGAAACACGGAGGCAGCTGACTGAATTAGGCGATCAGGCTGGTTTCCACATTCGAAAGTGGGTGTCTAACGATGTTGATGTGATTGCTGACATCAAAGAAGACGGAGCTTCTGAGATAGACTTGGAGAAGAGAGAGTTGCCAACAACCAAGACCTTAGGTGTCCTGTGGAGCGCTACAGATGACAAATTCTTCTTTCGGCGCTCCTTGTAGTTGGATGGATTTGAATTCACCAAAAGAAATGTTTTAAAGAAAACAGCTACAGTGTACGACCCATTAGGTTTCTTGTCGCTTACATAGTCAGATCGAAGTTGTCGATGCAGAAAGCATGGCTAGAAGCAGGAACATGGGACGATTTGTTGCACCATCAGCAAGAATGGATTAAGTGTTTTCAAGAGTTGAATGGCCTTGAACTAGTGAAAATCCCAAGGTGTTTGAAAGATCCTGTGGCTAAGGTGGTAGAGTTGAGCATCCATACATTCACTGGTGCATCGGAGAGTGCATATGCAGCTGCAGTCTATGCACGTCATGTGTATGAGAGTGGTGATGTTACTGTTCGATTGATTGCATCAAAGTCCAGGCTTGCACCATTGAAAGCTGTTAGTATCCCCAGATTGGAACTACTTGG
>CM042753.1:20674728-20676392 GCA_022496165.2 Catalaphyllia jardinei
AGGTTTTTCTTTCTCGCCGCTTCGCGGCTAGCCTCCCGCGCAGACGTTCTTAGGCTTGGCGAACGCGTGACAAGCCTAATAACGTCTGCGTAGGAGGCTACTTCGCGACTCTCTCGCAGCTCTCTCATGCGGTGAAAAATCAAGAAAAACCTCTGGGACCAGGGTACCACGGCGTATGTAGTCTCCGGTAGCGAATTCCAAGTCCTTACTCGCACGATGCAAAACACGCCCTTTCATTTCATTTTGTAACATTGAGAAATTGTCGGGACCTAAGCGATTCATTAAGATCACTGATCATTTTACCTCTACCTCAGCCAATGTCATCTACTGCCTAACTTGCACTCTTTGCAAAAAGTAATACATCGGCGAAACAGAGAGACGACTATTCCGAAAACATCTTCGCGACGTAGAGAAAGACAAGAAAAAATGCATCTACCAGTCGCTACACACTTATAATCTGCCCAATAATTTTAAGCAGCATATGGCAGTCTGCGGCCTCTCCCTACATCAAATCGGCACTCTTAATCCTCACGGTATCAACGAACGCTTTTCATTCAAATAATTTATTGGGTTTTTTTTCACGTTACCAGGCACCAACCAATAGTTCCAATTTTAGCGTCTTCTGGCCATGACGTTACTTTTGAGCGTAGTTCCATCTTTCTGTCTATAAACCACACACAACCCACAATTCCTCGATTCGCTCAGACGAAGGGCTAACGCTCGAAACGTCAGCCTCCGAATCTCTATACGGTGGCCAATTCACCTTATCAACCCAGTTGATAAAACCAAATTGCATTACAGCGAAGTAGCGAAAAGACCTTAGGCCATGTATTGTACAACTTACTTTAGGTATAAAAGCATTCTTGCGCCCCTTTAATTATGACTCCTGTTCTATTTTTTAAATGAATTAGCTCAGTATTGTGGTGGGTGTCTTCTTTTTTTCTTTTGAAAACATCTGCCTATAGTAATTAACATATCTTGGGTGAGACGACCCTAAAATGTGATATGTAAAACCAATCAAATTGAGCAGTTTTACTCACGGAGGGGTCTTTGTTATAGATACATGCCATACCCAAGTGCAAGGTCGTTCACCCTCTTTATTTTTTAAAGCATATTCAACCTATTGGCTTTGCCTATTACTTTTACGGAGATAAATGTGGTATGAGAATTAAGGATCTGAGTTCACTTTCAACTGTTACTATTAAGTCTAGAACTATTGCGTTGGAGACTTGCTACACCCTGCAAGTGAAGTATGATCCTCGCAGTAAATTTTCCAATTTAAGCAATTGGAAAGAAGAAGCCTGAAAAAAATCAGGGCTTCAACGGGATTCGAACCCATGACCTCCGCGATACCGGTGCGATGCTTTACCAACTGAGCTATGAAGCCACACATTGGGAGCAAGGTCAATTTATTAAGTTCATATCTCCCGTAAGGAGTGAAATGATGTAAAGTGTAGATGAAATAATTCATATTTGAACTGCGGTTGTAGATGCAAGTGGATTATGATCCTCGCAGTAAATTTTCCAATTTAAGCAATTGGAAAGAAGAATCCTGAAAAAAATCAGGGCTTCAACGGGATTCGAACCCATGACCTCCGCGATACCGGTGCGATGCTCTACCAACTGAGCTATGAAGCCACACATTGGGAGCAAGGTCAATTTAT
>CM042753.1:20683902-20691402 GCA_022496165.2 Catalaphyllia jardinei
AGAGATCTTTGTTAGTTAGCAAGCACTACAACCATGGATCCGGCAAAAGCACAGATGGTTGCAGAACTTGAAATCGAAATGATGACAGACTTGTACAACCGGTGAGTTTAAAGACGTAGTTCGGTCCCAAACGCCCTGTTACAACAGGGTTGTTACAGTCATCTTGATTTAGGCTGCTAAATTGACAATGGATGAGAAAAAAAATGTGAAGTGATTGCAAAATACCCGGCCCAGTCATTTTCATATGTCGATGTGCTTTGAAGCACGAGGTATATAACAATAATTGTTGTCCATAATTTCGACAGTCCATAAAAATCGTTCGTTGATGATCGATGGAATTCGATACTAAGTTTAATCAATCGTCAAATGTCGGATGTCGATAAAAGTCGATCAGACGTTTTCTTGGGATTATCGAGTTTGATTGACTTTGATCGACTTCGATCAATTTCGATTGAATTTGATCGATTTCAATCGTTAATTATTGGACTGGCACACCTGTATGTACAACAACCACAGACGTAATAAGAAACCCGGTGAATTCACGCAAACTATCAGAGAGGGAGAAGAGTCATAGGAGTTTGTATTTGTCAACTGTGGGAGGCGCGGTGGCCTCATGATTGGTGCGCTCGTCTCCGGATCGAGTGGTCCGGGTTCGAGCCCTGGCTGGGGACATTGTGTTGTGTTCTTGGGCAAGGCACTTTACTCTCACATTGCCTCTCTCCACCCAGCTGTATAAATGGGTACCGGCGAATTTAATGCTGGGGGGTAACCCTGCGATGGACTAGCATCCCATCCAGGGGGGAGTAGAAATACTCCTAGTCGCTTAATGCTAAGGAAACCGGTATAAGCTTCGGCCTGATGGGCCACTTGGCTCGCATGCAGACTTACCTTAAGCATGTTGAACTGATTAAAACACTGATGAAAATAGATTGTCAATAACTTTGCTGGCCACAATTTTCCTGCACTCTAATCGAAACTTTGCCTGCTCCGTCCCCCACTCCCCAACTTTAAGTCACCAAGTCTCTCATCTTTCCAGTTCATGGTAAGAAGACTAGCCTGGTTCGAGTTACATTGCAGGGTGTGATTTATCTATGCAGAGCTCAGCTGAAACTGTTAATTGATTATTTCCCAAGGTAATTTAAACATTGAATTTCTGTAATTTGTAATAGACCACTGACCAATGTCTTGGTTTTTGTTTTTATTCAGCTTATGGATTTACTTTAGAGTTGTTTACACTTCTATAATTTCTTGGTCGATTGAAAAACGTATCTGCATTTTTGTTCATGAATGATGTAACAATCATCCATGAGCTTTGAGGGGCAGTCGAAATGGCACTCACTCACTCACTCACTCACTCACCCACCCACCCTCTGATGAGTTTTGCCATGAAGGAGCGAGGATAGTGCCATGGATCAAATTCAGCTTAAGGTGGCTTAGGCCTGGGTCGCACTAAAGCCAATTTTGTTTGTACAAGTATTAAATCTGTCAACAGGTAGTATAAAATAAGTGTGACCCCCCTTTCAAAAACTTGCCAATTTTTTTGTAAATTGTCAAAATTTCACCAATTATATTCAGAGAAGCTGAAGTGTTGCCTTGGAGTTTTGTTATTTTAACCATTAAACTGTTGTATTTTTTAAAACATGTCTGCATGAAGTTATGGCAAGGAAATAACTTTGGGTGGCTAGTCTAGTGTGGCGGGGGAGCCTATTTTGTGAGCCTTGTGCTGCAAGCCTGTTTTTGTGAGCCCCGAAAGATTTGCACCAAAAATCCAAAAATGGGCATAATGCCCTGATGTGGTATTTATTTCATGCAGGGTCCACCACCTGAGGAAAATGGAATCCGATGCAACTGGGCTAACCAAGAGTGATCAGACTCTTACCAGTTTTTATTCCTTTTCTGAATTTCCTACATAAGTGAAAAGTGGAATGGAACAGTCAGCAAATAAGCAGTTGTCCAGTCCTTCGCGTTTGTTACAAAAACAGGAGCCCATCACCTGGAGCCTCCATCTCCCATACAAAGCCTATTAGACAAGCTTTGTGCATATCTTTCTATTTTTAGAAACATTGGGGCTCTTAGATTTGCATGCATTATATGCTATACAGTACAATATAATGCAATACAACACAGCACAACATAACTCAATGCAACACAACACAATACAATGCACTGTACAATATGCATTTTTTGGAATTTGAGCTAGACTGGGGTGAAGACTATTCTAAAAATAGAAAGATACGTGCAAAGGTTGACTCAAGGATATATGGGAGATAGAGGCTCCGGGTGATGGGCTCCTGACGAAAACTTATGGCATGACTTGGAAGATTCGTGAATATGGTAATTATTTCATCTCTTGTTGAAGTGTAACAGAGAGGTTACGTGGATATTTAGCGGAGGCCGTGTTTATACAAGAGTGACGGAGGTCAAAGTTTAATGGACAAGCCTAGCGTGTGCTTGAAGTCTTGTGTGGAATTACTGCGTTCATCTGGAATAAATAACCTTGTTGTTTTTTCCAACAACCCTGCGTTCTCTTTGGACTACAAACTACCTACCACTTAATACGTCGAACTCGTAACAGCGTTTATAGGAGAACTATTTAAAAAACAATAAGAGCCTGGTCCCCCGAGAGACAAAACAACAGACAACTGGGAATCCTAGGAGACAAAAAAAAGAAAATTACTGTATGAACCTTTTGCTGCAGTGCTTGTGTATCATTGTGATAACTACCTGAACTTTGCCTCAGTTGAATGTTTCCTTGTTTATATTTTGATAATTTTACATAATCAACATTTTGATACAAAAATTTGCAAGGGAAACTCAAAATTTCATTCATGTCTGAAACCATAAACTCACCTTCAAAATCCATTTGATGGAATTAATTTCGATGCAGCAGTGGATACAGACAGACAAACTATTTACATGAAATTTAACACACAAAAGAAAATTGTAGTAGCATTTACTGAGTAAAACTTTAACATTAAATTAAAAACTCAAAACAGAAAAAAAAAGAAAAGAAATTCAGTGGCTCACAAAATAGGCTTGCGGCTGTGGCTCTGGTTTGCAGGCTCGCACATAAGGTACACTCATTTGGCATCTGCAATAGCAGGACAAAATCATTTTTTACCCAGTCCATCTCTCAAAGAGTTAAAGTCTTGCATGAAATCTAATCAAATACCGGTACTTAATTGAGAAATATGGATCTTGTGTCATGTATTTCAGTCATTAATATTTTGGTTCAAACATGTTGGTGTGATGCAACCACCGCCAAATATGACAAAAAGACGTGATAAACAATCAGTAAAAGAGCTCAAAATTTATTCTTGCTTTCCTGCATACGTTTCATGGCGTTATATGAGCATGCATAAATGAAGGGCATGCACAATTCAATTCTTGTAAATGCCAGTCTTTTGGTCAAGTATTGTTTGAAAACCTACTGTACAACCCATGATGAAACTTTGACCTCAGTTGATTCATAGGGATGAATCACGTTCAGAGCCAAATTTTGTAAAGAATAAATCTGTAACACAGATTTTGAGTTATTTTTGACATTTTCTTAGTTTGCAAAACTTCTGTCTTACACATGTTTTTTTTACTTTGCATAAAATGTTAAATAAGAGCCAGTTTCTTATTCCTAAAAGTTTGAATTGGGGTTATACTGGTAGATTTTGAGAAAAATGTGGTTTAATAGCTAGTGTCCAGTATCTCCTTAGGTACTTGGTCATTCATTTTGGCAATTTGTTGACGTGTAATTGTTCCAGCTTCACATCGAATGGTTAAAGACTTATTAGAAGCTAACAGTGAATAGAGGATGGAAAAAACATCTTAGAAGTTGGGTCATTCTAAATCCATCAAAACTGTAGTACCCGGTAAGCCACCTTAAATATCAATCAGAATGTTTGATGGTTTCAAAAGATTTTCTTTAATAAGAGGGCTTTTTAAACTTTTAAGGTGGCTCCATAGGGTAAACATTTATGGCTTTGCTCTCACAAGTCTTATTTGTTACATTTGTTTTGCATACAGTCCTCTCAAACTTACTACATGTAAAAACCAAATATCAGTGGCGAATGCAGAACTTGAGCTGGGGGGGGGGGGGGGGGGTTGTTTACTTGCCCCGCTGGCCTTTTTCCCTTCTGTCATTTCTTCTTTTTTTAGCCAAAATAAGGGTGGGGCCCGGGCCCCTGTGCCCCTCCTCTAGATCTGCCACTAAATAGATCATTAAAAAGTGTTTTGATATTATCTCTGTTAAAAGTTTGGGTTTTAGTCTTGAATTGTAAATGCCTTTTTTTTAAAATTTTTTTGGCTTTATTTGAGATGGTATTTGCAAATTTATGTCTTAAATGCTGAGAAAAAATTGGTCTGTTGGATTTCCCTAAATAACAAGCTCTGACTAAAGTAAAATATAAATTTCTACCAGTCTGTCAAATTTTAAGGAATTTTACTGGAGAAAATGTCACCATCAGTTTTGCTTTTTGGTTTTGATGTCCTAAAATATCGAAAAACACTGGTGGTTTCCTTTGGGTGTACAGTGTGTATGCAGATTACTTGTCCTCAGTGCATGTGCAATTGTACCTCAACTGAGAAGATCATTACCAGAGTCTCATTAATACTGATAAATGAAAAAGTATCTCTCATAGTCCAGAAGTAGGGCTTTAGAGAGAAGCCAAATGAATCTAAAAAAAGTCAAAACCTGGGAGATTAAAGCTCCGCTGATTACACTACAAAATTGAATCACATTTGCCACATTTTCCCTTGCAAATACCAAAACGTGGACAGAATTAGCATCAAGTGTTTAACCAGTGACCAGTACAGGAGATCACAAGATTCAGTCTGCGACTCCAAGATAATTGGAATTATCTGGGAGAATTGGAAGAATTTTCATGGGATAATCTGAAAAAATTCAGAGTCCTGAATAAGATTCAAGCCTATGATCTTCTGCATATCAGTCAGATGCTCTCACCACTGAGATGCACAGAACGAGTGAGGGAGATCATTTTTGGAATCTCCCATACTGATAGTGATTAACGTAATGGTAATCTCACCAAGCCATATATTTGCCATGTTTTCAAGTTTATTAATCATATATGAGTGCATAGTTTGCTAATATTCCTTGTGACTTGTAAAAACTTGTGATGTCTAGTGATACATTTGCGCCTTACGCAGTGGTGTCAACTGTTTTCAGCAGGACAGCAACTGCTCATTCACAGATGGGCAAAACTATTATTGAACTGAACCTCTTAAGATAAGACTGAAGAACTTTCCAACCAGGCAGCAAACTGTCCTTACAGCTGATTAATTTGCCCAGCCTTGAATGAAACCACTGCTCATTGTATGAGCTCTTGCTTGTTATTATTAATGATAAATGTACAGCCACAATCCCTTTTCCTTTGGTCAATGAAGGATTGAGTTTACAGTTGTAACAAGGGTTATAAGTTAACATGTGGTTTTAACATCAGAAAGTAAAACTCGTATCTCAAATCATCAAGCCACCATGTTATTTTCTTATCACGATTATACAGACAATCTGACTGTTTGCTCATACGTGCAACCATCAAAAAGTGGGAAAGGGCATCATCAATATCTTCAATAAGTAAAGATATAGAAAATATATTACTGAGGTCTCAGATGTAGTTTCTTATAAATTTTTCAACTGGACTGGTGTATTTTCCAATAAAACACCTGTGTCTATACAATAATAATAATAATAATAATAATAATAATAATTGTAACTTACTCAGTGATTATTTATACTTGGAACTTATTACTTGTTGGTTTTCAGATTAACAGTTGCATGTCAGAAGAAGTGTATATCACCTAAGTACAAAGAAGGTGATCTTACCAAAGGAGAATCAGTTTGCTTGGATCGATGTGTTGCTAAATATTTGGAGATTCATGACAGGATCGGCAAGAAACTGACTTCTATGTCCATGCAGGATGAAAAGCTAATGACTCAGCTTCAAGGACAGCAGGCCGGGCAAGCAAGCAGTTAACTGGGGATAAATGCTCAGAGGAAAGAAGCAAGCTTGAAATCATTTCTTGTCAAAGATCTTTGGACTTGAGGACACTGCTGACACAATATTTCAAATTGTATTTTTTGATACACTTTTGGCAGAGGTCTGCACAGTTATCCAGTGCAATATTCTTCATGATGCTTGGAAATGTGGTGATTATGTTGTGCAAGCTCTGGCCTTAGTTTTATAAAAGGAAATAGAAAAGTACCATTTCCGTGATTGTGTGGTATTTCATTCCAATTCAGCCAATAATATTCCTTGTTGGGATATGTTGGACAGATGATTGTTTAAGTCAAAACTGATGTTCCCTTGGTATGTTCCAACACATGCAAAACTATGTTTTTATTTATGTAGAAGTGCCACTGCAAACTCCAAGCAATGTTGGAAAGTGTTAGAACAAACATTGAGTCCTTTTGGCCAGGGCTAAAGATTGGATAACTGAAAAGTAGATTGTTCAAGGGCTTTTGCGTTCGCTTTTGACCGGAGAAAGATATCACTTAAAGCAGGATTGGCTTGATTACCATGCTCTGCTCAAGTAAGCCTGTGCTAGTAGACTTTTCTCAAGAGACCAGCAGATATCAAGCCTGAGAACAGAAACGAGTGTTTCTTTTATTATTCTTTCTTCAAGTGTACCCTAAAACATACTTTAACTAAAAATAATTGCATTTATGATGAACACGCGTGCAACTCAAGTCACAGACAAAGTTCTTGATTCTGATTGCTTTTTGGATTACCTTGTGAAAACAAGATGTAAATTTGAGCAATGTCAATCGACACAAAATGTAAAAACATTTGTCGATGCACTGTCTTACAGGGTCTTTGGTTAAAACTTTATTTTCTCAAGAAATATTTTTTACATGTGTTGGCAATCTGAAACTGAATTCTAAGACAGTGTCGCCAATAGTTCAAAATAGTGCCTCTCCTGGAAAATATTTTGTCCAGCACAAGATTGTAGATTCAGCTAAAACTAGACATTGTCTTAAGCTCAAAGAAGCAACAAAGCCAGAACTAAATGCGCAATTTTTACAAAACAACAATGGTTTTTGTTTCTTGTGACTCGATTCTGTAATTAGCACCCGTGCACTTTCATGCCCAGAATTGTAACCGTCACTGTATTTTAAATTTCAAATTGTTAGCGTCCTCAAACTGTAACTTATTTAAAACAGTGGAAAACAGAACACTAAGCTTAAATTTTTTTTAATAATAATAATAATGATAATAATAGTAACGATGATGATGATGATGACTACTTACATCACTGTATATAGCACTTGTCCAGTCCTGTTCTAAGCGCTTAACAAAAATAAGACAAAAAATTATACATATTAAAATAATTTTAAGAAGTAAGTCTTAAATTTACGTTAAAAAAAGATTTAAATTGTCATGTGGGGAATATTCTCACTGGCCCTGTACGATTCCCTGTGACACTGAAGACTCGCAATGTAAAGAACACGTATTTAATCCACCATAGAAGTTAGTTGGTTCGCTACTTTTC
>CM042753.1:20693902-20697363 GCA_022496165.2 Catalaphyllia jardinei
CAGAGCTCTTGATCCCTGCCACAGGCCAGAAGGATCGTGGGCTCTGGGGACGAGAATGGCTGTAACTGATAAAGACAGTGCGATTTACGAACATCCACGCACGTGCGAACATTTAGCCTTTATCCATAATTTATTCAATTTACCGGATACTTTAAATAACATCACCACACCAACTATTTCCACCAACAATCGCCATCGCTTAACAATGGATTAAAATCCAGCAGGGAACTCTGCCTGTTCTCCTGAGTATACCTCATGTAACTATTTAAGCTCCTAATTTTGTATGCATTTTAGTTTAATATAACTGTCACTTGAGATCTTGGTTTTTGTTCACGATGAATCTGGTCAAACTACTCGGTCTATCGTTTATCTTATATGAATATCGCAGAGTTTGGTCATAAGTAGGTAAGGGAGTACTCCTACCCAAATTTCCTGGGAGTACTCCCCCTGGGGGCTAGTAACTGCTGTGTTGACTTTGTGTGATGGGTCACTGCTATTTACTCTCAGGCGTTCTTAGCCGAAAAATCATGTTCAAGACTGTTTTTTTGTGGCCTTAACAGTCAAATTTTTTTTAATGCATTTCTTTTATTCAAATCACAACCAATTTACAAAGATAGACAATACACCTACATTACTTACACTACTCTCACTACTTACAACACAGTTATATTACGATTTCCTTTCACTTTTACACACATTGCACACACAGGACGAGAAAAAAAAAGGAAGAAAAGGAAAGGAAAGAACTACTTACTACATTTGTACTTTAGGTACATGTACATTTTACAATAAAATAAAAGTTACAAAAATCTCGTACTTGTTGTCCTACTTACTTTTAACCGTTAAAATAAACTTTTTCTTACTTGTAGATCTATTCTATTTTGATTTTATTATTTTATCTACATTTTTCTTAACAATTTGTTTGTGACAAATGTCAACTTTAGCATATGTTTATTTGTGTAAGTTTTTCTGTTTCATTTTGTTTGGAGATGGTACGGTGAGACATTTACGTCTCGGCTTATATAGCGTAAGGTTCAACATTTGCTGTTCTCTTCACATCACCAGCGTATGGAGACACAAAAAAGTAAACAAATATGTTCGAAACAAAACGAAAAGCTAGTTTTCTTCTTCAGCAAGGAAAGCTTCCCATTTTTTATTGAATTTTGCTAAGAACCCGTTTTTAAGTGAAAAGCGCCTTTCTACTTCCAAGCAGGTCAAAAAATTCCGAATGAAAAGTTTTAGCGAGGGGAGGTAGTGCATTGATTTAGCCCCAAAAATGTAATATCTGGCAATTAGGAGGGCATGGTGAAGGAGGAGGGCTGTAGTGTCATCCACAAAACCCAAACAACTGAGGGGAGAAACCTTTTGTCAAGAGACAGGAAAAATTACCTAACCATTTTATAACGTCGTTCCAAAATAGTTTGGTTTTTGGACATTCCCAAAAGAGATGTAAAAGGGATTCCGCTGTGTTTTCACAAAAGGAGCACTGCTCACTTGATGAGAGCCCAACTTTAAAGAGGTATCTGTTTGTGGAAGTTCGTCGATGAACTAATTTAACTGAACTGGAAAACTCTTAATTTGGATTCACGAGTACATAGAAACGGCAAACTGTATGTTTTATTCCAATCAATCTCCTCGACAGCGTATGCCTGAAAATCGGAAATCCATTTATCTTGAATTCTTTGCGGCAGGGATGCCTGTCGCTCGATAAGTATATTGTAGGCTAACTTGCAAACGTTTTTTGACCCCACAAGTTGTTCAGTGTTTGACGTTTGGTTGAAGACAAAATTCTTTTTCGCGTTCACCATTGCTGTCACAACGCTGTGGTATTAAAGAAAATTGGCTTTTACGGTGTATTTCTCTTTGAAAGCTTCGAATGTTAAAAACCTTGAAGATGTCACATCCAGAAGATTACTTACTTTAGTGATATCTGCCACGAACCAGTTTTTGTAAAAAAAAAGGCTTACCGTTAATGCGTATGAAAGAGTTGTACCATATTGGCATACTAGAAAAAGATATTGTGTTACAGCTGAAATTTAGACTGCACCAGGCTTCAACAAGTTCCTTAGTATACGGATCCTCAATTTCTAGAGTGGCAACATCCTCGGGTTTTAAGTTACCTGAGAAAAGTGCCGTTGCATCGTGATTTCCTAGAAAAAATCCGTAAACAATTTCCATTTCCCTTTATTATTAGAGTTTAGATATCTTTGAATCCACTTGGCCTTTAAGGCATTATTGAAACTTTGAATGTCAAGCATTTTAAGTCCCCCTTTAGTATAATCGTTTATTAGTTTAGTTTAGTTCTTTTTATTTTATCACATTTTCCATTCCATAAATATTTATATAACAAACTGTTTATTTCCTTAAGGTAGCCGCTTGGTGTAGGAAGTGGAGATAAAATATAAACTAGTTGGGAAGCGAGTAGACTCTTAATAACTCTTATTTTTCCAAGGAGCGTGGGTCTTCTGAAATGCCAGTTTTCCGTTATTTTAGAGATTTTTTCTTTCTTCTCTTGAAAATTTAACATTGCTGACTCTTCTTTGATGGTCAAAAACCAGACCCCTAAGGCATTGACTTTGCAAAAGGACCACTGTATATTTTTGTTAATTTCTATTCTTCTTTTTTGAAGGCGAAGTGAACCAATCCAAAGCGCTTCAGTTTTTTCGTAATTGACTTTTAGACCTGAAATTTCCGCAAAAGAGTCCAGCAAACCGAGAGAGTGTTTTGCGGAGATGTCTGTACCGTCTAGGATTAAGGTGGTATCATCTGCGTATTGGGTTATTTTACTTCAGTTTCTGATATACAAATAACCTTGATCCCGTCATTGTTTCTGACAGCATTAGCTAGAATCTCTACACATAGAATAAAGAGGTATGGCGATAGGGGACAGCCTTGTCGGACCCCTCTACCGAGCTGAAAAAAGTCAGAAGACCAGCCATTGTTTTGTATACAACTTGTAATATTCGTATATAATAGTTTAATCCAAGATTAAGCGACTCTCCGAAGTTATAGAAGGAAAGCGTTTTCTCAACAAAGGTCCATTCCAGAGTATCGAATGCCTTTTCGAAGTCAACGAAGAGTAACAAACCAGGCATATTCTGTTTCTCGGCATAATCAAACACGCTGTTGATCAACCTAATATTTTCTTCGATAAACCTACCTTTGAGGAAACCTGTTTGATCATTGTTTATTAGGTGTGGCAGAACCTTTTTCAACCTTGTCGCAATTGATTTTGCAGCAATTTTGTAATCACAATTTAACAAGGTGATGGGTCTCCAATTTTTTAAATATTGCCTAGGTTTGTTTTTCTTTGGTACAAGAGTTATTAATCCCCTTCTCTGTGAGATATTTAAGGCGTCTATTAAAAAAGTGGATACATCGTTCCAAAATATTTTATAGAATTCTGCCGGTAGGCCATCTGTCCCAGGGGATTTACCTGATTCCATTGTCTTTAAACTCTG
>CM042753.1:20697373-20722373 GCA_022496165.2 Catalaphyllia jardinei
TTTCAAACATGGTTGATATGACGGATGCATGGAGACAGCACTTACAGGTGTATTATTATTATTATTATTGTTATTAAAATGCTTGCACAAATATTTACAAGATACACAAGATAATGTTAAAGTATTTCAAGGCTTTTACATCCAACGTTTGAAAAGCATGCGCTTCTTTCAAAGATATGGGATATCTGAAAAAAGTTTTAATATTTAATTTTCAAAGCCAACAAAATTCGTTCACTACACAGCGTTCGGTATTCACTGCACATTAACAGCTTTAAAGCCTGTGCTTCCGCTTAATTTTTGTTTAGTCAAAGGGTGAAGAGTTAAGTCTTGCATCGCATTCAAGTAAGAGTGCTAACGTTGCTTTTTTCTCTGATTGGCTGCCCTGCTGAATATTCGAAGTGCTCTTGTAAGCAAAGTGTTACCCATCGTTCAAGAAAAAATGTTCAGTGATCTCAGCTAAAGTGACCTACAACACATCGCAAGAGACAAGAGACCCAGACAAGCTGTGGTTAGAAATATGTTCGAAACGAAACGCGTGTGACAAAGCCATGAAGAAAATCAAGGAGATGGCATTTTTCTTTTCATCAGTTGCAATTGTGGAAAAGAAAGTTCAGGAAAACAAATGCGAAGAAGGCAAAGATGGCGACGAAGAAACGGTGAATAATAATTCTCAAAGGAAGAAAAAGATCTATTGACCTGCAATATCGTATTGGATAGCTCTTCAATCCAGAGATGGCCTTAGAATGTCAACTGTTCCAGTTCATTCAGCGCTTCTGGACACAGGCATGGAAGTGACAGCTAAATCTGTTCAAGAATGTTCGAGAGGAAAGGAAGAAAATGCAGTCGCTCCCTTGTGCACAACAGTGAAAGACCATAATAACAGCTTCTTGCAAAGAAAAGTTAATGTGTCGTTTCAGCATTATTTAGAGGCGCTAGAATCGCAGATATTGGAAGAACCTGTTCCCTCAATCCACGGCAGCGAACGTGTCGTCCGCCTGCAAGTTGGAAGTCCCGTTTTTTCATCGGAATTGCAAAACAGAGCAATCCCGGCACTTACTAGAGCTGGTCTGGTATTTGACGTCTTTGGAATAGAAAATGTGAAAGAGTCGGAAAGTCAGCAGTCTATTGGAACGGCCTTGTCCAAGTCCCCCCGTCGTTGTTGCACTCAACAAAATTGAGAGAGCCGTGGCAAAACTGGGCTGCGCGTTACACAAAGGCGAAGTTTTCAAGAAAAACGAAGCTTCAATGTATACCTTCGAACACGCTCCATCACAAAGTTCCTGTCCGTTCTGGCAAACAATGATCAATTGAAGGAGATTATCATCACAAATTTCAACAAGCTAGAATCTATACTGGCCGACCCCGAGTGCGAATTTACTAAACAGTTAAGAATCAACTACCACTTAATTGAAGTTTTGAATGGTTAGTGTTTCTCGCTAAGTCAAAGAAGATTTGTCCAAAACCTTATAAAGGAAATTGGAAAAGAACGTCCGCGAGCATTTGTACAGTACTACCACACTAAAGAGCCAGAGGCCAAGTACTTTCAAGAAATTCTAGAAAACAGCTACTGAGTCCGACTGATGTGAATACTACTTGCGTCTTTTAAATCACGGAATTAAACGACACAAAGAGAAAGTCATGTGCTTGATTGGGGAGCCAAACAGCGGGAAAACAAGCCTATTTACGCCGATCACTCGGATAATTCCTGCGAGGTATTTGCTGTTGTGTTCATGTTTCGGACTGCTTTATCAGGTAGAAATTATCAACGCAACCTCGGAAGTGTTTTTCAACCTTTGACAGGTGCCCTCTTCCAAACTGAAACATAAAAGGTTGAGTGTTCAATCGATTTTGTACATCTGTTGAAGTTTTTTATGTTTCCGTTGGCAGGTACATCGTCGACCAAAAGACAAAAGTCATCTTCATGGACGAAGCACACGTGAAGCTTTTAGATCCAGATGACTGGAAAGTTTTGAGGTAGGGGGGACTTACCCCACACGATCGGAAATACAGAAGCTCTAGCCAACAGGAAATTCGATGTCCCATGTTCGTCACCTGCCAAACGGAAATGGATTTTGGGGAAGAGCACAACACGGCCATGGATGCACGTCTACGCAAGTTCTATTTTAAAAGTCTAAACTCTCGACCAGTTCCAGGAGTGCAGCAGTCATTGCGTGACAGTGCAATGGATTGTATTGTGTGGGCAAGCAGAGTCGCGCGCACGCCAGATGATGAACTTCCCCCTCCAATGCCTGGATCAACTGCAAAGCCAAATGAATTGGATGAAGACGAAAAGGATAGAATCAAAACGATGAACCTGGAAGACAGTGAAAACGAACAAGAAGCAAGTGTTGAAGAAGGGCAACTCGTGGTAGAAGATGACGACGACATATCGGAGGGACAAGACCTCCAAGTAAATTCGGATATTGAATCAACGTTTTCTGACGGATGGGAGAGTGCGCCTGAAAAGATATCTGAGCTTCGAGATCAGCAGCCATGCAACAGCCTGCGACAAAGGCAACTGGGGCTCATTGCAGCTGGAGTGAAGCGTGCCACGAAGGAGAGGGAAACCGAAGCACAACGGGTTAAGGCGCGGATTCTTGCCGACACAAGACAACATTGGATATCTCTTGGAATGATTCGAGAGGAAGATGCTCACTTGCTGGAGACGGTTGAAGGCCCACACCATCCCAGAATTGAACGTTCAAAGGAAGAGTACTTCGCGAAAAAAAAAGAAGAAGAGCAGAAGAATTTGCAAGATAAAGCGTCCAAGTACTATGAGAACGACTGGGTGTGGGCAAAGGAAAAAGAATTACGACAACTACAAGAACAAGAGGAAACTGCAAGGGATGACGATGTCAAACGCGTTGTGCATTACATGATTGGAGTTACCGTGGAAGCCCTCAAGTTGAACTTCAAACAAGATGAGTTGCCTGGCCTCTCCAGACTTGTAATCATGGAAAGAAAGAAAAGAGCAATGGATATGAAGTGGTTATCCAGGTAGCAGGCCGAACTTGTTTCGAGCGTATGGGAACCCATGCCATACCCATTCGATGGGGAAGAATGCGAATGCGACGATCAAGATATTTTTATCACTCCCTCTTCTTCCCAGAAACCAACACAGAAAAGCACAAGCCAAATAGTCTTTCACAGGGGAAAATCTAGAAAACGGCCATTCCAAACAAGCAGTCCAGTACCCAAAAAGGGAAGGATAACGAACTTTTTCAAACCTAGCCAACAATGAAAATCGATGTTATCATAGGTAAAACAGATAATTCCAAAAATATGTAGACGTTTGGTGCTAAGTTATCAACTTTAGAAAGAGAACGTATCAAGCAGTCAATTGTAAGCCAAATGATTTGAACCTCTTAGAAACGAAGAAAATAAATGCCATATTTACGCCCCTTGTTTCCAGGGACGTTAGTAGCTATAGTATTTCATCCGATGGAGGTTTGACGTAAGTGGTCTTCATTAAACTTTACACTATTTTGCTATGGTTAATTTAGTACTTTTTCAACTTTCTGGCCGCGCGATTTAAGAGAGAGTTCGGTTTTCGTCCTTTTTGAAAATGAAAGTCTGGATCTCTAAGAATAGCTGTCCAATTTCCAAAACCATGGCGTTCTAGTCCTATCCTCAAATACTGATCCTCTTCTGGAGTGAATAGCAGAATTTTCCTTCCCGTAAAGGAATCGGGTGTTTTCGAGGCGTTCTTGCTTTTGGAATTAGTGGGCGTAATGGGAACGTTGTGTTCTTCGGGGGCCGACCCATCGTCATTTTTTTCTTGTTCTGGCGAAGACGCTTATTTGTCTGAAAGTCGTGATCGAACGTCCATTTCTAGCTCCGATCCCTTCTCGCCATAAAGGGTTTCCAGGTATTCGTGTGCCTTGGTCGCGACCTCTCGCGATCTCTGCTTTTGGTAATGCACTCTTGCCACAACTGAGCTATGCTTCTGGTCCTCTGAGATTGTGCCTTGCGCGTTGCTACTAAGCTTCTTGGAGCTGACTGTCTCCACTATTTGTCGGTAACGAGTCCGGTGAATGTATTTCCCGATCGCGTCAAACACTAATTTGCTCATGAGCTCTCCGAGTTTGTTGTGCTGGCCGCCATTCCTCGTGACTAAAACGTAATCACAAGTCGGTTTTAAGTAAGGGCGAATGTGGTCGATATAACCATCCAACACCTGTATGCTTGTGTCGGTGAGGAAGAGAGAATCAAAGCCATACTTTCGGGCTGTCTTGAACATTTTCTGATCGATAAATCCCCCGTTGGTCTTTGCTGTGCGCACCATCTCGACGGTCAAAAACTGATAGGTCATCGGGCGGGAACCTTTGACCTTGATAAACAAATACACCTCAAGATACTTTGTGGCAAAGGACAACTCCAGTGGTGATACTGTAGCTGGTTTATCCTTGAAGTTTTTAAGTACGTTCTCGTAGCGAGGCAAGTAACACGCAACAACTTCCAAAAGCTCTTCCAGCGTGGCCCAATGTCCCTTGGATTCTAGGGTGTCGATGTCGAGTTTGTTAACCCACTGCAACCGCATCATTTTCGAAACTGTTTTACGGGCCTTTTTCAGATATGTTTCCTTAGAAGACAAGCCCCTCAATACAACATCGGATGCACCATTCACTTTCCTGAAATCCGCCAATTCTGCAATGGCGTCTAAGTAGCCAATGCGCCCTGCGTGTCCGAGTTCCCACTCATCTTGCATGGTATCAATGAATTTAAATAGGAATATTAGGCGAACATAAGCTTAAGTCGACAATGTCAAACGTGAGCTCCTCTTCGCCTTCGCAACAAAATTTAAGAAACTTTTTAAGCACCTGTTGACAATTTGTTGTGCTTGTCGATCACTTTTACAACCTCCGCCACTTCCTGTGAGCCACGACAAGAAATTCTTAGCAATGTTGCTCGTCTTGTCAAAAGTCGCAACAGTCCTCATTTTGCGCGCAGTCTTCTGATCAGTGGCTGTATTATTGTTTGCTTGACCATCAAATGATTCGATTTGAACGCTGTCTGGCTTCTCGCCGAAATAATAGTACCAAGAGTGCTTGCTCTTTACGTGTTTTCTGCAGCCTCTTTGTGTAGTGAATCCATCATGCTTACAAATTTGCACTGGGCAGTGAAAAAGACCATCACAGTCATCCTCTTCTAAGTGAAGTCTCTTTGGTTTGGGCGATGCATTTGCTAACATTGACCAGTTGACATCCTTGCCTCGTTTGTTCATCTTAAGCACTTGGTTGAAATCGATATCTTTGAAAAGAATGCACGCACATATACTAGCAAAAGGTTCCCCAAGAGATCATGCTATTCGCCAATGAGATATCGGTTAGCTCATCTCTGCCCGCACTTGGTCATTCTTGCCCCTTGCCTCATTGTTTCCTTGCCCGTATTTGGTACACAATTAATCAAAAGGAACAAAGACACAAGCCTGAACTTGCAAGGGTCAGCCCGAAGAGATTAACCATGTAGCGGGCAAGTCTCATACTTGACTTGATTGTTGAATGATGTTTGACGAATTTGTATAGAGGAGGTGATGGACAGTAGTTTCAGGTGGCCTATTCCGTTTTACACTTTGCGCAAAATGGAACGCTAGTTCCTTTGTCACAAGTTCGGAACCTGTTCCCATTTATACGCGGGACATAACACTCCTCTTGAGAAACAAACAACCACCTCGATTAGGAACAATTCTGTTCCTATCGGGCATGAATAGGAACCATTTGAACGAAAACGGAACACGGCGTTCCAAACGGCAGTGGATATGCCAGTAAATAGGAAAACCTGTTCCTTACTGTGTCGAGCGAGAAATAAGATTGGAAACGGTTGCTCCCCAACCACTTCCAAAGGAACAGGAAGGGAAATCGGAACTGATGAAAGAAGACCTTTTGTTCGTAAAAGGATAAAAGAGGAACCGGTTGTTCCTTCTGGCTACCATGAAAAGGAACTATGTGTTCCAATTTGCTGCTAACGGACCAGATTGTTCCGAAATTTGCCGACCTTTGTTCCTATCGTGCAAATAAAGTTCCTTTATTGTGCGTTCCTAGTTTGTTCCCAAAGCAATTAGGGGAACAAAGAACATAAACGCGCGGAACACTACGTTTTTGAAAGAGATTTGAAAGAGATTTGAAAGTTTCGTCATGTAAAAAATGGCCCAACAATGTCGAGGACAAAAATCAAATTGAAAACTACAGTGTTTTAACCTGAAATGGTGCTCTCATTACTTTTGGGTAATGTAAATGATGATGACGACAATGGTGCTGGTGACAGTAATTTTAAATTACGACCACAGTGGTGATGACGCTGGTGATGGTGAAGATGGCATTTGTGATGACGGCAGTTGTTGGAACGATGGATAATACGTTGACGGTGGTGATGTTGATGTTGAAGGTAATGATGATGGTGAAGGTAAAAGAAGAGGAAAACGAAGACGAAGGAAGAGGAACGGCCAAAAGCGGACTAGGAAGAGGACGACGTGAATGTTAGGCGGGAACGCGAAGAGGAAGACGATGAATAGAAAGTGCAAAAAGAGCTACCGAAGATTAATAAGAGTGTAGAAGTCGAAATATTATAGTTGGCTGGCTGTGCAGCAAAATTGTTAAAGTTAGGATTTCGACTTAATTTTAATCCAACCCAGCCGGAAGTTGTGAAGTCTACTCCTATCAGATACGGTACTCAGTGTATCTTCATAAATAAAAGAAGTTTTAAATGAAACAAGCGCGAGAACTGAACTTCTCTAATAGCCCCTCTTTCTATTAAGTCTTCTCTAATAGCCCCTCTTTCTATTAAGTCCTTCTTTTAACAAGTGCATGTTTCAGGCACAGAAATACAAATATCACCCCTTCTAAATAGGAAGCCTAAACAATGACGACATCTATTCTTTTCAAAGCCCTAAACTGCAGCTAAATATGACCCGTTCATATATTACAAATAGCGATATACAAAATTGACCGTGTGGGTCCATAGTTATAGAAGGGAATGGTTATGAAATCCGACAATGTTCTTTAAGGTTTTTGTTCGCTTTTTTGGCCTTGACCGTGCAAAAAAACATAATAGTTGTTTACTCCGTACTGAGGATCGAAGCAAAAGAAACGTGTTGGTTACGTAACTCATGCATAGTGTATGAGCGCAAAACAAAACGTTTTGCACGATCATGGACCATCCAACCTAAATCTTGGCATCTTTGTTTGCTCTTTCGATGTTTGCCGGGCTTCCTAACCATTCCTCTTAATAACTATGGTGGCTCACAATCTAAATATCGCGCAAAATTTTGTCGTTGCGTGTTGCCGTGTGCAGAGGACGATTCTCACCTGAATTAAGGCATAGGTCTCACTTACATGTGATGTGTAAGACATTTTTTTCTAAATTTAGTCTTTTTCCTAAAACCTTGGCCTCTAATTGTTGATTTATATGCAAAATGATTTTTTCTTTTAAAACCTTAGCCTTACTTGGTTATATGTCGTTCTAAACGGGGATTTTGAAAATGCTTTATTCGTTGGTTATTATTTTCTATTATTGCCTATGAGCAGCCTTTTTAGATTATTTCATACTTTTTCAACCCCTTTTTCTTTTCAATTTTTGTTCTTTCTTTTTACAAGATTGCTTTAATATTAATTTTATTTGAGTCATAGCCAAATAGGGTGGTGTAAACAGCTGGGGTCACTGTCAACATCATTTGTTCATTACTCACATTTGACCGTTCGGGAAACTCTTTTCGCGAATTACAGTTTTTAATAAATTAGAAGAGTTCACAGAGAAATTTTTATCCAAACTGATATCTGAAATGGACCTTTTGACCGTTCACACGCCTTTCCGATGCTTTTATTTAAACAACAAAAATACCTAAGAAACCGCTCTATTTGATGCCGTGTAAATGGAGTATTAAAATACTGTGTGCGAAGTTTCACAAGTAGCCGTATCAAAATATAGCATCCCAGACTTGCTTATTTTTACAAATTTATAGAGCATACTAAATTTTCTCCCTTTGGTCGCTATTGCGCAAAGGGTTTAGTTGCCGCCCGTCACGCGACACACCTTTGTGTATTCTTTATTGCTTACAGCATTAGGTTTCAGTGTTTTCTCTAGTGGTTTCTTTTTACGATTTCGTAAATTTGCCGTTTGCAATGGGTCACACTAAACGTTGTCCAGGTTGTAGCCTTCCGCAAGCCGAGCACACGTTCGGAAAATTGGGTAAAATGTGTTCCGGGCCGGTGCAAGATGAAGTTCCAGAGTTATGCGATGAGGGTGACAACGCCCGCGAAGAAGAGGACGCTTCTCCGCACAATTCAAGCATTCAAGCTACTTTGCATTCGTTGCTTGGCGCGGTACAAACTTTAACTGCTGTCTTAGATGAAGTTAAAGCGGTTAACAAGAACCTCAGGGCCTTGATCGAGAAGAAAAAGGCGGCGGATGGTCCTAGCGTGTCTCCGCCCACGCCTTTTGATGGCGATGATGTCGCTGAGGTCTCAAACAGGCCTGTTTCAGCCGTAACTTTGCCCGAATTACGGGCCATGGCCCATCTCTCTCAGAAAGCTGATCGTCACGTTGCCCAGCTTGGTTTAGCTACCTCCAGCGCGTCCAGTAGTGATTCTGACGATCAAGACAACGAGATACAAAGTCCGTTTCGTAAGGCGGACACGGGGTCTCACGCGCACACCGGTGCTCTCAAGTCTGGGAAAGAAGCCAAGATAACAAGCACCGTCCTGTATCCTCAGTCATGGCCACATTGTTATCTCAGCATTACTCACGGTCGGCCGCGACGTCAAATACGAAGAGCTTACACTCGCTGAATTTGTTGCCGGTTATAGCCAGATCTTCTTATCCCCAGATTTATCGGAGGTGGAACGTTCCTCACGTCTCAAACACCTGGTTTCATTAATGTATTTTTCCCAGCTTTACGACTGGCAGGCTGTGTTGAGTTTTGTTAGAGATCGAACGTGGAGTACTCAAATGGGAGGATTCGTTTCTACATTTAGAAAGCCGTACTTTGTATGGGCATCCTAAGGCGAAAAAGCCGTCCGCGAGCGCTTCTTCTTCCGCTACCGTTCCAGTTCTGTTTTGTCGCGATTATCAAAGAAGCACGTGCTCTTTCCAACAAGATCATTACGGTTTGCTCCGCGGTGAACGCAAATGGCTCCGCCACATTTGTGCCGACAGCTGGGTGAAAGGACGCACACAAGCCTTACACCCCGAGGGATCGAAGGAGTGCCATAGTTCCACTAACCCGGGGTCAAAAAACTAATTTCCTCGAGCACCTTCGTTCACCATGTCGATTTTCGTGATGAAGGCGCTTTCTCAAGTGATTGTTTCGTTTCACAGGTTTTTGATCATGACATTTTAGGTACGAGAATTTTCATAACAGTGCGACTTCCTATTTCTCCGTTTGTGGATGATTCAAGACTTTTTGGGTCGTTCGTGTCAGCTTCAATCAGAGTGTTTCTGCTCTTCGCGTCTTTCGTCGAGGCTCAGTTCTACGTTTTCAAGTTTTCTCGATATCCATCGCGCCGTAGCTCTTACCGGTCAGCCCAATTATCAAACTCTGCGGGTTCCGGTCTTTTCTACATTAAACATCGCCAGGTGGCCAGGTTTTCGACTCGGTGCGCGCGCTTGAAAATGACGTGGCACGTGCGTGCCCAATGAATAGCGTGCGCAATTGAGATACGCAGTAGCAATGGGCTTAATAATCGTATTTGTCAGCACTGTGGTGTGAACACAAGACTGGTGATCCCCTCTTATTAATACGTTTTTAATATCTCCTTGTATTGTAACAACAACATACCAAGTTTCATCGGAAATCTATGGCGGGTTCTTTTACTAGGGAATCAATCACCTTAGTGTCAGGGTGGATACTGGCGGGATGCTTGGAACTGGTATTTCGTGATGGCAGTTTGGTCTTCCTTTCAAGACGTACTGCCTATTAAGGAACTTCAACGGTCGTGCAAACCTAGTCTCTAGTTATATCCCAACCGAAATTAGTATTTTTGGCAAAGACCACCCAAATGTTTCCACCTATTATCCAGGACTTTCAGCCCAGATGACATAAGTAACTGCTAGACCGGTCAGGTCTAGATAGGAAAAGTCTAAACCCAGGCTCTGGTAATGCTATCCACCGGATAAATCGCTATCCAGTGGTGAAGTCTTAATAAAACAAACCATACTATCCACTGGATTGTGATTAATTTGCTGGATAGAGTCATCCACCGTCTAAATGGAGGTTGAAACCCGTTTCAGCCAATCATAATCTTGATTTCGTTAGTCCTCGTCCTGGCGAGTCACGGCCATATAATAGAAGAGAATATTCGATTTTAATCCCCTTATACTTCGTTATTTCGTAATATCACATTGCAAATGCATTTTACTAGCGAATCTTAAGTGATGAACAAGTAGTCGTAAATACAGCACATAATGACTAAAACAATATTATCTGATTGCTATCATGTTTGTCTTTTGTTCAAGAATTTCATTCCAAAATAAAACCTTAAGGCAAGCACAAGATATGTATTTATATGTACAACCTAAGTGTTTTATATTTAATTTTCACTTTTTTCTATTGCAATACACTGGGTGAGCCAATAAAAAAAATATTTTGATGTTTAGTCTAAATAACATATCGAAAAACAAATGATGTAAAAAATATCCATTTCCTTATAATTGTTTCAAGGAGATTACCTGCAATGCTTTGTCTAATACAATGTGCTATTAAACTAACGCAGAAGGTAAGGAATTACTCCCAAATAATAGAAATGAATGTAATGACAATAACATTCAGGACAATTAAAATTGACGGGAATAACACACGCAAACTAAACAACAGTGAAAACAGAACAAGACAGCTTGATATCGGAGGGAACAGCAAAATTCAATGAAGTAATAAATATAACAAGCAAGGTATTGTTGAATCTTTTTACTTGTCAACACGTTTGGGAAGAATTCCGACTTCTGAGCAGCACAAAACAAACTAGTGTTGCGTATCGAGTACCTAGATTACCGGTGTTGAAGTTAATGCTCCATGGAATTAACACAACTTACATTATTACTACAAAATCCACAAAAATTTCATGAGCATCGATCAAGAAAGATTTGTATAAAAAACAAAAGGTTAGAGCTGGTTGAATATAGATAAATACAAGAGTAAGAAATCTCAGTTCATAATCTTAGTAACACTCAGAATTGCCCTTTGCTACCTTTTACTGACCATGTTTGATGCAAGTGAAGCTAAATGCATGTTGAGTGACACTTTCGTAGACATCAAAAATGCCAGATCTCAGACTCAGAATATTGGTAAATTGAACTCCAAATATGCTTTAAGCCCTTACATCGTATGTAATTATTCCCTTTTTAAAGAAGTTGAAGCTGATTTTATGGTATGCTTATTTCATTGCAATATATTTGATAAGTAGCAACATATTGCAACGACGAGAGAGGGGTGCGGAATGAACAGTTGCCTTCCTCTGACTCGCATATCGACTTAATTCTCGTCCATGATGCACTCACTGTGCATTCACTGAGGCCTTTAATTGGCCCATTTCAACCTTTCGTCAGGTAAGCATAGTCTTGGTCGAGGTTTATTGCTTGTACTGTAAGAGTATAGTAAGTGGCCTTCAAATGTAACACGAGACACCATTGGCTGGACTGCCAGCCTCACTACCAACGTGCTGACCGTTATATCACAGCACCTCTGATGACGTGGGCCATGTTGGCGCCCCTATCCACAATATTTTGATTGACCACCTTATAGAAACCAACCTCCAAAGTGAGGAGCAATTTCTTCTGACAGCTTTAACTCTCAAACCCTTTTGTAATTTTCCTCTTAGTCGTCGTCTTCCTTATTTCGTTTGTTGCTGCGGACATTCCAATTAACCAAACATAAAACAAGAAACTACCACCTTCTTCACCATTTTCATTCTAAAAGCAACTAGCCAGGGCTTTCATCAATTAACCATCCTTTTTTTTTCTTTCACCTGACAGCACTTCCTCGGCTTCTTATTGTACTGTTTTGTTCAACAAGCACAAGCTCTTGTAGGTTAATTTTGTAGGTTGTGATACAAATGAAAAGAGGTCTTCTCCCAACATTTGCCAGCTGCTTGACGTGCACTTTGATCATTCCAGCCATTGCCTTGTTTTGTTCTCCGCTGCTAGATTTGAAGAGACTTGGCAAATGCAACTTTGTGATGTAATAGTTCGGAGATCTCTTTTACTGACTGCTTGTAGCTGGTCTGCAATTTCTCCCAAATCTCCGACACAATGGATGACTTAGTCTAAAAACAAACAATAACAGTCGCATATTAAGTGAAGTACCAACTTACGTCCTTATGTCTTATAATGAACCCCTTAGTAATTTTTTGAATCTGGTCTGGTGGCTCAAAGCATTATAAAGGATGACTTTGTTACTTTGATAAAGCTATCGTATGTTCTGAACAAGTGCTCGAGTGTGTTCATTATTTGTTTCGAACATTACAAAATGTACAAAATAAAGGCATGGTTTAAGTCTTCAGAACTCTTATCACTTATAAATGCTTTTCATCAGAGCAAAGGCAAACTTTACGCTCTCAATTACTATCATCATCATCGCAGCAAGCTATTTAACAGCTACTACATGTAACTTCAAACCAGAATCCTCTACTTAATTAATTTTTTTTCAGTCATTTACCTCGTTATCCAGTTCAACTAGATTGAGTTCCAATAGCTCATCTGACAACTGAGCAATGTTTACTTCTTCCAGAGCTGAATGGACAGCAGCAACTGAGCTTCTCAGTGTTGATAGGAAATCCTTGAATGGCACAATCTCTTCATTCTGATTAAGACAAAACATTTTTTTAAAACAAAGTTTTTTCACTGACATGGTACTTTATGCCGTACAATCTGGAATGTTGACTTTCCGTCTCCTTCACTAGGTACCGGTCACAAATGAAGTAAAACAAAAGAACCAAAAGACAACATGCCACAAAGGAAAAACAAGGGATTGATTTGTGACCAGCACTCAAAGAAAGAGCCACTTTCCAGACCTTAGTTATCCAAACTTTCTCGATAAAATTTATTCTGGACATTATCGTTAACGAGTCTCTCAGTCGTGCCCCAGAAAGTAAACTCAGAATACCGTTCAGAATACGGCATTCACAAAATCTTATGTACTTAGAAATAATTCATCAAGTCTATTCAAAGCAAATCATAAGCATGGATTTCATACCGCGCGGGGACCTGGCACTACCGCATTTTTGCGGACTTTTTAAAAATTCCAAGTTCAAGTTGGCGGACGGTCAGGAAAAACACGAATAAAAGCATACCCCTTACGAAGAAATATTTGCCGATATTAATTCGGAGAATCTGCCGAGGCTAAGCAAAAAAAACTGCAATCTTTCTAAAGTGTCCTCAAACTAAAAGTATGCGGCGAGAAGAAAGAGCTCGTTCAAAGTTTAGAGCCACTCGGCAAGTGTAAGCAGTTATTCGATAAAAAAGTCGCCCGAATCCAAGATGATTATAAGTCCTCAATTGCACTAGATCCTAGGTGCACTAGGTGGAAGGCCATTGGCAAGAACACAGATGTAGCTGCACCGATCGTGACCGAGAGCACCATTAAAGAGTATCAAAAAGTGGAAAAGGGCAGTACAGAAAGGCTTAGCGATTATTCTCTTCGAGAAGAATAATGTCAGTGAAAGCTACTGAAGCTAGTGAACATTCTGGCGTTATGTATGTGAAAGCTAGTATTCTGAAATCATATACAGGGAGTGTTGCTAGACCTGCAACTATCCTTTTTGCTAACAATACAACTGTAAAAGCATACTGTGGATGTGCAGTTGGGAAAAGTGGACTGTGTTGCCATGTGATAGCCCTGCTAATTGAACTTAATTACTATCGTGACAACAAGAAACTATCTCAACATGTCATGCACTGAGAAGCTTCAGAAGTGGCATAAGAAGGGAACCTCAGTGATCAAAAGAACAGCTACACAAATTAAATTAAAATACTTCAGAAATTTACGTGGAGCAAGAAGAGATGTTAAGAAAGTCAGGGCGACGAAAAAGGTTCTGAAGCCAAGTGATGGTACCAGTGACTACAGTGACTGGTGTGAGAGAGACGTTTTGCAAATGGAAGGGAAGGTGAAGGCCACACTTTATACGATAAAACCTAGCGTTAAAGTCATTTTTTCTCAGTCCTGTCTCACCACAAAAAAGTCGGGCTTGTTTCGGCATCTAAGATACAAGGATGAATTTGAAAAAAGACAAGCTGGTAATGAATATAACAAGGATGTGTTGAAACCAAGGTTCGGAGAGAGTAAAGAGGCCGTTTGGAGCCCAAAATGTGACGCACTTGAATAAACAATGTCTCAACAAAGGTTAATCAAAAAGTGTAACCAAACAGCAACCGAGCCTCCTGCAAAGAAGTAACTATGTCCCTGTTCATCAGTGTACTAATGACTGGATGGCTCTAAGAGTTGGAATAATCACTGCCAGCAAAGTTCCGGCTTTACTTGGATTCTGTGTGCTTATCCCATGATGATGACTGACCCCTAGAAGACCTTGGCCAGGAAAAGTGCAAATTTCAGGTCCAAGGTAGACTGGTGCATAGCTGTATACATTGTTACAAATATGATATGTGTACAGCAATTTCAGGAAATTTCTGGACCCCCTGCACAGTTTGGATTGATTACAAAAATTCTGAAGTGTAGGGTGTTTTTTTAGGTCAAGAATTTTCTGATTTTGGGCAAGATTAAATAAAACACGTTTCCATATGAAGGGTAAAGATAGACATTTTTTTTAGAATTGCCCTATTAGAAACAAAAACACAGTGTACATTGAAGCTCTCTATAGTAAATAAGAAGCTGGACAGGTTGTATCAAGTTCATCACTGTTTACAGCCAATGAAAATTTGTGAAAAATGAAAGTGGCACAGTTGCATCATGAGACAATTCCCTTGACTTCGATTTCGTTGCATCTTTTACACAGATGGGGTGAAACAACATGTTTACAATATTAGCCAGAACTTTGTATACACATCCTAGAATAGGTAACCCTATTTTTGGGCCAGCAAGCATTCAAATTTGACCAATCCCGCATGCGTCCAGTGTAGTTTTCATTGTATATTCGTAGAGTGGCCACATCAAAGTTCTTTGCTATATCAGTCTCTTCATACTGTGCATCAAATTTGATTGGAGGGCGATTGTGGTACGATACCAAAACCTTTATCTGTAAGCACCGTAGCACCTTTGTTCTGTATCATATCCAGCACTCCACAGTCTGCAGTTAAGTCATTATCAGTGACTGACCCTGCGTACGTATCAGTACACATTACAAGACTGCCAAAAGGTGTTATCCAAATTCCTGTTTTGCCAGTATCATGGTTCTTGTATGTACTAAATGTTGCATTGCTGATATCAAAGTTTTCTGGTGAAGCAATCCAGTTCTCTGTGCAGTCTCCTAGCAACACTATGTCCTTGAAACCAGATGCATGAAAATCCAGAGGTAAAAGAGAAAGCACCTCTCCAGGGCAAGTACTTAGGTCTAACCGATCAACAGAGTTGA
The DNA here is from genome assembly GCA_022496165.2 of Catalaphyllia jardinei. Taxonomy (NCBI): domain Eukaryota; kingdom Metazoa; phylum Cnidaria; class Anthozoa; order Scleractinia; family Caryophylliidae; genus Catalaphyllia; species Catalaphyllia jardinei. The sequence continues at coordinate 20,712,886 of CM042753.1, forward strand.
TAGAAAAACTGCCCATGCTGTAAAGATTCTGGATTGAGTTGAAACACTGGTGCCTGTCATGTACCCAACAATACCAAGGTGAAGTTTATGTCTGCATACTGTCATAAAGCACACCAACTCAGTTCTTGTTGTCCGCTTTCTCTGGTAGTGAGTTTTACAATCAGGGTACATTACAGCAGGTAGGTAGGGGTCAACACAAGCAAACAGGCAATCAAAATCTTCAACAGATAGGCCAGTCATGTAGAAAAACTGCTTTGGATTCTTTTTTAAGCATTTGTAGGAAAAAGTTGTCTTCTCACTCGTGTACACAAACTGTTTCAGCTGAGACTGATATGTTTCATTTTGTAATTGTAATGACAAGACCTAATTTGTTCCTTGCTATCTGGAACGCCCAAAGACCAGCGGCCGCTAGAACCAAAACATTACAGTCCCCTTCTCAACCTCGTTCCCAGGGTCCTCTCTTCTCGAGGTAGAGAGAGGACCCTGAGAACGAAGTTGTCTCCTTCTCGCAAAGGAACAGCAATGGCCTTTTGCACGATCCGGTCACATGATACAAAATTAAATATACTGGTGAGCAAGTTGTGCAGTGGGACTTAACTCGTACCAGTTCACCTGGACCTGCCTTTGTTTTGGAAATCCCACTGCGAACTTGCTCACCAGTATATTTAATTTTGTACCATGTGACCGGATTGTGCAAAGGGCCCATTGACCGCTGTTGTCAACAAGACCCTATCAAAACAGACGGCAGATTCCCTCTCACCAAAAAGTTCTAGACCAGCCCACCTGTATGGCCTGCCCAAGACCCATAAGGCAGTCTTCTCCATGCGACCAATCCTGTCTGCTACGACTACAATTTCCAGCTTGCTAAGTGGCTCGACAAGAAGTTTAAGCCACTATCAACAAGTGATCAGTTGGTGAATGATATCTTCCAATTTGCTACTGAAATTCAATGTAAGTTTGTTTCATATGAAAGCACTCTTTACAACCATCCTGTCAATAAAGCAACCATCTTTACAACCATCCTGTCAATAAAGCCATCCAGATCTTAACTGACAAGGCTTGGTTTAACAAAACCTACGATCTTCAACTCGAGAAAAAAAACTTTGTTGAGCTCCTACAAGTTATAGTGTCTGTAAATAACCAGCTTCAGAACGGTTCCGGACGGCGAACCATACGAGCAAATTGTTGGCAGCGCTATGAGGTCCCCTCTAGGCCTCTAATTGCCAACACTTTCATGCTTGGAGTTCATGCTTGTTCATGCTGCTGTGTTCATTAGAAGAAACACTCCAAGTGGAAGGCGAAATCCCCAGTTTTTACAAGCGCTACGACGACGAAACTTAAGCGATTATGCCGAGCGTCACAGAAGCGTTGACGTTCTGAACTCGAAGCATCCCGGACTTATCTTCACCATGGAATACGCGAATAAAAGGTTACCCTTCCTCGGTATGAAAATCATTAACAGCCGAACCTGACTGGAAACCAGCGTGTGTAAAAAGCCAACGAACACCGGACATTCTTCTTCATTTTGACAACCATGTCAACCAACGCTACAAAAAGCGCCTATTAGAGTAATTTCACAAACCCCGATTCTTATATGCTAATTAGAATCTTCAAATGCTAATGAGTGTGTTCAAAAACATAAAACTCCTGCACATGCGCCAAAAACAGACACGTTTTATTTTCGTTGAACAGATTCCAGATGCTGCTTGGAAATAAAGCTTAGCTACAACAACCGCAATGTGTCTGTTGTTCCATGATAAGAATAAATAAATGATGGCTTCGTGCACAAGCAAAAACGTGCTTAAACAAGAACTAATTCCGTTTTAGCATTCAACATTACCGTGCGTCTATAAACAGTACAGTACGTAAAAAGAACGTGTGCGTATTTGTGGGAAACCGTTGAAGCTACTTTTCGCCGTATCGTACGGACTGTTTTGTAGAGTCTCGCTCTTCTTTCAGACAAAAGAGTAACTAACTCCACGCAAACAGGCATGAGCCATCGTGAGTGCTACCAAATCTGCCGATCGCTTTGTAGGTTTTCATTTCCTTAAAATCATGTTCTATATTTACCCTCCTCTTTGAGAGGAGCGTGTTAAACCTTCGCGCTCGCCTGCTGTCCCTGTGATTTAATAATGGCATCTGGCTAGTTCTTACGGGTGTCAGTAGTGACCCAGCATTTGGATGCGCCTTATCAGCCAGGGCTCGGTGCGCATAGCTAAGCTTTCTAATTTGGTTTAAGTTTCAAGCGGGACCTAGCTTGTAAGGAGATCGAGCGCTTGTATTCGATGAAAAAAAAGAGTTAAAACATTGTAAGCAATGTTGTTTGTGTTTAAAGGAAACCAGCTCGGAATTAGAACAGTGTACTCTAGAACGTGCTGGCTCACGCTAGCATTGGCTCACGTGCTGGCTGACATTAGCATTTAAGGATTCCAATTAGCATATAAAATTCGGGTTTGTGAAATCGTTCTATTAAAAAAATAACTATGCTAAATAAGGCTTACAGACTGGCATCAAATTGGAAACTCTTCACTGATGACTTTCTCAAGCCTTCATTAACCTTCAAAGCTGATTGATGCCACCATTAACCAATTTATTATCAATATTGAAACTGACAGTGACGCAACAGACAAGAGCAACAACACTCTTTCCATGGTCATGTTTTCGCTAGCCTGCGTAGCAGCCGATTCCTTTCCTTTTCCAGGCGGAGCAAAAAATGGAGAGAATTGGGGAGGGGGTGAGCGAGAAGGGGAGGGGGTGGGGAGAAAAGGAATCGCCTGCAGTCAATCCCAAACATTTTACCGAACTCCGTTCGCCCACGAACGGGGAGCAATGATGCAATTTAATTGGTTATTAGCCCGTCAACCAAAATGAATCATCAGAAATTTGTCTTTCATGCATAATTTTCTCTTCAAGAAACGTCGAAAAACCTTTCGCAAAACGGCAAACTCATCGTTCTAAAACCAGACCAAGATTGCCATCAGAGTCTAGTCCGTAGACTAATCAAATACTGCAGCAGACTACATGGCTACCACGATTATTTGCCTGTCGCTGCGTAGATATGTTTTAAAGATATATTTCAAGTCTCTGAGTACACTGAGTCATTGACTTTCGAGGGAACAGGTTTGAAATATTTCGGAAACATGTATCATGCAATCTATTGGGCTGCCGGCTTATGGATTCAGAAAGCTATATATTTGTACAGACATAGGTTTCTCCCATCAATTTGATCGAGCTTAGATCAGATCGATTACCTAGGTTGAGCGTCTCATTGTTCTCTCTTGGTTTTCGTGCGCTTTCCCGTCAAGGCATACGGTGCATCAATTTTATTAAATAAACACGCAGTTGACATGTTCAATGAATTTTTGTTTTCTTCGGGTGACTTTGGAAAAATCTGCCTGCCCCAACATACAGTACACCGTATTTGATCTTTTTGGTCCACTGACAAATTTTTCCAAATTTTTCTCGGAGGGGTCGCATTGGGAACAGCTCCAATTTTGACCCAATTTTTGGTAAAACAAACAAAATTCGCTCTAGTGCGACGCCGCCCCGTTATGTATCTCCATTTTCCAAACTTTGTTTTTTTAAATGGACAATGACAGACCCGGCAATTTATTAAAAGGAAGCCTATTTACGCGTACTATTTGTTTAAGCGGACTCTATCAAGCTCATGCTGGCCACTTGTCAAAAGGAAGTTAATTATCATTGGTTCTCATGGGACAGTTGGCGCCCCAAGGGAGCGCGGCATGTTTGGGGGCGTTCAGTAAAATGTCTGGGATTGACTGCAGGCGTTTCCTCCGCTCGCCTCACCCCCTCCCTCTGCTCCTTATTTTTCGCACTCCTTCCCAGTTTCGTTCCCTTCGCGTAAGTTTTTGGAAACGACTGCTACGCAGGCTATCTTTTCGCTTCCTTTCATTGACCACAAAACTACGAAGCACAGAACGAGACAAAATCTTAGCTGTAAAATCGGTGTCTTTCTACATCTAGTCATCAGAAGTAAGAAAGTCGGCAACATCCCCAAGACTCGATAGCCAAAACCGAAAATCATAAGCGAACAATGCGTGATATATCATTTTAAATCTGGCCTGTGCGACATGGACCATGTCGGTTTCACCAACCGACACCTATACCAACACATTATCGAACACACAAACTCCAGATCTTCGATTGGCAGACAACATTGAGTCGGCAAACCAACTATGGCGAACAATTTTTCAGTCCTCAAAAAGTGCCGGAATAAACTAGACTGCCTTCTTTACGAAATGTTGTCAATACAAGATCTCAAACCATCACTGAACGTGCAATCGGACTCGATTCCCACAAAGCTACCACTAGCATAATTATAATGGACACAGGAATGCCACCTAATGATTTATAGTCTTGAGAATGTTGAATACATCGAAATGTCAAATAACCTTACTCCTTATATTTTCTATATTATTATTACCATCCAAATTCACAAAACAAAATAGAAGCAAAACGAAATAGAGTAACGGACCAGGGGCCCGTTTCTCGAAAGACCCGGCAACTCAACGGGCCCGGAATCAGAAAAGTAGGGCGTGTTCTGACCTCTGATGAAGTCCATTTTGTTTCTCTAGCTGATAACTTTACTGTACAATTTTCAAGCCTTTTGAAACTCCCTCTAGAATGGAAAACAAAACAGCTTAACGGGCCCGGTAATTACCGGGCGCTTCGAGAAACGGGCCCCAGGCCATTAACTTGTTAACTGGACACGCGTTTTGTACTCACAGTTTTAGCAGGGCCAGGTTTCTTCTTAGCTTTTTTGCTGCCTGTCAGCTTTTGTAGAAAGCTGCAACAAACAGATGCTAACAGAATGACAGAACAGTAGCTCTGCAAAAAAAAAAAACAATATGTACATGGGAAATTGTACCAAGCACGGGGATGAACTGCGACAGCAAGTTATGAGTACTGCAAATGAGTGTCCATCCATCATCTGCAAAGTAATAGGCCATGTTCGATATATCGATATTCTAAAATGGTTCCGAGGCTTTCGGGTCACACTTGTACATTTTTCAAGTTATAGCGAAGCGCGCCAGTGACGTCACGACTCAGACAAGACTCAGACAAACAAATTGGAATGGTGGAAGAACAAAAACCGGTGTCCTGAAGAGCACTTGTGAAAAGAAAACTTCGCCTATATTGCCTGTATTTCCCTCAGAACACGCCTATGTTGACTGAGTTTCGCGGGGAATTCAGTAATTTGCATTCTATTTTTAGACTTTGTGCGCTTTGCAATTCCCAAAAGAGACTTCGATACAAAGAAAACACTACCAAATATAGAAGTTTGAACCTCGGAGCCATGTTAGAATATTGATATAACGATTGTGGCCTATTTTTGAGCACACAATGGTAATGTGAGGATCTATTATATGGCTACAATAGTATGCGCGCTCTGATTGGCTGCTGAGCGGGAATTATTTTCTTGTAATGCCCGGGTATTATGAAAATTTTTTCTCGGCTCGACGGCTCTTTTGAGTTGTGAGAAAAAGCTACGAGCGCGTGGGCGAAAACAATATAAAGATGGACAAAGTACAACTACACTTTCAATAACTGAAAGAAAAACTAGCAGACAGAGCCATAGCGCGCGCAAGCGGATGTGGAAAATCTCTTCCGGTGTTTTTATTGTATTCTTTTTTAAGAACAGCGCTAAAAAGGCCAAATAATAAATAACTCATTAACCTCGTCCGTTCGGTCATTACTCGGTGGGTTTTCACTGCTGTTGCACCATCAGTTTGAAACAAATTGCCGAGTGAAATACGGGAGGAGGACAATTTTGAACGTTTTAAATCTCAATTGAAGAAAATCTTATTTAAAGAAGCTTACCCTATGAATAGTTCGTGATACTTTTTAGTCTTTTTATAATAACCAGAATTGTAATAATTATTTAACCTGTTTTTAAATCTTTTTACCTTTTAACTGTTAACTTTTTGTTCCATTTGTAAGGCGTATTTGATCATATTCACATAATAATTATTATTATTTGTTAATGCCAGTTTCATTTGGTTATCCTGTGGAATCGGACCAGTCTGTCCGAGCGTTGAGGACACGTGATTTGTTCGCGGTCATTCCAGGTTAGGTCAAATCTCGGCGCTTCATGTATTTTGTCGACTACGTTTAATTTCCTTGTGTATGGTCAAAAGAACATTGAACCGGACTGTCATTTGTCAAGGATCTTACGGAGAAGGTATTCAACATTACAAATACTAGTGAATCAAGGTTACGGTAACTCGAATTTCGTATTGTAAACAGAACAGTGTCGAGCGTTTCCCATTCTTTGATCTTTAAGCAATAGACCACAAGTTTCTGTGGGTTATAAGCTGATAAACCACGCGGGATGTTGGTAGAACACGAGAAGAATTTGTAAACCACGAGCCGCAGGCGAGTGGTTTACGAATTGTTCGAGTGTTCTACCAGCATCCCAAGTGGTTTATCAGCCTATAACCCATAGAAAACTTGTGGTCTATTGCTTTTATATAATAATTCAGAAGACGCGCGATTTTTCCGTGGGTTTACCGGCATAATAACCCACAGCTGATTGACCAATCAGAGCGCGCGCATTGATTTGGTTATTACATAAAAACGAATAAACGATGGACTTTACGGCAGTTACATCATTATTATTATTATTATTATTATTAATATTATTATTATTAGTATTATAAACAATAATTGGATGACGTTTTTGTGATATCGGGAATAATCAAGGTTGAGGCAAGTGATATCACAAAAACCGAATTCAATTATTGTTTTATTATACATTGTTTTATGGAAAATATGTGTGAAATGAAAGTAGATTTTATTTGTGCTTCTAAAAATACAAGGACAAACGCAACAAGCGGCCGCATCACCCGAAACCATTCAAGTGCTCGCGCTCTTTAGCTAAAGGAGTATTACGCATGCGCACTGCGCGAGGTATAATAGCAGATTATACCCTAATCATGCATGTCCACAAAATCACGTGAATTCTCAAAATAAGCAGGGGGCTCTTGGCCAATCAGAATGCTGATAGTGAGTACAATGTATAATAATTACTATTATTAACATTAACATTACTATTATTATTATTATTATTAGGTGCAAAGTAATGCAGATGCAGTGTGTATAGCTGGTGCCTAGCAGCCCATAACAACTCAACTATTTAAACACTAATATCATCATTGCCTTCTATTTCAGCTCAATATCAGCTTAAGAATCTTAATGCTATAATTCACATTTTCTTCACTGCTGTGATAATATTGGTTAATTCATTTTACCTTCACCACTTTCATTTACACTTGTTAATACCGCTGACGGCAGTGACATAATGATAATTACCTCCACCAAGAGAACCAAAGGTTCTAGAACTTGTCCATTAAACATTGTCTTCTCTGCGCTGCCTGTTGTAAGTTTGCCCAAACACTCTGCATTACAACCTGGAAAACATTGAACAACTGTCAAATGCTTCATTCTATTCAACACAAACTTCACTGCGCATTTCAGTGTCAATTCCTGCAATCCTTCCTCAGTCACTTTTGATTTCTTCATGAAAGTAACTTGGAGATGGATTTAGAAAGTCAGTGGAAAGATAAGGGATGTAGGATAAAGTTATTGGATGAAGCTTTTTGTACAATGTCCGAGCTGCGTCTGAAATGCTCCACATAGAAAATTACCTATTAAAATTCCAGTCACTACTTCCAGATTTTCTTGAATACTCTTCCAACGATCTTTAGACCTGGCATCTGTTGGTTTAGTTGACAAAAAATGAGAGTTAATAGTCATTAGTATATACTAAAACAGTGGAGGCTAGTCAAACTCCGAATATCCTTTGCTATTTACCTGCTAGCAACTCGGGAAATAATGGCGTCCCGGTTTGCATCCGTGACAAGAGAAGAAATAATCCAAATTAATTTTCTGTGGTGTATATTGTCTCGCTACATGATGATTGATTGATTGATTGATAGATAGATCCCTTGATATAAAAGTCCAAGTTTATGATAGCATAAACTGATGTTAACAGGCCTGAGAATTAGGCCCTACGTAAGCTCACTCATAGTCATATTAGCAACAATCATGTCTCTGTTTCTTGGTCACACAACGTGCAAGGTTTGGATAAGCCTTTCTCTCAAGTAACAGTAGATACTAGTCTAAAGTACAAGAGAGAACAACGAACAGTAACCGGTGTTTGATTATAATATATCATCCTCTTTGGCAAAGTCCACAGTAACCAAGCACAATATATTTACTAGACTTCACAAAGGTTCCATTCATACTATCACATGCTCATCACGCTCATGTGCTCCGTTGTTTCCCGCACACTGTCCTTCCCCAGTCATTTCTGTTGGGTTTCGGTTCACCCGCAACAGCGTTTTTCCCCTCCCTCCCACCCTTAGTTCTGTCTGGCACCTTTGTTTCTGTGTTTCGATTTCTACCTAGGTTTACTATATATTTAGCACGACCAGAAATTTTTTTGCATGCAGATCATTATTGCATTCCATAGATATGCGGGATCTTTAAGATTAATCTGTACATTCCAATATTTTGTAGATCCACTGTGTTGCTTCCCAATTAAAAGACAGGCAGGGAAGTGCAACCCCTAGCTGCACTTTACCCCAGAGTAAGGCTTAGCCCTTAGAGACAGGTCCAGGAAATATCCACTCCACCCAGGATGGGCCACCCCTCCTGGTTCCCCTTAGTCCCTAGTGACTGGGGGATATGGGCCTCACCCCCAGAGTCTGATCAGGATTTCTGTCCAGGGTGACTACCCCCGGTATCACTCGATCATGGCTCCCCCCAGGAGAGCTTCTCTCCTGGGCCCGCTACCCCCAGAGTTAAGCGCTTCCCTGCCACCAGAAGTTGCCCATTACCTTTTGTGTATTTTCTGTGAGACCTCCTGCTTAGAGCCTCAATGCAAAAACACTGCCAATTGGAAGAGTTTATTGAGGGCTGATTTGTAACATTTGAGTTGGACATGCAGGAGAAAACCATAGGAAATTGAACGCATTACCATACCAATGAACTCAGTTCAATGCACTGTAATAAGCACAACTGGACAATTTTCATTCCCCTTCACCCCTTTTTTAGGTATATTTGCCACATCTTTAGAATGAATGCCAACCAACATCCCAAGATGGGATTAACCTTGTCCGGAAGAAAAGAAAAGACTAGGAAGACCTGGAGAGGCCTAGTGCAGAACCACAGAGAAACAAAGGACAGCCTTGGGGTTTATATGGTGCATGCACAGCGAGGCAGCAGTAGTTGCATGTGACCGATCAAGTGGCATGGCAAAGACGAATTTCTGGCCAATTACCCCTTGGGGATCATGGATAAAAGTCTGGTCACGAATTTTGTGTAAGTACACTAACAAAGAAGTAACAGGAACCTTATAATCAAAGTCAAATTTCATGCTTATCTCTTTCCCAGAACTTCTTGGGCTCACTAATCAGGTGCATGATTAATCCATTTTGTGATCACAAGTTGAAGGCCAGAGTTGA
>CM042753.1:20727373-20734873 GCA_022496165.2 Catalaphyllia jardinei
TGTACTCTTGTTGGCAAAATGAAGACCGAGCTCATAATCTAATTGTTAAATAGAATAGCAAAAAACTAATTGCTAATTGTAACTCATTCCGAGTAGTGTTTTGTAAATTGTAACTTTTCTTTTTTTTCCTCTTGGTAAGTTGTAGATAAGCTGTAAACTGTAATTACTAAATCAAGTTCTTTAAGTATTGTAATATGTCCGTGGTGTAACAAAAATAAACAAATTACAAACAAACAAACAAACAAACAAAAAACAAAACAAATAGAATAGTGGTAGAGTGGACAGACTGTCTTTAAAACCAACCTTTCTGGAGCATCCCATGTTTGAAGAATTCTCAGATCCCTGTTGTCCTTCAAGTCTTTCATCCAGTATTCTACAAATCAAACATATAAATTAAAAAAGTATTGCAACCAGCTGTAATGTCATCAAATCATAATAAAATAATAAAGTCAGTTCAAAGTTTTTTTCATTTTCAAGCAGTAATATAAAAATTAGTACTCAAAAATGAGGGTTTTTTTTAAGACCTATAGTTTGGTTACCACCAAAACTACAAAGGATACAAATAGTCTAGAATAAACAGAAATGGTGTAAATGTCCTTTGTTAGTTATGTAGTTCAGTTTACATGGAAATGGTGTAGTTACAACGCAGTTTGACCGGTTGTCTTTGGTCGAATGGGATACTGAACCAGTACATAGTTCAGACAGTTTAGAAACTGTCCAACCACCTTTGTCCAAACAGTACAATTAAGACACAAATGATTCAGTCCAAATTTAATTAGTAGAATTCTACTACTGCTACTACTGCTACTACTGCTACTACAGCTGCTACTGCTGCTACTGCTGCTACTGCTGTTACTACTGCTACTACTGCTGCTACTGCTACTACTGCTGCTACTGCTACTGCTACTGCTACTACTACTACTACTACTACTCTTATTCAAATGCTGTAATCTGATTGGCTGAGCCATAGCAAACTATCAGCTATTAGTGTGTAGTGGCCTGATGTGGTGGACAAAATTTCAATGTTTCTTCGTTTCTCCAAAGTTTTGAAAGAACATTTAGAAACAAATGAATAAACAAAATTCCAGAGAAGACTAAACAGAGGGCATTTATGGTTTCTTGAGAAAAAAAGCTCAAAATTTTGAAAGAAACTGATATGCGCCCCTACACATCTGCAAATGTCAGATTGGTAATTCAGTCCACACAAATTCTCTAAAACCAGAAAAAATTGGAATTGTTATTTGAAGAAATTTCAGTCAGAATTCTACAAAAACAATTAAAACGGTATATCACAAAAAACTTCGGTGCTAAAGGTTTCCATTACCCTAATCAGACTGGATGTGTGTTGAGCAATTTCACTCAACACTGTGCCATTTGATGTGTTGCTTTACAACTTCATACATGTAACAATGTGTATACCGGCTAATTAATTTGCCTCATGCCAAGCTGCACATGATCTCAGGCTGCGCCATCTGAAAGTATGCCAAGCTATTTCATGCAAAGCTGTGCTATTTGATGTTACACTGTATAACTTGACTGAATACCACATGTATGCCATTTCATCTGAAGACTACTCATTTTACCTTATACTGAACTGTTTCCCTCAATGCTTGTATCAATTGTTATTCATCATCATCATTTATTTCTTACTAAAAACATTTTACAGTTGGTCTGGCCTGCGGATAGCTATGCTAGTCTAGGTGGGCCAGTCAATCATTAGTTACAAATTATTTATCATCTTTAAAAACACAACAACGCTTTTCAGTTTTCGGAACATGTTTCGATGTTTCAAACATCATTATCAGCCATCATGAATATATAGTAAAGATTAACAAAGATGGTCGATATATATAACTACTCCTATACAATGAAGCTTTATAAATTCAAATAGTCGTTAACTGTTAAACGTTTTTAAACTAACCAATAAAATGACAGACTAAGAAAAGAATTAACAAAAAAATAAACTTAAACTCCCGATGTAATCAACGCCACAAGAACAATCTCCTTTGTAAACAACTTTAGATCTATGAGTGTTTTTGTCTTTGTTATTAAAGAGGGTTTTGATTTGCCTGGTTTGCCATAGGATTACAAAGATGAAAACTTTCTTTCGTTCTTCGAAGAGAAAATTCGGAACAATGTTGTCATCTTCTGACGAGTCGCTTAGAAAGTTGTTGATAGTATGCCAGATAAAACATTTCGGATAAAGTTGTTTACAAAGGAGATTGTTCTTGTGGCGTTGATTACATCGGCGAGACTGTGAGAAACCTAGCAGTATGAATTACGGAGCATTCAAATCCTGCTCACAACTCTAAACCTGCAAAGCACCTGCGGGAAAACCCATCACATTCTTTCACTTGGCGTGTTCTCTCCTCAGCACAAACATTCCACAAGCGGAGGATCGTCGAGGGGCTAATGATCCAACAACTCCGCCCCAGCATGAACAAACAGGTCATTTCTTATGTTTCCAAACTTTTCCCATCGGGAATTACATAAGATATATATGCATGTGCGGACGGTCATCATTTTTAACCCTGATGATGGCAAACAGCCGAAAACGTTTGGTTTGAACAATTTTTTAATTTTCAACCATTTCTTAACTTTTCGCCTTGTAAATAGAACATATTAATAGATATTTCTCTTTTGTTTGTTTGTTTGTTTACCGACATTTTAATTTAGAAATGATTCTGTGAATTTCAATGAAGGAATCTTCATTTTCGAGAACACTTAGTATTTTGTTTTCAATTCTGATTTTGAATGATTTCTTTGGTAGTTCTCTCAGAGAGCTTGGTATCTCATTCCATAGCTTAGCACCCATTCTTGGAAAGGCATTTTTTTGTATTTCAAGTCTTAAAGCTTTTATGTAAAAATTTTCTGAAGTAGAAGAATGCGTGTTGTAAGAATGGACACTGGACATTTTTGTACATAAATTACGTATGTTACTTGGTGCAGAAGCAGTGCTAACGTTGTGCGTCAATTATAGTACAAAACGTTTAGAGGCAAAATCTTAGCATTAATAAAGAGTGGAATGGTGTGTTCATTTTTCTTTGCGAAGTACATAAAGCGTAGTACACGTTTTTGTAGTATTACCTTAAAGATTCTATTAGATAAGACTTCTAGGCCTGACCTCATACAGATAATCCATAAGTGATATAAGGAGAGATTAAAGACTGATAAATATGCAATAGGGTGTGGAGAGGTAGAAAGTGTCTTAATTTTAAAATAAGACCTACGGTTTTACTAATTTTTAAAGGGATATACTAAATATGGATCTTCCAAGAAAGATTAGAGTCAATTAATATTCCTAGATACTTAACGTAATCTTTGCAGTCTAGGGGAACGTTCATATTCTTCTCATTGTCAAATAAAATGAATTATGCCTATTTTGGGTTGAAAGGATAGTCTCTTTTGATATGGACAGAATATAACAAAATTTGATTTTTTATGTTAAGGGTTAATTTGTTTGATGTTAGCCAAACACACAATTTATGTAGCTCAGCATTTACTGTATGTTCTAATGACTTAAGGTTCTTGTCCACATAATATTATAAGATATTAGTGTCGTCAGCAAAAAGATAGAAATTGAGGTTTTTTATTATGTGGCTAGCTCTGCAAGTGGACAAGATGAATCAAATTCTATGCTGTGATTGGCTACCCGAGTGGGCAAGATAGAGCTATCTTGCCCGCTCAGGACTACCCACCGTGTCCCACAAGAAGAATCTCCCCAAAAGCCATAAAATTAATCCTTCATTGACCAAGCTTTTTCGGTCAGGATGGCTGGATATTGGCCTCGTTCTTTTTTTCCAAGTTTATGGACAACCTCAACTCCGTCTCGGGCCATAAACACACAAAAAAAGAAAGAACTTGGCCAATATCCAGCCAATATCCTCACACTTGGTCAATAACCCATACTTATTATGCTTTGCCATTTCATATATCGCTATCCCACTTGACATCACTCTAGCCCAGTTATAAATACGCTGTGCCACTTAAACAGTGATAGGCAGCCTATTCTTTCCTTGACATGACCACTTCTTTTTATGTTATATCATTTAACAAACTGAATCTAAACTATTTACATTTAGACTGAATCATTTGTGTCTTCATTGTACTGTTTCGACAAGGGTGGCTGATTTGATTGTAAACACAGATAAGGGCACGAGGGTGTTTAGTTGTGATCGGTTATGCGAACAAATGTATGAATCTCGCACCAAAATAAAAATATGTAGGTGAATTTTCTCGATTGAAAATACATTCGCTTACATTGCAGCATGAAAAAGAGAACAGATTCTAATTGGCGATCAAACGTTGCATGTCTGTCTGATCTGTCGTAATACACTGTAACCGATCACGGAAGTACTCTGGCAGGAAATAAATTTTACCCCTGCACGAATTTGGTCAAATTTATTTTTAAACGTGTTGTCAGCTGTAATCTTCAATTTCAGGCCTTCTACGTTTGAAACAGCACGGTTTACAGAACTATATTCAGGGCTCGAAAAAAAACCCGTCCGGGACAAGTACGGTAGTAACTTTTTCTCCTTCCTAGGACCAGGCATGCCATTCGCCGACTGAATTTTTGATAAAGATTTTGAGTGTTTAGACGAAGCAAATGGCGAAAACTACAATTTATAGCGTTGTATTGTTGATTGCATGAAGCGCGCTCTCAGCTCAGAAGTGGTTGCCTAGCATTTGATCAATATCTGCCCCAATCAAATTTCTTTCCAGGATAAAAATAGCCGCTGCATTGGGAACGAAAACGCTGTGTTCTTTTGCATATTCGAGAAAGCCATGTTTTCGATCCTCGAGACTCGATCCTCAAACGTTTCGAGCATTGAGGTTCGAGGGTCGAGTTTCAAGTGTCAACTTACTTTTGAGCGGTACTGTAACTAACAAAGGAGGTTTAAACCATTTCTGTTCATTCTAGACTGTTTGTATCGTTTGTATTTTTGGTGACAATGGCTGCCGATAAAGACCCACTTCTTTGCTATCTTTTATACTTGTCTTAGGCAATGAAGAATAACAGTTTTGATCTAAAACCAATTCAAACATCAATCCATTGATTTTCTTGCCTCACACATTTGAGAGCTCTTTCCTTATTTACTTCTTAACTTGTACATCACTGGTTGAAACTATCAAAGTAATCTTGTGCAATTATAAGGGTATGAACAATTGCACACCAGCACCAGTAACTTTATGAGACCTGCTTTGGTGCCCTAAGATATGAGCCACATGTGATGTACAGGTGTACACATAGGAGGAAGTCTTTTATGGTAGGAGATGTTATGTATTAAATGACTACAAATAAAATAAGATAAGAACAAACATTACTTGTTACAGAGCACTTGTCCAGGAGATCATTTTCAGTGAAATGACTTTGAGCATCTGAAAGACTAACAAAAAAAGGTTTGTAATGATGACATCTTGCACATTTTAAAAGAAAATTGAAAATGTAAAATTGAAAAAAAATAGATAAACAGACAAGTGCATAGATTACCTGTTTGCCTTAAGGAAAACTTCAAGAAGCATGTTTTCATAATTTACAGTAGCGAAATGTAGAGAGAGATCAAGCCTTCTTTTTAGATCAATGAATTCTGGGATCTGTTAAAAACAAGGTACTAAAATCACTCTGCTTCAAATTAATATTATATTGATCAATATAAAAGTACCACTTATTGTAAGGCTACAGTAGCACCACAGTTTGCCAAGATGAACCAAATACTTTGGAGTTATTGGCTATTGCAGCCAAAGCATCAATTATATCAGGGAATTTGTTGTGACATAACTAGATACAGTAAGAACATTACCCAACATTAACAAGAACGTTATCTGACCTTTTCAAATGATCCATATTTGTATGCAGCTATGATATGCTCTGGTGTCTAAAAAGAATCAACTACATGATCATTGACTGTAAGAAAACATAAAAAATACAAATTTGAAAACTCTCTCAGGGTTCAACACTGACACTTAAGTGCTCACTGCTGGAGGGTATGATAGATTCAGCGGAAAGGGGAAAAAAGTCTATTGACCAAAACTACTTGCCCAATCACGTTTTAAGGATGTTGCCTTAGGAGCCTGAATAACTTAAAAGCTCAAGCCATCTTTGAAGGAGTCCAGGACAAAATGTAGAGTGGTCAATCCTGGGGGGTTGGGAAGGTTGGGGGTGGGGCATAAAAGTAACTTATGGAAATTCGGGGGAGGGAGGGGGGGTAGAGGCAGCCCCTTTTCTCTGTTGAAATTTTCCATGAGACAGTAATATGGTCTAATATCAATCAAATCTTTGGAATCAAGTGTTAAGCAAAGTGACCAGCTCACGACTGAGGAGGATACTATTTATGGTCAAACTGAACAAAATTAAATAATTTATATTGTTGCTTTTGTTTTTGAATTTTGCAAAAGACAAAACAAAATACATTATTCAATCATGAAATGCAAGCTGCAAATGAAAACAAATAAAAGTGAAAGAGCCATTTTGAGGATTTAAATTTGGCCTCACTGAAATGTGCTTTCCTCACCTGAGCTTGGTACATTAGTATAAACCAAACACGATTTTGATGTGCTATTTGATGTTATGCTTTACAACTTCATGACAATGTGTGTGTGTGAAGTGAAGCCTTGGAGCCAAGGCTGGCTTATAGCTGCCGGTGCTTATCCTGGTTTTTGTAGCATGAAGCAGCTAGAAGTATTTCTACTTCAGGGTTCGACATTAGCACTCGTCTGCTCGCCCAGGTGAGTGACTAAAGTGACAGGCGAGCGGAAATCACAGTTCTCTCGCCTGTTTGGTGAGTGCAATTTTTCATCGCCAAGAAATTAATTGAACTGCAAAATAAACAATGTTTTTACACTCCGTGTTGCCAATAAATTTCTAAACTCAAACTTACCATTGCCCACTTCTATTGTGAAAAGTTATATATTCAAAACTGTCCAATAAATTGGCGCAAAAGCGCAACATTGGTCTTCGCAATTTACAAGTAAACAATAATGGCATCCTCGTAGTGATAATCGCGATACTACTGGCCACTATCGAGTTATCAGTGATCAGGTAAACATGGCACCCAAGCTGGAACCACCCCTGAAAAGACACGTTTGGATGCAAACTGCAGGGATCTCACGAAGATTCGTCAATAAAACATTTTTTGAAATGTAAAGTAAGTGCCTCTACTGTGATTTCTGGGACCCCTTTAAGGTCTTAAACTATAATTTTTCATTGAAGTGATAACCCTCAGCCTACCATGTAATCGACATTGTTGCAAGCGAATTGTTTTTGATCAATGCATGCTCCTCTGGTAAGTTTGAAAATGTGAAGTGATTCCTTGCCATAATGTGGAAGTATATTACCTGAGTTCCAAAAGTCGTTGAAGAGGTCATTTATATCAAACAGTAAAAATAAAAGATGCCTAAAATTATTGAAGAGATGGGGTAAGGAGAGGGGGGGGGGGGAAACTTTTGGGCGAGTGAAACCTTATCCAGGCGAGTGGATTTTGAGAGTTACTCGCCCGAATG
>CM042753.1:20737373-20752373 GCA_022496165.2 Catalaphyllia jardinei
CCAAGTCTGAGGAGAATGGGTCCAGCAGCTGTTGTGACGTCTACCCAGGAAGATCGAATATCTCCCGTCCTCTCATTTCCTTGAGGATGATGCAAAACATATAAGAAAAGTGCGCAGAAACACCTTCCAGAGGTGCTATCGGCTGTTGAAGCGATATCCCAGATTTAAAGAAAGATATACTATACAATTTAATGTGGTACTACAACGAAAATCGCATCTTTCCTATTGAAGCCATTTAAAACATAAACAAGTAGTCTCTACGAGAAGAAAAATGTCGTTTACTTTTTTCAAATATCTCTTTTCATTCCAGAGATGTTCAAGTTTTAAAAATATGCAAATTAGCCAAGTGATGACCTCATATGCTCAACCAAATTTTGATCAAATATGATGAGAAAAGACATCTCAGCCAATTTGTAACAGAAATGTTTGATACTTTGCAGAAAGCTTCTACTAAAGGTGCTCCACAATATGAACTTGAAAGTTTTGTTACCATGGCAACATACTGGGTTCCAGGCCTCCCCAAGATTAAAGGCATTTCTGGCCACCTTTGGTGTTTCATTTTCATATTTGCTAATGGTGCCTTGTATGTATTATCCAGCAGGCATATAAATGCGTTAGCTCCAGTTTGTGGCCCTGTTTAGCGTTTTTCGAGCTGAAAATCACTACCATATTGAAATCAAGTCGGTGGGGACTGGTACAGAGTGAGTTGCCATGGAAACAGCATTTTTATAGCCACAGGTGTGTTTCCTATAGAACTATTAGCCTGTCAAGTTTCAATGGCCTGCGCCGCAAATTGGCCAAGTTAGCTCTATTTAAGTACTTGAGATAACATTTTTTAAACTTAAATATCTCCAGAACTATTGCAGATATTTGCCAACGGTAAACGGCATTTAGATTCTTTCATAGAATTCTATGTGATACACCTAAAATATCAAGGGGTAAATATTTGATCATAGTCGATGGTCGGTCAATAGTACAATAAAAACGCAAACGATGGTTGATTTTGTTGAATTATCGAACAAGCGAACTAACTCTGTGAGAACCATTGAAGAACTCTTAATGGAATTTGTTCCACTGACTTTCAAATGCTATTTTCGAAATTTTCTGCTGACATATGCTGCCTGTTCTAGGAACCTCTTCTGTACTTTTTTCTCTTAGTCATTGGTACTAAGGTACTAACTTTCGTGCCCAGTAAGCTGCCTTACCAATGCGATCCAATACACCAAAGATAAGCGTACAAGTGGGCTTCCTTTGAGCCTATTAATCGCCATAATCAATCGCCAATAGAAACAACTGATAAACAGATCTCCCCAACAATTGGAATACTAGCTGTAGTACTAGCGTGTTACGCGGCGCCCTAACCGAAGATGATTCACTTATTAAAGTACTGGCGTACTTCTTAAAGTGATCGCGTACTAAGCGTACAAACAACCGATGACCACAAGTCGCCCTGACAATCGGAGTAGTACCAATGACAAGTCGCCCCAACAATCGGAATAGTACCAGTACTAGCGTACTAACGTACTAAGTGCCACCCTCAGTAATCAAAGAATCTGCACGTACTATAGTACTAGCATACTAAGTGCTGACATGACGGAAGATTCAGCACATACTAAATTACATACTTAGCGTACGGAAAACCGATGAACAAATTGCCCCAACAATCGGTATAGTACCAGTACTAGCGTACTACAGGACTACTTCCCTCGCTGTATGAAGGGTTACCTAAAGTTCACAATAAATGCAAAATTAAAAAGCTAATAAAATAATAAATACATAGATCTAGAGTAGCCAGCTTACTAAATTTCTTTTTGGAGATGGCCCTGGGGCTCTGGGGCAAGAATGTACACGGGTGGATTGGGACAGAATAATATTGTTGCTGGCTTTCCTGAGATCATCGAAATGGAGAATCGAAAGTGGAAGAAGTATCAGGCAGATCTATTCTCTCCTGAGGTCATTAGATCTTGTTTGTCTGCCAAAAAAAAGTTAGAAGCGGATATTATATAGTCATGTGGAATTTCTCCGCAGTGTTGACCTCAACGAGGTGGACAACCTCAAAGAAGATGAAGCACTTGCAATATTGTCAGCCAAGCTCATCTTCAATAGACTGTCAGTCTTGAAGTCGGACGAGTCATGTACCATGTCCGTACACGACACATTGCAGGGAATTCCATTGCTTCCCTTTACGTACTGTTTTAATCCACAAGATTTTTACTGCCTGTTGTAACTCACGCTCACTCGATTCGCTCGCCGATGTTCATCTATATGTCAGTTTCCTTGAAAAGTATTGTACAGAATTCCTCTGTTCTCCCGAGGTTCTACCGCACGACAAACTTTGCAAGCTATGTGAAAACGGTGGATACCATTACACGAAATTTACGTCACCTCCATTAAAATCTTGCCTGAACTGTGGGGAAGGCATCACGATGCACAACCCACCCTCAAAAGCCAAATTGTTCACCCTCGAGGGCTCTATTCCTATGTAAAAAATCACTCTTGAGTGTAAAGGTTGCAAAATAAGCTATGGAATAACAAAATTCACAGATAGTACAGGAGCCCATGGGGTTGTTGGCATTCACTTCAGAAGAGAAGATTCAATTTGGTAAAAACTTAAATAGTTCTAAGATGTCACCAATGGGACTGGTGGCCTATTATATAATAGAACTGCTTTACAAAAAAATACTGGTTTTCCATAAAATCCAGTGGCCTGGCATCTTATACATGGTGACATCTTATACATCTTATACATGAGCTAAACTCTAAAGGTCACAGACGCTAACACCATGAAACAGCGGGAGTCGTGTTAAGCCTGTCAACCCCTTGTTAACCTCTAGACATCATCAACAACTGCTGCCCCAGACTCCCTAAAACTCGGCAACACTTCAAGTGCAACTTCGAGAGGGCATAGAAAATCAAGGATTCAAGCATATTCAAAAATTTTTGCACCCAAATGCTTCAAATAACAAGTAGATTTGATTTAGTGAGAAAAATTTGGGGGGGGGGGGTAGGTGCACTTTAAGCTGTGTCACTTGAACAAATACAGTACATGTTCATATATGCCATTTCATCTGAGGACTACTCATTCGACCTCACACTGAACTGTTTCCCTTGACTCTGTGCTGTTTCATGTAAGATGCTTGGCTATTCAGTCTCACTCTGCATCAATTGTTATTATGCTTTGCCCCTAGCCCAGTTATAAATATGCTGTGCCACTTAAACAGTGATAGGCAGCCTATTCTTTCTTTGACATGACCACTTCTTTTTATGTTATATCATTTAACAAACTGAATCTAAACTATTTACATTTAGACTGAATCATTTGTGTCTTCATTGTACTGTACTGACACGGGTGGCTAGACAGTTTCCAAACTCTCCAAGTATCCTATTCCACCAAAGACAACCACTCCAACTACATTGTAACTATGTCATTTCCATGTAAACTATACTAACTAACAAAGGAGGTTTATAGACTGTATCGTTTGCATTTTCTGGTGGTAATGGCTACCTTTCAGAAACTAACGAAATTCATACAGTACATCTAAGTGAAGTTTTAAAAGTACTGGGCAAAAAAGCCTTGGAATCTAGACAAGTTTATCTTAATTCTATTGTAAATAACTATAATGTCAGCAACTACATAACTCCATTTATAAATATATTTGATGCCAAACTGAAAGTAGTTATTTTGCGACTATAATAGCTCTTATCGCAGTTATCAGCGGTTTAACATGCACACGAGGCGAAAGGGTCAACTCTGCTTTGTATTGACCCTTCCGCCTCGTTTGCATGCCTTTCTAAACAAAGGAATATTTGACAGCAGGCTCAACTCCAATAACAGCTATTGGTACGGTATCAACAGAAACACAATCCATAGGCATAATCCAGTACTTAGTATCCATAACTACAATACACAAAGTGCAGCAAATCAATCTTTTTACCTGCCTCGAGCTAGAACAAATTACGGAATATTTAACATTCGTTTTCAAGGACCAAAGGTGTGGAATTCTCTTGGAAAAGATATAAAATCAACCCCTTAAAAAACAATTAAAAAATGAATTGATGTGCCAATACTAATGTCACATTAATGAGTTTTTTACCAGCTATAATTCTATGATTTATTTGTTGCTCTACGTTTTTAAACTCTTCATATATCATAATTTATCATAATTTATCATAATTATTGAGGATTTTCATTCCAAATATATATGTAAATATATAAATATATATAAAATGAAGTGATAAAAATTGATTATCATCATCATATATATACATATATACACATATATTTATTTCTTTCTTCCCATGACTTGTAAATTTCGTTTGTATATAATCATTTTATGTGTGTGTGTTCCGACCCTAATATTGTAATTTATTATGTAATTTGGCTTCCTAACCTTGTTAACTTTTTCGTTATTTTAGGAAGCCAACACCCTTTCAGTTCTGATTTTTATTTCATGTTAATTTAATTTCTGTCAAGTGTAAGGGTCAATAAAAAGTTGTTGTTGTTGTTGTTGTTGCATACATGATGAACATTATTTTAGTCAATACTGAGCTTGCAATAGATTATAGGGTGATTTTCAAATAGAGTCTGTTTTCAGCTGTTTCGTGAGTGGAGAAAGACTTTGTTACCGTGTTTTGGCCCATATTTCTAATGATAAAATTTATTGTGTTCATGATTTTATGACAGATGTCATCAGAAACATTCTAGTAGGCTCCTCAGAATGTGCATTAGCCAGGGCTAGCCACTGAACTCCCTTAAATTTACTGAACAATAATTGTACGATTATCAGCAATGAACAGTAGGCATTTTACTGCCAATCTTTATGTCGGTGGGACAAAGTTACAATTAGGAATTGTGTGTAATTCCTGGGTACAAGAAATTGAAGTCATTGGGCAGATTAGGTGGGAATGAAAACCCCACATTTAGGCATATACATGGGTTCCTTCAACAAAACTTTAGTCACCCACACTCGTAATTTAGGCACCTCAAATGACTAGGTGCCCATTAGGCAGCAGCCTTGGATCAGACAAGTGG
Source organism: Catalaphyllia jardinei (assembly GCA_022496165.2). Lineage (NCBI taxonomy): Eukaryota > Metazoa > Cnidaria > Anthozoa > Scleractinia > Caryophylliidae > Catalaphyllia > Catalaphyllia jardinei. The sequence continues at coordinate 20,742,406 of CM042753.1, forward strand.
TTTTCCACAAAACATTGTTGTTACAGTCTGGAAAATAGGTTTTCATGTTTAAACAGGCTAGAAGAAAAATTTATACATGTAGACATAAGTAAATAATGTGAAAGATTGCTATAAAAAAGAAGAACTCCTTTTTGGAATGCCAAGAAATGTGAATGCACAAAATCCATGTGTCCTACCTGGCATAGGGAGATTGGGAACAAAACAGATGATGCAATAAAGTAGTTGAGCAGCACTGGGAATGAAAATTTGTGATGCACCATTTTGCGTTTTTTGCCAGGTGTGCCTTTAATTTGATCAACAAAAACATAGGCTTTTTTGCGCACTAGTGATGAAGTTATGCCAAGGAGTCAGGAACGAACAGACTAAGGACAGCCAATGCCATGAAAAAAATACAAACTAAAAAGGAAGATGACTGGACGTGATATTTTGTCAGAGTTTGCCTAGTTGGCTTAAAATGAAGAGGAGAGACAGACATTTTGCAAAGTGTTCAGACTTTTCAAAAGTATTGTAGTTGACAAGACCAGCTCCTTCAAAGTGAAAGTAAAAGTTTTGCACATGAGTAATATTAAAGGACACGATCAAAGCAGTCACCATGTTTAGTGTTTAGTGATTATGGCAAATAAAAAATTTGCTTCCTAATTTAATTCTGGAAAGGAAATTGTTTTGCTGTGGAAAGTAAATTTTTAAATGTACTTTCCATAGTGACGAGTTATATCAAAAATAGGTGTTGAGCCCTGTCTCCTCTCCTTAAGGGATATCCTCAAAATATTACACATTCCCAAGTTTTGGCTGCATCAGGAATTTAGATTAACAATTGGTGTACAAAAAAAATATTCAGGTTTGTATGTAAACTTACATTTTTCTGATTTCCATAGAAGAATTTCAATGTGTTCAAGTACACAGATGAAGCTGCCTCAAAATGACCTAGAGCTTCAACATACCGTGTCACGGTATACCTGAAAAAAAAAACAAAAAGTGAAAATCAGCAATTCCCTTTTTCTTGAAAGACACATAACAAGCTTCATAATGACACAGCATTACATCAAAAAAGGAATGGGAGAAAATAAACGCAAATAATCTATCACATTCATGGTCTTATTGTTGTGTTTCAAAGCTTACCCTACAACATCCTGTTCAATGTGTTTGACCTCTAATCCTTCATACAGTGCTAAACAGGGACTAAACGCACCTGGAATACAGAGAAAATAAAAATCTTGTCAAGAAGACTCCAGGAACACAGGTACAAGTACATCACAGCACTGCTATTACAACCAACTAACAGCCTTTCCTCAGTGAAGCTCTAATTGTCCACATTTTGTCGAACAAGATTGGAGTTGGATTCAATTCATCATGGGAAAGGAAGTCACCAATTTTACAGCAACGACACCTCAACCACATTGGTAAGATTAAGTTCTTATTTTTTCTCTCATTATTTATTTCCCTTTATTCAGAAGTAGCTTTCCAAATTTTCCCTTCTTTTTGTAAATGCTGCCACTGAGCACTGTAATTTGAAACAGTGTCAGAGGTATTTTTGTTACAATTTCTCTCCATTGAAAATAAATAGCATATTCGCCTAAAAATAAAACATTTGTAATTTACAGATTCTAGGTTTTAGTCTATTCCTGAAAATTTAATTTTACAACATTCTGAACACATAAAATACAGTTTGAAAAATATAGTTTAAAGAACCCCCTAAAATAAATATTATCTGATTGCACAAAAACCTGAACAAACATCACTAAATTATTTACCAAAAGAGAGAACACTTACCCATTGAGCAATACACCTTCATCAACAACAGCTTGAAGTGATGGTTGGAAGGACTGGCCTTTAAAGCACTCTCTAACATGATGACAAGGTACCAGTTCATATCTGTGCTTCCTGCAGTCAAACACTATTGTTACTGTTCATAATGGTGAAAGTACTTGACAGATGAAGCCGTCACAAAGTACGCTGTAACATTACCTGTGTTGCAGTTTACTTCTAACAAAAGATGGGTGGCTAATTGTGCGAAACCATCACTGTACTGAAGTTCAGTTGGTAACAGGTTTTGACCTGGATTAAAGACAATCCATAAATTACATGTAGTATATCTAGAGAATGTTTAACTAATGCAGCCAAATGTATTGGGCCATTGATGTATCCCAGTAATGTGTTTACTGACCATAAACCAAACCATCCCTATGCTGCTTCATATATTCCTTTGAAAGAGCAATCTTTTCATCAGAGGACAGGCAACCATGGAATCCTAAATATCTTGAAATCTCCTCAATATTTAGCTTTCTCAGCATAAGTTTAATCTGTAAAGAACAAAGTTGAGATCATTTTTAAAATGCATAAATTGTGAGCTTTGTAAAAACAAAAACCCCTTGGCCCCAATGAAGATAAAACTGATCCCTGTACTAAACAAACAGTATTAAACAAATCAGTGCTCAGTATTTAGCACACCAGAAGCAATATTAGGTTACTCTTTATATTCAACCAATCTTGGTTCATTCTCACATTAATGGAAAACTACATGTACATGTACCAAGCTTTCGAAATGCACAAACCTGATTCAGAAATATGGTGTTTTTGCAAAATTTATTTCATGAAGATATGGCTGAAAGGAGGTTTACATGTACATCATATCTAAAATAGTCAAGGGTGGGTTAAGTATTATAATCAAAAAAGCCAAAGGATAAGGCTGACAAAAGTACCCCTACACCCCCTCTCACTGTATTACACCTGACAATAAATACAACAACCAGGACCTGGACTCTAAATGTAAATGTCAACTGCTGTTTCTGGCAAAATGTAGGCTGTACAACATACATGAGATGATTCTGACTCTTCACCACTAACAGATGGCAGGGTAGTCTTTAACACTTCAACAAACTGAAATGAGCAAAAAAAGAAAACAAAATTCACTTTAACTGGTAAGATATACAGTATTATGTACTTATCAGTAGCCATCCCAGGGGGTTGACCCTGGGGACACAGGGGGAATAGTGTCAGATTTGCTGACTTTTGTTGCCAATATTTGGCCCGGGACAGAGGCATTGGACTGCTTTTGCACTTCTGAGGCAAGATACATGGGGAAAGACCTGCTGGATTTGTAACATCATCATCATCATCATCATCATTTTATTAAAATAATTTCAATCAAAGAAATTGATAAACTCATACAACCCGCATGCAGCAAAGCTAATCGGCGCGGTTTGTATGACTTACAATAAAATTTAGCAAAATACAGCAATATTAAAATTAAGTAAATAAATACTAAATAAATAGAAATAGTTATACATATAATAAATTATATTCACAAATAGCTAGGATTTACATGAGAAGAGCAGGAACCTATATTAAGACACAGAACATAAGAAAAATTAATAATAACAGCTACTAGAGTTTAACATCACCGCCATCATGAAAATGAAAGATCCGGACCTTTGGAACTGGGTATTACCATTGAACGACTTTCAAAGTGGCAATGGAGAATTTGAAAAATTTTGACAGACCTGCATGACTCCCGCTGTATGCAAAATGTGTATTCTGATCTTTACCTTTAGATATATCTATTATTTAGGCTAATTTATATTAGTAAATTCTCAGCTCCGACTATTGCATTTCTAGCTTTTTGATTGGCTAAAAAACTCCGACTATGAGCCAATAGTCAGAATATTATGTCATATGGGAGATAGTGCGTCAAGTTTAAAATTTTTCGCTTTGTAAAATTGTGAAAATAAGAATCTGCGGCAAAACCAGGTTTGAGAATTTACTAAAAAAATTATTCCATTCGCCCTTGTTGGATATGAAGTGATTTTAACCAACTCGCGCTACGCGCTCGTTGGTTATTTTATCACTTCATATCCAACGCAGGCTCATATTGTTATATATCATTGTAAAATTTGTTTCATATTAACTAAAGGATCTTACAATTTTTGAAAACATATCCCAGGAACTCTCTATGCAGCAGGGTTTTGTGATATTCACACGTTGTTGCAGTATTTATCTATTTAAACAACATTAATTTTTTGCAACACAAAAAAAAATAGCTAAATTGTAAATATATGGAATAAAAGAAAGAAATACTGCTTATAAACTTATTAAAATTATTTACTTTTAATTATGCTTATATTAAATACCTCAAACATTTCCCATTTCTTTTTAAACTGGTGGATCTTATTTGTCTTAAAAGCTATGTATTTTCTTCTTTCATATTTGATTTCCAAAATTTTCTTGAAATGATTAAAGATAGGATTTATTCCTTTTCACCTACAGGTCTACAGATATGTTTTTTCTAGAATTTCTATATAGTTAATCAGGTCCATTCCCTCCTTCAGAATACCTATCATAATGTCACGTATCGAGAGGCACCTGCAACTTCCAATGCAAGAGGACACCATACTCCAAAAACACTTGGAAAAAGAGCATTCAATTAGCTTATGATAAATGGTTTCTTAATTCTCTTTTAAAAAAGTGCAGTTTGGATTTGATATGTACCCTATTTTAAAGATGGTCACTTATATAGAGGATGTAGTTTAACACTTTGTATTGAAAAGAGCGTACATACCATTCACTAGCAACGCTCAAAGGTAATAGGTATGCATCTGAAAGTTGGTCTTCTCTTAAATAAAATTCCTGACCAACCTTATCCTATTCCCAAGGTTTTTCGTATATAAATTTTATCAGATGATAATAGTAGTTTTTTACATTTGTAGTTTTGCAAGTCAATGACAGTTTTTAAGTTTTGTATATTCACATGTAATTTTGATGGGACAGACTATCTAAGACCAGTCCAAACCCAAAAAATTTGAATTTGTTAAGCCTTGCTCTTTCATGGCTCTAAATGACTCAGTATTTGTCATGTCATAAAGCAGGTCCTTTGTGAAAATTACACCGTTATCAAAGGTATGTCTGTAGAAAACAGTTTTGCCCTCTATCAAAATCATTTTCCTCGTTATTCCATAAGATGTATTTGTGACCCCTATCAGGGTCAACAATATAATTTCTCTTACCGGTAATTCAGCCCACCAAGATGGAGTTCATGGTAAAAGATTGGCAAGATATTTGTTTGCTTTACGTCGAAATTGCATTCAAGGAAAAATAACCCTCCCTTGTTGCTCAAAAGATAATTAAGATAATGCTTCCAACAGCCATAACACTCAACACCTACCATTCATTTTAACCAGCTTAATCTTAATGCCCTTACAATAGTTTCATAGTCAATAATTTAAGACCACCAGAGTTGTAACGCGCAGACGTCAAGTGTCGGGTCACTTTATCTTTCCCAATCCACAGAAAATTAAACACCAAAGTGTTAAATTCTTTTATAACTGTGGCTAGCATACTTAAAAACCAGCTAGGATAAATCATGTTTGTTCTTTGTGATGAAGAGGTTACGTCGGTTTACATTAAATAAATCAAGAAATGAACACATAAAAGAACCTTTCCCAGGCTCCACTTGTGAAGTTTTTTGAATATTTCTTTCCAAAAACTTCTTTCCAAAATCTGAGTTGCCACACTTGGGGTGCAGCTTATCTGTGAGTGTGACTTACCTATGGTAAACTGACTTTACCTATAGGTAAACGAGTTACAAAAGAATTTGTTGTTGTAGCCAGATTGTTCCAGGTAAATGCCACTACTTCTTAAATTATATTTAGTGTAATGAGTCTGAAAAAGGTTCTTGATATATTGTGGACTGTTAGAGTTCATACATTTGTATAATAAAACAAGAGAACTGTAATAGCATCTATGTTCAAGAGACTGCACTCAGGGATAATATAGTATCATAGTCAAGATTGTTACCTAGATCTAATAGAGTTTTAAGTTCATATTTGTTGGCTAACTCTAACTTAGAGTTCAAAGTTTTATTTATTCCAATAAGTAGTGGATTGCAGTATTTCAAATGAGGAAGCAGGTAGGCCTTGTAAAGTGATAGAGACATGTTATGAGGCACCAATCTTTTAAGACGTCTTAGAACACCAATCTTGGCATAGACTTTCTTGAGCATGTTGGATATATGTTCGCACTAAGCTAAGCAACACGAGAGAGGGCAAGAAAGCCTTAACTGTTTAGGTTTTAGATTTAGACCACAGACTGGATAGTACTTCGACAAAGGTCTGGAGCATTCTTTTGTTGGTACTTTTGGCAATAAATTTACATTCTTTTGACCGGCATTGTATAAACACCTCGAGTGAGCAAATAGAATTGATGTCAAATACATCACATGGGGTGTGACAAACTCGCACATGCTTGATAGAAAAAAGCAGATGGTTGCTTGTGGTGGTTTTTCTCTTGTTTGGAGTAGGAGAAACCAACTGCTCGCAGGGCAGGCATTTTGGAAATGATGTAATTTTAAATACTAGGTATACCTATCAATAGAGTGCCAAAAGAGCAAAAATTTAATAATTTGTGGTACAATAAGGGGTTATTAATAATACAGCATGACAGATGTTTGGTTCTCTTCTGATGCAAACATTACCAAGGGAAATTTATAACGCTTTTACTGGCCGGTAAAATGCAGTAATGGAACATGACACCCCTTGGGGGCAAGGCTGCTTTCATTTGTCATGTAATCCAGTAGGATATTGAGAGTATGCTGATTCGAGGACTATTGCCTGTCAGTTTCCCTAAATATTTGTTACAGATCAAGAGTGTCACAATGTATCGCTCCTCAGTTGAACTTTCAGTTTGATGTAATATATCAAAAACGAGTGTGAGTGTTTCATCAGGGGCTCCAAACACTGAGAAAGTAATGAAAGCATGAGGCCGCAGGCTGAGTACTTTTATTGTTTTGAGGTGTTTGGAACCCCTGATGAAACACGATATGGCTTCTCAAATGAAATAATAGTAAATTTTGCAGTGACATGTTTTCGCAAACAAAACAATAAGAAAATATGCAGTGTTGAATTTTTCCCCTTTTCCAAAATAACGCGTTTGTATGCATGATTCATTAGCATCCAACCAAGAGCAAAGAAGGAGCTGCACAGTGTAGGAGCCAAAATTACCTGATTTACATTAGGTTTCGAAGCACTGGACTTATACATATTAAGGAAATCATTATGCTTGAGTCTCAATTGTTGGCAAAGCAAATTTGTCATTGAATTGAAGCAAAACGTAGGTAAAGATTATCATTGTTGTTATTATTCTTATTTTTTTGATATTAATTTTATGTAAAGCGCAATGGATCATATAGCAATGTACTTTGCGCTATATAAATAATAAAGTTATGTTATGTTATGTTAAAGAGATACCCACAGAAAACTGTTTATGGAACAGTAATCAGTATCAGCCGCTGTGTGTATTTAAAACAGTTTTCCAATTTCATGACTTTTATTGTTAAAATTATTTTATTAAAAATGCAAGTTACCAAGGGTGCCTAATTTTTTAAATTCTCTTCTTAAGTTTAATTTCTTTTGTTTTGATGTGTGAATCTTGATATCCAATGAGGAATCAGATGAAAACATGTGGTTTGGATATGATATCCAAAAACACGTGTGGTTTTCATCTAGGTTTTCATCGGGTATCAAAACTCATGCACATGACGAATTTAGCCATTTTTTATTGGCTATCAAACTTATGAATTATTAATGAGTTTGAGAAATGATGGGCAAAGTCAAAGTGAAAATGAACACGCTAGTTTGATTGATGAACACGCTAGTTTAATACTGTGGCAAACAGGTTCGATTTGTGGATTTGCTCCAGTGGTTCGACTGATAAAAACACTCGTGTTTTGATTCATGAGCACGCTTGTTTAATTGTGTTGAACACGCTGGTTCAGTTTCGTGTCGATTTTGTGTCTTGGACACTGGCTTTGCTCTTGTCTAACATACAGTTTTCCTCACTATTCGAATTTGAAGTTCTAGTTCTCGTTCGCTAGTTCGATAATGTTCTGAGACTATGAAATTGTTCACAGTTGAATAAAGACAACAGCAAAGAAAACACTCGCCTTCCACAACAACAGACCCTTCCACATCAAACACATGAACTACCCGAACAAGTCTAGATGTACCGCCTCCTGATTGGCTAAAACTACAATAGCTCAAATAGTTCTGTCCTTGCAATTGGCTAACACCAAGGACTACATTCTTACAACTTACAGTGCCTATCAGAAGAAACCTAACAGGGAACGCTTGACAGAACAAGTTCTGTTGCTCTTTCACCTTATGCGTGCATGCATGAATACAAACAATAAACTTACATTTATGTGGTGAAAATGTGAGTCCAGTAATGTAACTTCAAGGCCAGTTACACAATCTATTTTTCCAAAATGATACAAAGCGACCGGTAGTCTGTGATGCCCGAGGAAAAGAAGCTTGAGGAGCTGGCCAAGCACTTTCAAGTAATTACATTACTTTTAGTAATGTTATTTTAGCAGGTGAATGCTACAGCTGTAAGTAAAGATTGAACGTTATCCTCGCTGATCCTTCCGCAAAGGTGGCGAACAACACCGTAATAAAGATCAATAAAGGTCATCAAGGTTTTGTTCTGATTCTTTTCATGCCGAAACCTTTCAATCCCAGTCTAACTCAACTTGTCGAGCCATTTCCTTACTTAGTTATATCTTGTAACTTGTTAACAACAACAAAATGGTGGCTACGAACATGAAATGGACAAGAAGATGCAGGAAAGATACTTCCTTAGTATGAGTTAAAAGAAATAAAAACTGGCATAAGACAATTCGTTCTGTCATTTTCTCAAGATTGCCGGGCTGGACCAAAATTGGACAAACATGTATTTAAAATTGTATTGTTTCAAATCTCTGGTAAGCACTCAGATAGCGTAACTTACAAGCACATGTTCTTAAGAACGCGTTCTCTTATAGTTTGTGTTCTAGAGAACACTTTTTTCCTTTGATTGATCCGCTACTGTTTCGTATCTGTTCGATATCCGTTCAATATCCATTCGATATCCGTTCTGTATCCGTTTTGTACCCGTTCCGTTCTCGTACCTGTTCTGATTCCGTTCTGTACCCGTTTGCATTCCCTGTTAGGTTTCTTCTAAGTAGTACTGTACACTTACACTTTCTCAGCGTGATCGAGAATTTTTCTCCACACAGCATTCTTCGCACGGCACTATTCTCTGCTGCCTTGCCAACCAAGCGTCTTTGCTCAGCTGGCTCATTGGCAACAAATTTGTCCAATTTTTTGTCCGGTGATCTTGAGAAAAACACAGAACGAATGATCTTGTGCCTTTTTTATTTATTTTCACAAGCACTAAGCAAGCATTTTCTCTGCATCTTCTTGTCCATTTTGTGTTCATCACGGCCCATTTTGTTACAGCCAACAAGTACATTGTTCGTCAACTTTGTGAAATGATTGCCGAGGATAAAATTCAGTGTTAACTGAGCATTTGCCGGTCGTGTTCCTTTGATTAGTGCCGTGTCTCTCCCAGTACTTAGACTGTGCATAATATAAAGAAGGCTAGTAAATTCACAATCTTACACAAAGTAAATGTAACTAGACCAGTGGCTATTAATTCAAGCTACACTGTAAGTGATGTGAACTACATGTATAAGGGTTCCATGAACATCCCATTACCTTCTCTCTTGCTGATGTTTCTTGAAGATTTAGGTACAAATAAGGTTCAAGATCCCAAAAACAACAGAGCTTGTCTCCAAACCGTTTAAAATATTCTATTAATAAATGTACAGTGGAACTGGGATCTGAAAATAAAATGACAAAACACATAAAAGCTCTGAACATTATTACCCCACGAAGCATTGATGAATTTGTATTCTCATAATAATGATAATAATAATAATAATAATAATAATAATAATAATAGATTGAATATTTAACCAGGATAACCCTTCAGTACAAAGTACTGTTATCAACGGGGTCCTGCTGACTAAGAATTAAAAACTAGTAATAAAATAAATACATACTAAAGCAAAAAAAATGCACTAAGTTAAAAAACCATTAAAATCTACAATAAAAATTACAATAAAATTAGAATAAAAATTACAAGTAATAATCATCTAA
>CM042753.1:20757373-20764248 GCA_022496165.2 Catalaphyllia jardinei
GGTAAATAGGAAAGGATATTCGGGGTTTGACTAGCCAATCAGCGTGCACCTTTGACGCTATCCACTGTTTTAGTATATACTAATATACCAGAACAAAGGAAATTGCCAAATTGAACCAAGGATAGAAATGAACCAGAACATGTACATGTAATAAAGATGCCTGCTAACAACACCTACTCTGACTCCTCATCAGGTGTACAGCCTTGTTTAATCAATGAGAAAGCCGAGGTGAAGTACAACTGGTAGTATGACCACTGATCAGGCCTGACAAAAAAAAACATGCAGTTTGGAATGTTTCAAAAATAAGTAAAAGAATTTGCAGATGAACACAACATAAGTAGAGTTAACATGTACGATTAATTACTTAATGCAAATGTACCTCTTCCAAATTAGTTTCTTCAGTGCCAAATTTGCTTCACACCATCTACAGAGCTTTGATAAATAAACTGCTTCTTTCTCCTCTTTCTCGTCCCTGTAACTAATTAATTTCACTGTGAAAGTAAAGGAAAGGTTTGTTTGGATTTCCACACTCCAGTGCTAATACTGAAAGAGATAAAATTGACAACAAACATGTCTAATATACAAACGTCAATGCTTACCAGCTAAATTACTTCTAAGAACACCAAGAGCCTTCTCGTAATGCTCTAGCTTTTCTAAAATCATTAAATACAGACGAACTTCTGAAATGAAAAACATGCACAGAGCTGTAAGGACATCTGTCTCCAGGATATCACAAAAAGACAAACTCCCCTTTGGAACTAAAACCTTTAAAACTAATGGTCCTGGTGAGGTTAAATGGAATACATGTGAAGCATGTAACTTTTGTCATCCTCACTGTGTTCACCTCTCGCATTGTAGATGCCAACTATGCAAAGTCAACTCTCGCTATGATGGACACCGTCAGGACCAACCCTGATTAGAGAGGTGTCCAGCTGATATAGAGTTAAAGTAATGTGACAGGGTTTTGTGCATTTGGCTATGTGATACAAATTTTGCTTCTCAAAGTGCTGTAACATTCACCACCTATGATTAATTTTCTTTTTGTAACATTTTTCAACGAAAAAAGAACTTCTCAATTGTCCAATGACAATTTTCCAATCTCCATTGGCCATCTTAGAGAAGTGTATATCTTGTACACTGTAGCAAGTTTAGCTACTGACAGCAAAACTGACTGGAAAACTTCAAGGACCAACACCAAGTGTCCGTCTCATACAGGTGTCCATCTTATAGGGGTATCTGATATTATGAGGATTTGACTGTACCAAAAAACCAGCTGTTTTTCACTAGCCAAAGGGACTACTAGTGTAAGTAAGTACATGTATATTGTGGTTCAATAAATTACATGTGCACTTGGTACAAATTAATAATTTTCTTTGTTTCATATATATTCATAATGATTTATTACCATACAACAGAAAAAAAAAAATGTTATAATGACACATCCAACTCTAAGTCTTTGAAAGTACTGAAAACAGTTTCCAGTACTTTCCAAGACTTAGAGTTTGATGGGTCATTATAACCACTCTATAGCGGTTGATCCCAAAATCATAGTATCAACAAACTGCCCAAACACCAGTGAACAAGTTGCTGTTAATTTTGTGGCACAATAGGTTACCATAGCAACAATATGACCTGCTAAAACACCCTTAATTTTAGGTCTAAGCGCTTTTAACTCAAAAATGAGCTCGTGACCCCCATTTTTTTATTACTGAATTTTAATCAGCATGATAGGATGCAACTTTTTGCACAGTTCAGTGGCGGATCCAGACCTTGAGCTAAGGGTGGAGGAGGGGGGCCGGTCTTGATTTACTTGCCCGGCTGGCCTTTTTCCTTTCAGTCATTTCTTCATTTTTTCCCCAAAATAAGGGGGGCCTGGCCCTCCCCTAGATCCACCACTGGAGTTTAAAGTGGTACTATGACGAAAATCGCACCTTTCCTATTTAAGCCATTTTGAAACATAAAAAAGTGGTTTGTATTGTGTGATCATCCGGGTGAGAATAGTTCTGAAAAGAACTGTTGTTGGTGACTGACGTTTCGACAACCTGAGCGGAAGTCATCTTCAGAGTCAAGTGAATAGTGTTTGTCAGTCAGTGATGTTATAAGTCTGGTCCGTTGATAGTGATTGGTCAGTTAAGCCATGATGGTATTGGCTGGAAGACTCATGTAAAGTTAGTCATCATTGGTCGGTTTCGATCCGTCTTTTGTTAGTCAAGTTGGTCTGTTAGAGTCCGTCTATTGTAAGTCAAAATAATTAAGCCAGTCTGTTAGAAGTCCGTTTGTCGGTTTCCTTTTTGTCGCGGATGAGTCGTTTGTAAGGTGCCGGTAGTTGTTGACATCTGTTGAGAGGCGTTTGTTCTAAGTTAGTGTACCAGCTTTCCAGAGTCAGTCGTCGAAAATAGTTTGTACTGTAGGTTAAGCAGAGTCCCAGTCAATGTTGTGGTTTGTCAGTTGACGATGCACAGCAATGTCATTGTTGACATCACCATTTCTCGTGGCTCGTTTGTGTTCAGTCAGTCTTGGGTTAAGGTTTCTGCCAGTCTCACCAATGTAGGAGGCCTGGCAGTCGGAGCATTTGATCTTGTAAACAGCTCCCTGTCTGTTGTTGGGTTCGTCTCGGTCTTTAACGTTGGTCAGTAAGTGCCGTAACGTAGTTGTGGGTTTGTGGGCTACGCGGATGTTGTAGGGCTGTAAGATCCGTGAGATCCGTAATGTAAGGTATGGTCACTGTAGTAACAGGTGTCGGATTCTTGTTCGTTGCGCAAGTTTCAGTAGGTCGGAAAATGTTTCGTCTAATAAAGTCAGCGTTGTAGTTGTGTTTGATAAAAACACGTTCAAGGTATTTGTTTTCGTCACGTAAGCTGTCCGGTGTATTGCAAACTAGTTGTTCTCGCCTCGTCAAAGTCTTTATAGTCGTGCCTTTGTGTGAAGTCGGGTTGTAGGATGATTCGTCAAGTAATCTGTCGGTATGCGTCGGTTTTCTGTACACTGTTGTTCGCAGTTCGTTGTTGTCACGGCTTACCAAACAGTCTAGAAAAGGAAGTTTTCCATTTTCTTCGATTTCAATACGGACTACTGATACTCCTGGGTTCAAACCATTTACTATGATAAAAAAGTGGATTGCATGAGAAGAAAAATGCTTTTTACTATTCTCAAATATCTCTTTTTTGTTGCAAAGATATTCAAGTTTTTAAAATATGATATCATACACCCAACCAGATTTTGTTCAAATATGATAAAAAGAGATATCTCAGGCAATTTGTATCAGAAATGTTCGATTTTTTTGCAGTAAGGTTCTACTAAATGTGCTCCACGATATGAGCTTAACAGTTCTGTTACCATGGTAACATACCAGGTTCCAGACCTCCCCCATATTCAAAACTTTTCTGGCCACCTTTGGCATTCCATTTTTGAGTTATTTTTTTTGTAAAAAAAAAATACCTCTTAGTTGGCGCGTCGGGTGTGTTATGGACGGGTCAATGGATCAGTGAGTCAGTGAGTGAGAGATGTATGTATGTCACACCAATCAGATCGGATCTACTATGAACAGCCAACCAAAATTTGTTTTATAAGTAAATGCTACATGAGAAGATTTGATCCCGATACAGTTCAGGAACGGCCATATTTATAGAGGAGGAAGTATTCATATATTATGTTTAGTTCGGCACTTTCTGTGGGTTAGGGTGAGGATTTTAGTTATGGACGAGATGTGCCTTGAGGTTTGAAACAGTGCATGAGCTAGTTGTATGCAAATGGACGAGATGTTTTTATTTTTAGTTACAAAGGTAACTTGATATTTTTGTTTTTCAGCAGTAAATTCAATTAGATGTCACGCATTGTTGCTTCTAGTTCTTAGGAAATGTTTTAGAGGAGACAAGACTATTTTGATTTGAAAGAGTTGAACATTTTACAAAGGTACAGGTAACAATTGTTTTGTTCTTGTTGCATGCAAATGTACCGAGATAATTTTTATTTTTTAGTTACAAAGAGTAATTTGACACTTTTGTTTTTCACAAGGGAGTAAATTCAATTAGAGCTGGCAAATTGTCACCACTTGTTCCCCCGAAATGCTTGCTATTTTTAGTTACAAATGGTAACTTGATATTTTTGTTTTTCACAAGGAGTTAATTCAGTTAGACGTCACGCATCGTTGCTTCTAGTTCTTAAGAAATGGTTTAGAGGAGACGAGACTATTTTGATTTTGAAAGAGTTCGAACATTTACAATAGCTACAGGTAAAGATTGTTTTGTTCTTATTGCATGCAAATATAACAAGATATTTTTATTTTTTTGTTAAGTCATCAAAGTTTGTACAACGACCAGTATACGTGAAAGGGTTATTACTTTTCTTTTGTAAAAAAAGACCTCTTAGTCGGCACATCGGGTATGTTATGGACAGGTCAATTGATGAGTGAGTGAGTGAGTGAGTGAGTGAGTGAGTGAGAGATGTATGTATTTCACACCAATCAGATTGGATCTACTATGGTATTCCTGAAGACTCCTGTAGGTGAGTTAAACTGCAAATTAATTTGATTAGACTTTGAGGTGACATAGTGCTGGCATGCTTCGTGAAATACAGTCTCATAAGGTGGCAAAAAAACTCTCAGGCGTTGGGAAGGGTAATGTGACAAGGAAACGTCCCAAACTCTGCAGATTTCATGGCGTCTTATAAAATTTAGTCAGTTTTTCACGTATCTGGTTGTTTCAAGTTCAGGGTTACCTTTCATAACATCTTCTTGGTTTTGATGTTGATATTAATTTGAAATGGTTTCGTGGAATTTCAAAGCAGAAAAAAAATCTACAATCATTGTTGGCATCAGAACATGCTAAATTAGATCTTGTTATAAACTGAGTTAAATTCAATTATACGTTGACTCGTAAAAACATGACGATCTTACTTTTCACACGAACGTTTGTAACTTGATACTTTTGTTTTTTTTCATAAAGTTATACAACATTATCCCCTTGTTTTCCCCTTTTGTTTTTTCTTCACTACTGGAGATAAATATCTAAGAAAATCAAAGGGCCTTGAGAGCCAGCTCATTCTTGTAGTGGACAATTTTCGTTGTGCCTGTCATTGCTGGTCATCTGAACCAAAGGGGAAAGAAAAGAATGATTTTGATAATACTGTAATGGGGTGCTGGTATTTTTTTATGAATGAGGATTATGTGAGTCAACTGTATTCAAGTAACAAACTGCAGAGGTGGGGGGAGGTTAATGGGGCATGCTCTGTGGAAAAAAATTGAAATTTTCAGAAAGTCAAAAATGATATTTTGGGGTAATGGGATACTTTGCGATTATTCATACCGTTATAGTGCACTTAATAGTAATTATCTGGAGGTGACCGCCCATTCAAAGCCTATTTTTTGGTCCATATCCCGTGCTTTGAAGGCCAACCTTTTTTACGTGCCCCCACCCCCCTAATTTACATTGACTCTATGATATTGATAGTGATATTCAGAGAATTTGCAACAGCTTACAATAAAATTCACTGGCAGCACTTCACTTTCCAGTGGAAACTACTAGTTTATGTTCGGTGAACAAGAAGTTCTCATTTCCATGATGCTCTTGTGTTCACTGTGTTCACTCAACTCATCCACATGTATTGTTGCTTCCTGTGGGTTGGAGAAGAGCGATTTATTAGCCATCTCAAGCAAGTTTTAACAAGAGATTCTTTCGTGGTTTGTATTTAAAGCAGATTGTAAAGCAATTTGTAAAAGCAGATTGCAAAGCAGTTGATACGAACAAGCCTCAAGTCTGGATTGAAATTGGTGGAGCTCGGAAAAGGTTTTGGTGTGATTATCTTGGCCACTTTTATTATTATGTGTGTGTTGTAAGTTGAAAAGCTCCAAAGGAAAAGCACAATAGTAAAGCAACAATTACTTACCAATACGAAAAAATAAACCAAACAAAAGAGTGCCCTTCCAATATGGCTGCCTTGATCTTCATCACTCATGGCCTGCCTTGTGCAGTTGAGCATGTCAAAAAATTATTCTGGGTACCCCTGGGTTTGAAGATGTCAGCTTCTCTATCAATGTTGCACACTTTAGAAATGCCGAAATTGTGATTGATGTTATTTTTTTATTCATTAGTCTGTAGAAACAGTTAAGTTCTTGCACATGTGAATTTCAGGTTTATCAAAGTTAATTTTCCACTCACTAAGACGGAGGGTAAGGGGCAAAAATTGTTATTTCCGTCTACAGTCGACAACTTCCGGGACACATTTTGATCCCCATGATACTCATTCATTGCGTCATATGACGCAAAGAATGAGCTAAAAAGGAAGAAGAAAGATAAGCAAACTCTGGTAAGAGTTTGTATTACCATATTATCAGATAATCATATCTGACAGGTCGAGTCACGGAACAGCACGTTCTTATTCTGTTGCCACCTTTGCCGTCAAAAACCACTTCAAATTATGAAAGGCATTTCAGCGAGAACTTACAGTACAAACTATTCAACGACTAACACTGGAAAACTGGTACACTAACTTACAACAAAAGCCCCTTAACAGATGTCAACAAGTACAGGTGCCTTACAAATAACATATCCAAGACAAAAATGAAACCAACAAACGGACATCTAACAACTAATAAGACCAATGACCAATGACAAACTTAACATGAATCTTGCAGCCAATATCATTAAGGTTTTACTGACCAATCACTTTTAATGGACCAGACTGGTAACACCATCGACTGACAAGCATTATTCACCACCTCCAGGGACTTGTTATTCACAAAAAAATAACTCTTGCACACCTTGCGTGCCTATGTTGATTTTTGCTAACAGTACTTCATATGCATGATCCAGCAAGCCAAGAGAAAATGACAGGACAGAGAGAGAGGCTCCCGGTCCAGCCCTTGGGATATGTCATGT
>CM042753.1:20766758-20776758 GCA_022496165.2 Catalaphyllia jardinei
AATAAATTGGTAAAATTATTAAAATTAATTCAATCATTAAGGACAATCAAATGTAATCACTGCAGTAAACTCCTTGTTAACCAGCAAGGGTTGTTTTATATGGTTAAAAAACGAAAGAATATTGTATTGTACTTACATATGTTTCAACGCACAAAATTATATCTATCCTTGTCAAAAATCTCAGCCTCGGCTTTATTGTTAAAATGTTCTTAAAATTGCGCAAATTTCAGCCTCAATATTATTATAAAATATATTATAAAAAAAGAGTGTATGTGCCAAGCGCCCCATCAGGCCAGCACTGATAAGAATAATTTAACAAAAAAAACAATTTACCGTCTTCTCGTGGTCTGCTCACAATGTCCGATTACAAAGCTTTAGATTTAAAAGATACAATGTAGTTCTTACAAAATACAACAACCCTTCTATTCACCAGAATTTCCCCCGGGTGCGCCCCGCTTTGATAAAGACTTGATATTTTACACCCTCTAATGTCTACCCCTGTGGCCCTTGGAAAGCAAGTGAGGAACTAATATTCCCACATGTTTTAAAACGGATATCAAGAACTAGTTTTCTATATTCCAAGCAACATGTAGTAGAGATATTTACATGGCTACATTAATAACAAAGACTCATACATAGGTTATATTTCCGACTGTAATATGTAACCAAGCTTCTTAATTCTGAAACTGTTTGTAACTGTAAGGCTTTGTCACGCTATGCCTAACTTTGCAACACTTTCCTAAAACCAGGCCAAGTGTATCCCTAACAAATATGCCCTGCCTTGCAGGCATAAACAAGGAAAGGGTAGCATGAAGGCCAAAACTGAACAGAAAAAGGCAGAAGACACTAACCTATAGCGAGAAACAGCAATACACTTTAATCTCCTTAACCTGCAAAAATTCCATTCATTCGCCTTTGCATTGTTTCCTCCTCCAGGTAACATTTTACCAGGCATTTTTTCGGTCGTGACATCGTCGCCTTTTCCATATTGTCAAAGCTAATGTTCCTTAGCTTTATAATTTTCAATTATAGCACTCCACGAAAGGTCTCCTCGTCAAAATTGAACGAAAGCCCATCCTCATGCTGCGATACGCTATGCTGCCACACGTCCTTCTAGTCTTTCCCTGTCCATTTGTCGCAGCTAGTGCTGCTTAGCTTGACAAATTTCAATTTTACAACTCCACGAATTGAACCAAAAAACCACCTTCGTGCCACGTTAGCCACCATATGTATGAACTCCATGTTGTCGGACAAAAAAATTCGCCTTTCTAGCACCCCGCTAAAACGTGCTGAACCTACACCACGAACTGCCTAAGACAAAAACCATACTAAGCAGGGGAGGGATAGGAGAAACGATTTAAACCAGTTTTAATGAACAAATTAATCAGAATCGAGTGAGTGAGTGAGTGAGTGAGTGAGTGAATGAATGAGTGATCGAGCACCATCCAATTGCCTTCTATGCTCATGGATGTTATGCAACATCCATGAGCAAAAATAGGAGTCACTGAGCTCGTTTCTGAGTTATAAGCGCTTAAAGCTAAAACTAAGGGTGTTTTTAGCAGGTCATATTGTTGCTATGGTAACCTATTGTACCACAAAATTAACAGCAACTTGTTTAACGATGATTGGGCAGTTTGTTGATACCATGATTTTGGCATCAACCGATAAAAGAGTGGTTACAAGCAAACTCTAAGTCTTGGAAAGTACTGGAAAATGATACAAATGAAATCTCTAATGCAAAAAAGAAATCATTGAAAAAGATTAAATATTGGCAGCGAAATGGCAGTTTTAAGTTTTGGTCGGATTTAAAAATTACCCATCTTATTGACATAGTTAGCACTGCTTTCTCAAATCAATTTTTTCACTCTAAGTGGACATTGTAAATAGCTAAAACTCGTAGGGAATTTGTCTGATTGCCCCCAAATTTTGACAGTGGGTAGATTAACACATAAACAAAAGAACATGTCTGCAAATTTTTTCTTTCAAAATATTTTTTCATTGATTTTTGTACAAACACTTTACATTTTTCTAATACTATTTTGAAAATGTTCCATAACTTTTTACTGCAACTGAGCATAGCAAAATGCAGACAAGTTCTTTAAGTGCTTTGGGTCTGGAAACTGAGGAACAAATGAAATTAGACTTTGACTTGTAGCTTCGAAAAGGTGATTCTGATGCTCGCATTTAAAAGTCGTGAAAAATTCGAAAATTCATTTTATTTCAAAATTATTGGTATAGTTGAATAGCCAGCTCTGTAAGCTTTAATTTGATAAAGGGGTTTACATATCTGCACCCCTCGAGGTATACGGTAACCTTAATAAATTGTGCTCTAATTTTATAGGAAACCTCATTGCTTTACTCAGCAAGAGTTATAAATTGAATCAAGTTAACCCATTTTCTGCTAGTTAACCAAACTGTTTGCATACTCTTGCATTATTTATGATAGAGGGAATGTTTTTTAGGTTCAAAGCTTCAGGCCCTAAGCCAGCTTAGTAGTGCAAACTGAGAACACTTCATTCCCTACAAGTGAGCAGCGGCCAGGAAAAGGGGGTAGGGGGTTTGGTGTCCTTACACTCAAGAAGGTTTCTAGTAACAGCTTACAAAAATTATGATTATGCTCCTCTTTTTGTGTAGTACAATAAAACACCTGTAGAATTAGTTTAATGAATGTTTAGGGGAAAACACTCTAGTCTTGTCTGTACCTGCCTCTGCATCAATTTTACTTTCGTTCACAAACTTTTCAACCATTTTTTCGGCCAAAGGAAGAAGCATGGTTTTTCCCAGAGTCTTATCACTGGCCACCAGAGCCTACAACAAATTAAATATGACTCCATATAACTGTTATATTCATTCCTAGTAGTTGATACAGTACAAATTGTCCATTTGGCAGCAGTCATGGTCAACCAACCATCATACCTAAATACACTTTACATAGCTTCTACATAGCTATCACAATTGAACTTATAAGAGTGACTTCCAGGAATTTAGACATTCTTGCAAAAAACAGAACATTTTGTGGAGCTATTATAGATCTAATTACGTATGTAAATTATTTTGTGCAAGCTCTTTCTGATAGATGATTGCTGGTCACAAAGTTGATTACCAATTGCCATACATGTACTTACTGTTTTTTCCTTTGCCTTGTAGTTTAGAGGTAGGGTGGGGTGGGATGAGGGATAACCAATTAAACCAATTGGACAAGCACTGTCTTCTTACAGTTAGTTATAATACCAGTCAGGGGCCAGATTTACCAAGCACTCCACATCATACTAAAAAGTATCGTTTAAGGATAAAAATAAGCAGACGTTTTACACAATTCTGTTCTATCTTCACTTGAAAATGATGGTCATGGAATCATTGAAACATTGTGTAAAACTTCCTTGTCTTATTATTATCCTTAAATGTTAAACCAAATCTAATCTTAAAGTATTGTTTCTCAAAAAAAAAGCTAAAACTTAAGTGGTACTACGACCAAAAAAAAACTATGTTGACTAAACACTAACTGACCCAAGTTTTAAGTTCTGATTTTAAAGAGACACCTGCTTATTTTAACTGGAATTTTCTTACTTATTGGTCCACCATTACTAACTTTAAAATCTTGAGAGAGCTGGGTCGAGGAGAAAATGACGTCAAAGACTCACTAGTTTAAGAATGCAATGCGTGTGTATGCAGCTGAATTAATATGCAGCACAGGAGTTTTGGGCTTTCTGACTTTTAAACCCATGTTTTGCATGTATAATAAATTATTCGAACCCATGACCTTCACAATACCGGTGCGATGCTCTACAACTGAACTATGAAGCCACACATTGCGAGCAAGGTCAATTCATTGAGTTCATATCTCCCATGAGGAGTGAAATGATGTGAAGCATAATTATATGAAATATTTCATATTTGAACTGCAGTTATACATGTAGATGCAGGTGAAGAATGATCATCGAAGTAAATTTTCCAATTTAAGCAACTGGAAAGAAGAAGCCTGAAAAAAAATCAGGGCTTCAATAGGATTCGAACCCATGACCTTCGCGATACCGGTGCGATGCTCTACCAACTGAGCAATGAAGCCACACATTGGGAGAAAGGTAAATTCATTGAGTTCATTTCTCCCTTGAGGAGTGAAATGATGTGAAGCATATATGAAATATTTCATATTTGAACTGCTGTTATAGATGCAAGTGACATCACATCATTTCACTCCTCACGGGAGATATGAACTCAATGAATTGAAGAAGCTAGTGGTAAAAGGGGTCACCACTAGGAAAAACTGAGTGGATTTTTGCATAAACTAAAATTACGCGATGTCTTGAAAATGAAGCAAAACTTTAGCAGAAGAACTACAGGACATTGCTTACTACCATTTTCGAGCTACCGTAAACAGCCAACTTTTCTGTGCGTTGTTTCACACTTTAAAACATTCAATTACAATCCAGCAAAATATTGATCTTTCCCAACGTGTAACCTTCGAAAATGTCGATTACTGGTAAAAACTGTTAAACCCTTGATTTCAGGTTAACGTTCGACCACAAAGACGTTAATTTCACTCAAATTACAGCCAAAGGTTTACTTCACGCAATGTGCAAGCTAGACACTCTTGATATCAGGTCATTTACAGACAGTTAAAATTTTGATTTCACATTATCACGCCACCGCAATGACTTTCATTTCACTTTGAGAACAGCGAGAAGTTCATTTCACAACATGTAAGCTCAATTGAAAGGCCGCATGCAAGAACGTCCCCTAGATGTTTTGCTAAAATCGAACAAGGCCAAAACAGGTCCAAACTTTGCAGCTGACTTTAACCCTTAGGGGTAAGAGTTCCCAGTCTTATTAGAGTTAGGTTTAGGGTTACTGCTCAAAAGTAGGGTTAGCATTGAAGGTTAGGCTTACAGAACAAGGTTAGGGTTAGCGTTTGGGCTCAGGGTTACGGGTCGAGGTTAGCGCTTCAGATTAGGTTAGAGTTAAGGTCAGGATACGTTAGTGTTAGCACCGTGAAATCTATTGCAAGAATCGATACCTAAATCAAGTCAATGATTAGTGCCTAGAGAAAGACATTAAACGTTTGCAAATCGGCTACATCAGTGATATATAAAATGTTTCTAGGTGAAAGTATTTTTTTGGCCAGTACAAAACTGCTCGTTCCATGAAATGATTAATTCTGACAACACAGAAAGAGGAAGCCTTAAGCTAACATGCTGCTCATGCCGGAAAAAAGCGCATGAAACGGAAAATTTATCAGCAAAGGAACGCTGAAATACAAAGCAAACCGTACATTTGAGCTGAAGTTTTCTTCTTCCTAACCTGCGATCAGGCATTGTTTGTCTTTTTTTCTTCGCGGCGGGCTCGATCCTGTCACAATTCAAAGTAATCATCGGCTTGGAAATCCACCAAACACACTCACGGAACGCTTGCTTGCCAATTTAACCTACCTGCATTCTTTTTTGGCCCGTAGAAATGGCTTTGATTCTGTTTAAATTAACTTTTCACCTAACACAGGTCAAATTCAAGGACTTTGCTGGCTGGCCGCCTTTCTCACCAGTTCCCGGCCGTGTTTGAGTCACGTTATAAGTCACACACAAACAATAGTCACGGCACTGGCTTTATGTATGAAAGATTATTATGGGATATACCAGAAATTTTGGCAGCGAAGGATGCTAGATGGCTGATTTCAATAAAATAATAAGAGTCTAGAAAGCAGTTCTAATTTCCAAAACTGACACACACTGAAGTTTGGCAAATGAGCCATAAGTCCACGATGGATGCTTTGTTTTGGAAGAAGAAGCTGTTTCTAGACTTTTCTGCCTGGCTCACTTGTTCTTCAATGGCTAAGTTAACAGCAGACTTAAGCCATGATCTCAGAACAAAAACATGCCTCGGTTCTTTGAGGCATGCTGGTGACTTATAGAGGGTCAAAGGCTTATTAATGATGCCAAATCTCCCACCAGGCGGGTGCAAATATTCCTCGAATAAGCTTCGAATATCGGTGGAAATAATGAGCAAACTCTGCTTGATTAACAGGTAAGCTCTGAATAATCGATGCTTTGCGCGCCAAAAGCTGACGTCACAATAGAGAGATTAAGCTTGAAGTTATGTCAAACAGCGAACGGCAAAAATGAAACTTTTGCTGTTTGTCTTTAGTTCTTTGAACAGTAGAGTGAAAATATTTGTATTTGTGGTGAATAGTAGGAGACATTTTTCTATTTTTATGTGATTTAATTAAGGATTAGAAGAAAAGAACACAAATTCAGAGGTCATCTTTGCCATTTGCCGTCTGCCGTAAACGCCATGCTTAAACTCACTGATAGCCTAGTGAGTAAAAATGACAATTCGATTACAAAGACATGAAGATAGATCTTTTCTATGCTATTTTCCTTTGAGTTAAAAGACAGTCCAGAATTTGTGGGATTTTATTTTGACTTCATACAATATAAAAAAGTCTGCCTGTTTGCTGCTCAACAAATTAATTGTGCTTAAGGTTTCTTTTGTTGTTTATTCAACAATACATGTAC
Source organism: Catalaphyllia jardinei (assembly GCA_022496165.2). Classification (NCBI taxonomy): domain Eukaryota; kingdom Metazoa; phylum Cnidaria; class Anthozoa; order Scleractinia; family Caryophylliidae; genus Catalaphyllia; species Catalaphyllia jardinei. The sequence goes on from CM042753.1 coordinate 20,773,265, forward strand.
ATCTACAAAAGATGCCGCTTGGAAAACTGAGGGTTTTTTTGCATACGTTTTTTCTCGAAAACGAAGAGCAAACCAGCAAAAAAAATTACGGGGCAATGTTTTTCTACTGAAATGAAGGCCGCATGCAAAAATTCAGCTAATTTGGAGCGAGAGTAACAGAAACAACCAAAAATGTCACTTATCCCCTTTTACCACTAGCTTCTTCAATTGACCTTGCTCCCAATGTGTGGCTTCATAGCTCAGTTGGTAGAGCATCGCACCAGTATCGCGAAGGTCATGGGTTCGAATCCCGTTGAAGCTCTGATTTTTTTCAGGCTTCTTCTTTCCAGTTGCTTAAATTGGAAAATTTACTGCGATGATCATTCTTCACTTGCATCTACATGTATAACCGCAGTTCAAATATGAAATATTTCGTATACAGTACAGGTTGACGATATTGGGCCCAAAAGACACGCATAAAACGTGCCTGCGTGTCAAACACGCCTGCGTCTACATCTTTGACACACGCATGAGATACGCGAAGAAAGCAAATTCATTAGTATTGAGTTAGCCTATTGCTCGCCTATTGTAGCTATTTTGTTGTTAGTTTTGATGGCTGTTTGTGGTTTACATGTTTAAGGCACTGTTTATTACGGTTCACAGGTAAACGTAGCTACCACAGACATTGTAGCGTTCACACATTTGTCAGAAAGTCCTGCAAAATCGCAGACTTCAGTTTAGTCGTTATCTTCACAATCAAAGGGAGTCAATGCTGTCTCATACAAGCTGAATTACATTATGTGGTATGCTTATGCCTTCAAGAACCAAGGACATAGAAACTCCAAACTTCGCGTTACGAAATTGCACGACTTGTCGCGTGTCTTGTTTGAAATATCCTCTCGCAATATTTACGTCGAATGCCTCACAATGTTAACCCTTTCTTGTTTTAAGCACTTTCTTATGCTCTGTAGAACCAGAGATATAAAAATTTGAAACTTCTTGTCGCCAAATCGTCAAAAGAATTGGTTATTATAGCGATGTTATCATCACACATATCATGCCGACACGTCGCTTGTCTTGCCGTTACATACATACAATCCGCTTGTCTTGTCTGGCATGCCAAAATGAATTTCATTTCTAATAAGACCATATTAAACAACAGAACATTTTCTCATTTCAAGCACTTTCTTACGTCTTATAGAACCAGAGATATGAAAATTCAAAATTTCCCGTTGCAAAATCTTCAAAACAATCAGCCATCACACATGACATGACATATACAAAACATGGACCATGGTCCATGGACCACCCCATGGACCACCCCTAATTTTCAACAGGAAATCGCCCCTGTTACATTTAACAGAGGTCAGGGTATGAAAAATACAGATTTATATTTATTGCTTACGTCTTTAAGGGTTTGTCTTGTAATAAAGGCTTGCTTTGGGATTGTACCCTATAAATGGGAAGAGCACCACCTCGTTTTGAGATACAGAAGATCTAGTGCATTTCTACCCCCAATATTTTCATTCCAGCTTGTAATTTTAAAGGGAGAGCACAGAGGTGTATTTAGTTCTCGTATTGAATGAAGCGTGACCTTGGCCAATACCTTAGTAGGGGTTGCTGGATAACATAACTCGCTCCAGCCCCTTTGCACTCCTTCATCCACAATGGCAGCTGCCTTGAAACAATCCAAAGATTAGGTGAGTATTTATTGCTCGTACCCACAAAGTATGCCTGTATTGCAAGCTATGTACAGTCGCAATACTTTGTTGTACTACCCCACGTAAAGCCGCTAACCCGCTGTTACGAGACAAACCGTCAAGGACGTAAGCAATAAATACGAGTGTGTATTTTTTCATACCCTGACCTTGGGTAAATTTTCATATTAACAGGGGTGATTTCCTGTAGAAAATTACGGGTGGTCCATGGGGTGGTCCATGGACCCCAGTCCATGTTTTGTATACATCCCCATGACACATCACTAGCCTTTATTACCTAAACATACATACAATTCGCTCGCAAAAACTCTTCATGTCTGGCGCGTCAAAATAAATTTTGTTTCAAGTAAGCACTTAAACAACGGAACATTTTCCCATTTCAAGCGCTTTCTTACGCCTTACAGAACCAGAGATACGAAAATTCAAAACTTCCTGTCACGAAATCTTCAAAGGGTTTTCAAACATGTCGACGCATCTCTTTATAACAATTCACTTGCAAAAACTGAATCTCGACTACAGCTTCAATTGAAGCACAATTAAGGTACCGTTTAAGTACGACTTTGTTTTACGTATCAAAATTTACCACGCTTGAGAATGGTACTTGTCAGACTGGTGGATGTTTCTTTGGGACCAGAACCATGCTGCTCTTCCTAAATCTACTGCGTGATGAGCTAGTGCTTTGAGAGCCATGAGAGGCTTGAACTCTCAGCCAAAAGTCTCGTGGCTTCCAGTGGCAGCATTAAATTACACATGTTAAGTTAATATCTGTTACATTTAGGCATGTTCCACGAGAAAATTTGTTTTAAGCTACAGATGAAACTTCTCTGCCTTCGAATAAAAGCTAGACGGATCCCAGACAAAATTACTGTGTTGTCTCTTATTGTTGACTTTTGATAAACAGGCTGGCCATTCACAATCTTTAGTTCCCGTGGCTAAAATATCACAGTGAATCATAGTTGATGAATGAAGAAAGGTTTTCCTCTGATTTATATATTTTTTTGTCAAGTGCTTTTATAGCAGGAAAATGAACGATAGAAACAGAAGGTTTGACACGATTTACACTGGGAAACAAAACGAACATTAGACACATAGGAAACGCTGAATTAAACTCTACCCAGTTTGAGATTGAAAATGTACGTGTAAGTGAGTTCTGTAAATTTTTTTCTTTGTTCATCGCTAAGCCAGCAAAAGAGAGGACATTCAAACAGGAACACCACAAGCCAATATAACAGAGAATCGATGGCTATGATTGTTCTCGTTTACATTCAGTCCATAACAAAAATATTTGAGTAAAAGTCGCACATTTGTTAATGATAAGCAACTGTACACCAACAATGTGCGAATCAGCTGTTTGTTTCTCGGCAGAGATATTTTTTAGCGGTGTCTGTAGGAACTGCCTTTTGTCTTGCTTATTGTTGTGTAGAAGAATGCCACACAAAGCACAGTTGTGAGAGTGAATAACAAAAGGAAACATGCGCATCAAATGCGCGCAAATGGTGTGCAAACTCATGTTTGGGCACACGTTTTTCAACTCTCGTTTGCGCAAAAATTGTGCGTGCGTTTTGCATGTGCGCAGGCCGCTTATCTCTGACCTGTACTGTATGCTTCACATCATTTCACTCCTCACTGGAGATATGAACTCAATAAATTGACCTTGCTCCCAATGTGTGGCTTCATAGCTCAGTTAGTAGAGCATCGCACCGGTATCGCACCGGTATCGCATATTGCGAATCCTGTTGAAGCCCTGGTTTTTTTAGGCTTCTTCTTTCCAGTTGCTTAAATTGGAAAATTTACTGC
>CM042753.1:20779258-20811758 GCA_022496165.2 Catalaphyllia jardinei
TCATGGATGCATTGGAATTGTGAAGATTTGCAATGAAATGAGTGTTGATTATTTAGACCTTAAAGGGCAGAAAACCAAGTAAGGTGTTTCATTTCCGTTCAATACAATTCCCACTGAAAATTTATCTCTTTTAGGAACATTGGCTAGATTGCGAACACAAAATATTAATATCACATGCAATAAATTAGATTAAGTAATCAATAACCATCTTTCGCCCTTCTACGGCAAAATAATAACAAACATTGAAAGATTTTCATGGCAATATTTGATACTAAATAACGGCATTACACAAAACATTTGCATGCTTTTCGTACATAACAGCGGTTTGCACCACACTACATGTATTTATGAAACCTATGAGGTAACGTCATCACTCATCAGCGAAGAGACCACCATGTTTATCTTTCGTTTGTTATGTTTATTGAAATTACCCAAACTATCGACAGTAGCATCCTACCTGATAAACTTTTTTGAGAGGAATTCCTTCTATGCCTGAACGAAAATGAGAAAGCATGTCGTCTGCTGGGCCATGACCCATAAACACTGAGGTATAATAGCGACTTTCAACCTCGTGTTTGTCCTGATTCCATGAACGAATGTGAATATCCATTTACTTTGACTGGCACACACTATTAAGGCTCTCGTCAAACATTAGTACATAAGCCTCTTCTTTTTTCACAACGTCCTTCAAAAGTTGTTTGAAGTGTGGAGTGAGCCCAAAACAGATCAAGTATGCACATTTCTTTCCTCCACATGAAAACTGACTCGCATTCCTACTGTCAGGAGACATCACTTGAAACAATTTGCTCGTACCTTCGCATGATTTATAGGAGTAATGAGACATTATCACTTTCAATGCCCACAAAATTTCTGCCGTCAACGTCTCATCACGAGTGACACTTTTTTCCATCACCAATGAACAAGATGAAATCGCAATAGACTTTGTGGGGTTAAGCTTATTGTGTTTGCCGCTTTCAGATGAAGTGGATTTTAAAACTACTTTGGCATCATCACTTTTAGTTGCTGGTTGTTGAGAAGAAATGCCAAAAAAATCCGGAACACTTGCTGATGACCTTTTCTGGGATGTCAGTGTTTGATGTTTTTTCCCTTTCAAATGACTTGTGAGCGCCGATTCTCCCATGCTCGAAATGAAAACATCCTTCATGCACACGATGCATCGTGCATTGTGCTTGTCACCCTTGACTTCTCGTAGCCACTCTTTATACGGTGATTTCTGAAGCCACAAGTTGCTGAAAACACACTTGCCCATTGTTTTAAATCTTTCACTCGTGAAACAAAATGCAAACAATTCAACACCAATCCAAACAAGGAAGCACTTGAAGCACATGGCTTTTCGCAGAAAGAACGAATACTACAAAACACTTCATTGGCCCTTAACATTCCAGACATTCAACCAATCAGAGTGATGAATATAACCAAGAACAGGACAAATGTGCATGAGGCATTTGATCGACGTTCGGAGTGGTGTTAATAGGTTCTATTTGTTCTTTTACTATTACGTGTTGCTACGTTTCTGCCAGTAGCATATATTTTCATATAAGGCACTCTAGAATCTAAGTTGGATGAAATTAGCTCCAAATTTCAAGGATTTTCCAGCACTAACTGCAATTTTCAAGGACTTTCAAGGCCTTGAATTTTTATTTTGAGATTCAAGGACTTTCAAGGACTTTCAAGGCGCGTGCGAACCCTGTGTTTTAGTGGAACCACCCATTACGTCATCACTTTCCTCATTTGCATAATACAAAAACGTAAATATCTCTTAAAAGAAAAAAGATATTCCCAAAAGGAAAATGCCATTCTTCTTTACTTTGAAAAGCCTTTCAAATAAGCAGCAATTATTTTTTACTTCATAGGCACTTTAATGTTCTAAAGTAGTCTCAAAACATATGATAGGCAAAGCAATAATTTATTACTAGTACCTGCATCACAATACTCATAACAGCCCAGAAGTAATAAGGATTCTTGGAAAATAGTTTGTAAAGATTCATTGCAACCTGCAAAGACAATAATAACGTACTTCAAAATTATACTTCTGCACCTAAACATTTCTGAGTATAACGTTTTAAGACAGTTGTCAGTTTTACCTAAAATACTTCCATTTAACCTAATTGCTCTGTTGGCACATCAGGCAAGCTTGGTCAAGCCATGGTTCACATGTCACACAATCACGATGACTAAACCAGGTCAAAGCACACCAAAAAGAAAATATGCATGTCGATTAGTTCAAAATCGAGTCGTGCAGGTATTGTGTCAAGTTTAAAGAACACTGCTTTAAGGTATCATGGTAGGTGGATTTGGAAATTGCGCTCTTATGCTCATGCTTTGAAAACCACATCAACCTATACATTCTAGAAGATTAATAGTTACAGGATACAATAATATCTTTGAAATTTTCTAAAAAGTCCATGTCAAAGTGATATCTAAAGAATTTCCCAGAAACACTGCTCGACTTAAAATACTTGGTTTGCTTTTGAGCGTGAAGTATCGGAGTGGGGCGATTAACATCGGAAATGTTTTCTCACACATCACCCTCAAAAAGGGCGTCTGCGATTTTCCAGATGTGGTTTGATATTGTCAATGCGGACTGTTATAGATGACCTTGGACTTTGACTTGTTAATTGATTTGAGCATTGATTATTAACTGATTATTGTGGTACTTCTGATCAAGGACACATGTTTTAGATCACATTTCATTTAGTCTAAGTAACCTTTTGTCCATTATCTTGAGTTTGACACACAGTTAGCATATACACGTACCTGGACAGTGTTAGCCATTTACAGTATTTCGTCTTGAGTTTTTTATTTAACGCACAAAGATCTACCCTTCAGCAACTAGGACATCATTGGCAACTTGTACTTAGCTTTATTTCGACATTGTAGTTTCACCACTTGTTGTTGTAATTTCACATTTTCTGACTCTTGAGCAATTTGTGTAATGCCTCATATATGATCGGAATGTTGCCAGAAATTGTCTCAAATCTTGGTTAATGTATTTTGGTTTCAGAATTAAAATATAAATAGGAAATCCTTATGCTGGCTCATCATTTTAGGTTGTCCATTCCAGGGATGTTCCTTTCTGCAAAAGAGTCCATAACTTGGAAATGAAAGCAAAATTAAACAAACGCTCACGCCCTTTTTCGAACGAAGTATCCTTGACCATGGGTACCGATTTTCAGCTAATTTCGTCGGAGGACGTGCGCAAACGAACTAAAAATGTTCGTCCTTATATGCAGTTTTATTTTAATGAAGAGAAAGAGGAAAAACGTTTAATGAGATTTCTATGACTAGGTGTTAAAAATCCCCGCATGTACATGTAAGAAGATTTGATTGTGCATCGCAGTATCGGCATGGGTCAGTTTACAACAATGGCTTATGACAACTCAAAATAAACATATGTCTACAATTCTGGTGCGAAAACCAGTCGTAGTGTTATCATTCGAATGACAAAATACCAGAGCTTTAAAAAGGCTTGTATGTAAACTGCCATGATTTTTTACACAGAAGATTTCGTCAGCACAATTGGTATCATAATGCTCAACTTAAGACCCCTTTGTTCTCCAGACATTATTAAAACCATGCCTCCAGGAGCCGTAGAAGTTTCGGAGCCCCATCCATTATCTAGTAATATTTTTGTGCAGCAAGCACTTGTTGCAGGTTGTTCTACGGTTTTATTGGCGGGACTACTGTCCTCGAATAACCATTAGTCTTGGTTGTAGTACGACCCACCGTCACTCAAGGCCAAAGACCTTGCTCATTCTGAACTGAATTTGTTGATTCCAGATTTTTGCTTCTTCAACTTCTTCAAAGACACAAATGGACAAGAACTTTTCTTGTGTTTTCGTCCGGACATAGCAATAGATAGCTAGCAATAAAAGGAACCGGATCATGAACAGATCAGAACAGTTCACCTGAATGTCTCTTTTAAAAATGAAAATCACACACATGTGACAACTGGCAAAGCCTTTCAAATAAGCAGCAATTATTTTTCACTTCATAGGCACTTTAAGTGAGGATTAAGGGTGTTGTTCTATATGGAACAGCTCTATACCCAATCATTGAACATGTGACCCCCTCCCCCCTCCCCATCCCCATCCCCTGGGTCATAAGCCAGATTGTCAAGTTGACATGACAAATGCTACTGGTAGTTACCAGTCAGTAGTGTATAGCCTTGAGAACACCCAAGTGAGGCATATTAAAGTACCTATTTTCATTAATAGCTCACCTGTTGCTGCTTTTTATAATTTCCTATCCTGACATATGCCATGAAAAGATGCGAGTACAATTCTTCATTGTTTGGGTTCTGTTTTAAGGCCATCTCATAAACACAAGGAATCATCTCAGCTAGAAAAAAAGACAATAATCAATTCTTTCAGCTAAACCTACCAATCACTGAATCCGATGGCCTGACACCTACTCATTGCAGTGAAATGAGGACACACAACTTGAACATCTCTCTTTTGTTCATGTTTTCTCTCATGAAACTTACCCACCTGGAAATCTGATCCCTTTAAAATTAACTGGGTAAATTGAAACCCTGGCTAATTTTATTACCCTAAACGATTTAATAAAACTGGGGAAGTGACATATTTTGGCTAGATTGCAGAATACCTGGCCACTTAATATGCATCTTTAAATGCTGCTCCCGCAGTCCGGCAGTCACCAAATTAACATAAAAACTGAATATAAACATCACGAAATATCCAAGTATTTGTCGTTCTTTAAGCTTGATGCATCAAGGAAAACTTACTCTTTGACATCAGTAGTGTGGGACTGCAGGAGTAATAGTTTTGCAGTATTCTCTTTAATTATTATGATCCCACTTAAGGAGTGTGGGACTGCTGGAGCAATAGTTTTACTTGTCTTACTTAAATTACTATTCCACTTCAGGAGTGTGACACTGCAGGAGCAATATTTTTCTCATCTTACTTTCATTATTACAGTACACATTATTCAACTTCGGGAGTGCAGGACAGAGGAACAAAGACACACTAGTGTGTTAACCACAAGACCACATGAGCAGCAGATTTATGGAGCATGCGAGTGGCTAGGTATTCCGTAATTGCTCCCATATTTTACCTAGTACATTGATGTAGGGTGGTGCTAAGTCTGAGTCATTGACAAGCTTGCTCTCCAATCAGTCTCTAAACTGAGTGATAACAATGTGTAGACCAATAGGCCCTTTGCAGGATCCAGTCACATGGTACAGAATAAATTACACTGGGACGCAAATGACGCAGTGGGACTTCCAAAACAAACGAACCCTTACCAGTCCAGCGTGAGTTTTCTTTGTTTTGAAAGTCCCACTGCGTCATTTGCGTCCCAGCATAATTTATTCTGTACCATGTGACTGGATCCTGCAAAGGGCCTATTTCTTTGGCTTATCTCACTTACAAGGATTAAACGTTCAAGAAAGTTCTAGTGATCTCTGCTGTTTGTAGAGGGGTGCATTAAATAGATAACCATCACTGTTGTGAAAGCCTTACGTTTTTGCATCTCTCTGTAGCAGATTGTCATTGCTTGAAGTGTAGGATCATCGGCTGGCTGAGCTGCCATTATTTCCTTCATCAATGTCTCACTGTCTGCAGTCTTCCCTGATCGCAATAAAGCCAGTCCTTTCAGAGCCTGCAAGTCGTGCAAAGTATTAAATGTATCGCCTAACTAACCAGGTGTTTTACTCGTGCTACATTATCACTACCCACAATTTGTACAGTCTGTAGTTACCTTGGCACAATGCAAATCTTTTTGCTTCTTCAGAATTTTATCTGCAAGTTGAATGGCCAGTTTGTTGTTCATGCTGTCCAAAGCATCTAAGAAAACAGCATGTACAAATTAAATAATCATCCTTTGTTAAAATTATGACATTTTAAAGTGCAGTAAAGAAAAAGTAATACCATAAACTGGCCGAAGCCGACGTTCGTTAACATCGACATGGCGGGAGGCCATGTTGAGTTCGGCTCACATGCTTCCAAAAGTGCGCCACCAATACAAACAGTCAGCGGCTGCAACCAACTCGATCAAGAGGAAGTAGGTCGAAGTAGGTCCAGTACAGAGGTCCAGTATGGTTCCAGGTCTGCGATGTGATCTTGTTCAAGGCAGTACTATGTTTGCTAAAATGACGCACGAATTAGGAAAGACATGGTCTTAAAATGAGTTAAAGATGACAGAGACCAGTATTTTATAATTTTGACTGGGAATCCCACTTAAATTTAATTATGATTCGCCGGCAGCACTATTCGCACCCATGACCTCTGCTATACCGGTGCAGTGCTCTACCAACTGAGCTATGAAGCTATCTGGGCCTGGTCACTTTGTAAGTTTGAAATATACCCGTAGATGGTGTACTGCACTAGCCTGCGAAAACAACCGTCCTTCTTCGCTCCCGGCCCGAGTGGCGTTTCGCAGTTGTGTTGGATCAAGACCAAGACGACTTTCAACTTTGGTCGTAAATTTAAGTGGGATTCCCAGTCAAAATTATAAAATACTGGTCTCTGTCATCTTTAACTCATTTTAAGACCATGTCTCGAGTAGTAAAGAACAATCTACCTTTCCTTCATCTCTTAACTTGTTGCCCAGAACATCAGCGTCAGCTTCTTCTAGAGACAGCCACTCCAGAACAGATACACGCATTAGTTCAGAATCTTTTTAATATACGTCATGGAAACATGCCGGTCTCTAAGAAAGTGAAGCGCAACTTAAAAAAGCATATAGATTCCCTTGTTAGTCTCGTTGAATCAAGTGTTCCTTACAAGAAAAAGAAGCAAACCCTTGCTCAAGAAGGTGGAGGATTTATACAAGATTTACTAATCCCAGTTCTAACTAGCATAGGGCTCCTAATCTTATAAAACGTCGCAATCCAGTCTGTAGTATAATTAGTAGGTTCTTGACGTTCACGAATGCTGGTTAATATGAAGAGAAATGTCGACTGGGATGAAGAGGAAGAGAATGATTATGAAGACACCAACGCAAGTGAAAACGAGGAAAGCGATAACGAGGAACCTCGAATCAAAGATGTTTTAGATGCTCTCTCCCAGCTCGTTTCCAGACAAAAGGCCTCCGAACAATTACACAGCATGGCGGCTTCAAGATATCTTGTTTTGGACACCTCACGGACAGTTACTCCGAAACCAGCGAATAATACCTGTGACGAACATTTCAGAGCTGGTCGAGTATGTGTTACTCCCCCAAAACGACGATGTTGTTAAACCCCGCGCCCTCAAAACATTTATAGATGGGTTGGCAGAGTTAGGAATCGATAAGCGTTTGATACAGAATAAGAGAATTTTGGCAGAACTCTTGGAAAAAGAACAAGCCTATCGCGATAAAGACAGTGAGGCTGGTGATACAGAAAGCAGTGATAATGAAGATGACACAGAGACAGCCTCTGAATATAAGTGAACATCAAGAATCAGAAAATCCAGACCTGGAACCTGAAGGAAGTTCAGAGATTTTGCTTAAAGGAAAAGGTCCTTGCTACTATTGCAACGGAGAGAACGTTTACGAAACAGCAGTAGTCAAATGCCCTAGATGTTTCTGGCATGATGGTTATAGGATTTGTCCGATATGTGCACATCAAATTCCTGTTGATCGTAAACACTTGACAGATGGATTTATTTGGTGCGCTGACTGCCACGCGGTAAAACACATTGATTCAAAAACTTTACAAAAGGCTCATTATCCTCCAAGCGAGGATTAAGACGATTGATTTCCTGATACTTTACTCATAAACAGTCTTGTTCAGTTGTAATTTTAGTGTATTCATTTCTGTTTATTATTATTTTGTATTCGCTAATAAAAGTAATATTCAAGAAACGTGTCGTTCGAAAAATCTTTATTGTCGCGTGTTGACAATTGATTAGCCCTCTGAACTTCTATTGTTGTCATTTCAATGGTAGAGCTAGTCCCATGGGTTTCTCCTTTGGAGAGTTTGTATGGAAATCTAGGGTTGAAAGTGGACTTCAGTGCATGACTAACGGAGCAGGAAACAAGAGCAGTTAGCTAAGAATTAATTCTCTCTCTTGCCAGCAAGCTGAGAAATCAGACAAAAACATGACAGATTCTACCTGAACCAATCGCGGTTAAAAGAGCCCGGTTTCGAAAAGAAGAAAGAGAACCTCAGAAATTATTACGCGTTCAAAAATTTGCGCTCGTCAACGTTTCCGAATCACGGACAGTTAAACAAGCGTTCAAAGCAGCTTGCGGATCATCGACGCTGGTGAAAAAAGCCATCTTCGCGATAAACGTGTCGAAAATCGAACAAAGTTTTCAAATTTCCAGGGAGTTCAAGTTAAATAAAGGAATGAGGCTTTCGTTAAAATTTGCGCTTTTATTTTGAACAGATAATAGAGTTTTTCAACAAGGGTTCACTATTAGCGGGTAAGACCGGGCAAGTTTATTGTTTTCATTGTTTTAGAGTGACGCTTATTAGTAAACCTAATCCAAATAAGTATGCCGGGAGGTATGTTGTGACGTCATGGACCAGGCACCTAATCCACCTAATCCACCTAATCCGGAACGCGGCTTAAAACCAACATACTTAACTACTATTGTTTGTCTTTGTCATACAGTGCTTATCTATTGTTTTTTTAAAAAAATAAACAATAGAAAAAAATACACTAAGTACGTACCAACCACTTTATCACTTCATATCCAACGCGGGCTCATGAAATACCTGTCATAGAGGCGATTAAATTGTTGATTTCAAAATGCCTGAAATAAATGAACTCCGTGTCGTGAAGCGTGCAATTTTGATCTGAAATCATATTTCTGATTTCAGACCTAATTGCCCTCCACTCAGTTCGATTACTAGCTTTTATACATACCACATATGGGCCACGTTCGATAAATCAATGTTCTAACATGGATCCGGGGTTCTTCGGGTTAAAATTACAATTTTTAAAGTTTCTTTTGTCTCACAATTCCCAAAGAGACTTGGGTACAAAGTAAACAACACCAAATATGGAAGTTTGAACTCAAAACATCGTATCGTAGCCATATCAAATATCGATTTCGAACGTGACCAATAGGCCCTTTGGAGGATCCAGTCACATGGTACAGAATAAATTACGCTGGGACGCAAATGACGCAGTGGGACTTTCAAAACAAAGAAAAGTCAGTATCGTATAAACTCTTGTTCTTAGGCCATCGTAGCTTGATTAAGAAAATAAGAGTCTTCGTTTTGTTTTGCCGATGTAGAATTCATCACAGTTCACATCGGAAAAACAAAACGAAGACTCCATGACAGAAAAACAGAACATTTCAAGGCCCTCGCCAAAAGTGACCATTCATCAGCCATTGCTGATCATGTGAAAACCACTGGTCACGACATTAAATGGGATCATTTTGACATTTTAGCGTCCGGAAAAACTGACTTTCACTGCAAAATTAAAGAGACTTTGTTCATTCAAGAGCTAAAGCCTTCCCTTAATGTCAATATTAGTAGCGAGAAGTTGTTGCTGTTTTAGCTGTTACTCCTCATTATGTTTATACACGTACTGCTGCAGATCATATTTCTCAGTCTAGGTTCCAGACCTCTTATGTTTACGATATATATATAGTTTTCAAAAATTGTAACCGTCACTTTTGAAAATGTATGTTGATTAGCATACGAAACGTTAAGTTCTATGTAAAAATGCGTTGGAATACAATGTTTATCACCGCTGTTTGTGTTATTTTCTTAATAAAGAAAAGTCAGGCTGGACTGGTAAGAGTTCCTTTGTTTTGGAAGTCCCACTGCGTCATTTGCGTCCCAGTGTAATTTATTCTGTACCATGTGACTGGATCCTGCAAAGGGCCTATTTCCGATTTATTGGCCTGTCCTCAGCCAATCGAAATGAAGTAATCTTCTCAGCCACATAATAACTTATGTAATTAGCGATTTTCTCACTCATTCGATCAACGGACGAATGGCAAAAAGCTGACTGAAAGTGTTAGCTATAATCTAGAAAAGAAAACTCTATTGAGGCACTTCAGTAAGTACTCTTCACTCAGGTAAGTGTCAAAAGCTGATATCACTGGCGCATAAACTTTAGCCATTAAAGCAACTTGCACCGAAGCAGTAGGATGTCCGCAATTTGCGCTTTTTGTTAGGAAAAATCTCTTGAAGGCGCTTCTTAAAGCGGCACTAAACCAAACCGACACGTTTTAATAGAAGAAAACTGTATATGATAGATTGTGATCTAGTTTTGTTAAATACTTTACAATAAATGCACTGAAGCTATAAAGAGGTTTTATAATTAGTTACCGCGATGCTTTTAAGTGCACTGCCCGGCAAGTCATGAAATGGAAATTAAGCAATAATATTATAATCGAACGATAGAAAAAAAAAAACATTCATGAAGTGAAAATGACAAGTCGAGGAATAGGGAAAGCTCCGGGCTCTAAGTCTAAGAGTCTTTCATCCCAGACAGGGCTTCAGTTTCCTGTTGGTCATATGTAAAATTTGACTGCGAGAAATCCAAGGAATTGCTGATTACTCGACCAAAGCAGCTGTGAAAACAGTTGCTCGTGGCTGCTGTTTGTACAGCTTTTCTCGTTACCCATAACTCTCACATATGTGCAAAAGCACTACCTCGGTCTTACGTGTTTTTTGTGGATCAGGGTTAGGGTAAACTAGTTAAGTCACTTAATATAGCTTACTTCTCAAATTTCTGTTCCTGCCTTTTCCCTAAGTTACTGTGACTTCAATATGTTTTTTACTTTCTCATTATTTTGGGTTGCTAAACAGCAAACAGCACCCAAGTTCACATTAAAACTCCTTTACTATCAATGGATTGATACACCTAGAGAATACATCAGACCTTTGTTTACTTGAGGTTTGGGTAATGCACTTCAGTTTGGCAGTTAGAAAATCAACTAAAAGCATATTCATAGCTACAAATTGTATACAGTCCATCGAACCTCCCTTAAGCGACCAACCATCAAGCCTAGGTCAGTGGTTGCTTTCGAGACTGGTTAAACCATATTGGGTCAAACATTTTCCACATTAGCATAAGGTAACTGCAGAAACCTATCCATGTTTTAAATGTTTTACTCATGTAAAAAGTCGATTTTGAGAAAAAGAACCGGTACTTACCATTGAGAAATTTCCGTCTCTTGTATACCATCCAGGAAATGCGATAATGTTAAATCACGTTATTGTCCAATTTTCACTCTATAATCTGTAAATATTTCTTTTGTTTTTAAACCCCCGTAAGCGACCACTTGACAGATTATAGAGTGAAAATTGGACAATAAGTTTATTCAACATTATCACATTCCTGGATAGTATACAATCAATTAACAGTATGCCATCTTCATGGAATCTGTTTGACATGTTTGATAATGATATATAGAGATTTCTTGAAATTTACATTTAATTGTAACTGATTACGTATTAGCCACACGTAACAATCAGTTTGTGTTTGAATTCATTTAATTTTTGGTGAGCCTATGTTTATACGTATTGCGTATTGATATTACGCCCAGGTAATCGGATGTTTTATATCAAAGTAAAGTAAAACGGACAGACAGACAGACAGACAGACAGACAGGCAGAGAGGCAGACAGGCAGACAGGCAGACCTAATATTTTACGTGACTGAGCAAAAGAAGATATCCAAAAACGTCTTGTCGATGCATTGAACAGTTTCTTTTCCAGGAAATCACTCAGAAAAAAATACTCTAGCAGTCTCAGTTGGCAGTCGAGCGAGACTAAACCAAGCGCAGAATTGGTGTTGATAGGCTGAGAAACAATAAGGTTATCTCGAATTTAACAATCCTATAGACAAAATGTTTCTGAGATTAATTTATTTAAAAAGTTTAACTTTTCCCAGTCTCAAACTAACTGTTGACACACTGATTAATGTCAGGAATGAAACATCAAAGTATCACTTTTAAAATCAGTTAAAATAAACACATAACCTTGCTTTCCCGGCGATGTGAGTAACCCAGTCCATTTCAGGGCACAACAGCGAACTAAGTATTCTTGGGTTGCACCGTCATGCAATTAAAAAAATAATTCGAAAACCATTCAGTGAATAAATTATCATGTTATAGAAGATAAATGATTAAGATACTTCTCCAAGTTTTAGATCTGTACGTTTTCCCTATCTTCAAATATTTGTCGAAGCATGTTGCACAAATTTACAGAGCGCAGTATGTAGCCGCCATGTTGGTGTACCTCCAAGGGACACCAACATGGCGGCCGAAAATTAGTGTAAACATCTGGAACTTACTTTGGCCACCTATTAAAATCACTTGAAATCAGACCTTTCTACCGTAAACTGAATAGCAGAAAGTGAAGAAATTCGTTAAGTGTATTCCACAGAAATTATCCTAAATACAGCAACGATCAGAGGTAAACTTGAATTAAAATTGACTCAAATTTTAGGGCGTGAGAAACACAGGATTACGCACCATCACAGTGCCAAGCTACAAACAACCAAGCAAACTCTCACAACTTGTTACGTTTCCGCTTGAAATAACTAGCACAAAGGTAGCTGGAACGTAAACTTTAATGAGGTGAAGTCGTCATAGCTCCAGAAACTTACAAGTGCCATTGAATCTGCAAGCACATGGAATTTAATAAGAAATAGCACACAAACTGCAGTTACAAACATGACAATAAAACACATGTTGGAAAACAAAATTATTGAACTTTACTTGACATTTCGTATGTTTCGACATACATCTTTAGAAGTGACCGTTAATAATACAAGTAGCAACTGAGTTTAAATTTAAGATAACTAATTAACAATAAAAATGACAAAAGCTGAGAAAAAATATTTGCAATATAAAAGATGCAAACTAATAGCAGCGAAAAGCTTTATCTGTATTAGTTTGCATCTTTTATATGCAAATTCTTTTCTCAGCTCTTTTTATTGCTATTGTTAATTAGTTACTTATCTTAAATTTAAACTATTTTAATTATTAATGGTCACTTCTGAAGATGTAGACCCTTTGCATAAATGGCGCCTAAATTTGAATAGCAATACTTGGTACATCCTTATCCTCACATTCATGTTTCAAGACAAAGGAATTTTCACAAGAATGTGAGGCTAAGGATGTATAAGTATTGTTATTCAAATTTAGGCGCCATTTTATGCAAAGGGTCTATGTGGAAACATACGAAACGTCAAGTAAAGTTCAATAATAATAATTTTGTTTTCCAACATGCGTTTTATTGTCATGTTTGTAACTGTAGTTTGTGTGGTATTTCTTGTTAAGCTACGATGGCCAAAGGAAAAGAATTTTTACATGGAATTTATACGGTTGGCTAACACAAATCACGTGATAAAAGTTGCGTGACATAATAACGTTACACCTTTCCTTGATAAGTGTAAACACATATAGGAAAACGTTCCAGAAGATCTTAACAAAAAAACGACAATAAAAAACTAGCTCTGAACATAGTCTTACAAGTAGCTACTGCCTAGGAGGACGAACGTAGCGTCTGCTGCAAGTAACTGCACTATTGTTCTGACACTCAGCTGGCGATGGAGTTGGCCTGATAATTGATGGTCCTTGGCCTGTTTCCTTAATGCCCAAAGGTGTTGAGTCTCCTGTGCTGTTCTGTGCTGGTGCTGCTGATGGTTCTGTGTAGACTTCAGTTGGTGGACAGTTTGTAACTGGACTTGGAATTTCTACATCAGCATCTTTATCTACTAACTGTTCTTTCGGCTGTCGCAGATGTCTGCGGTTCTTCGGAATAACCTACCATCTTCCGTTCTAACAGCATAGGATCTGACATCCACTTGTTGCTGGACTCGAGCCTTGGCCCACTTATGCTTTCCATCTGAGACTTGCGGCTTCATGCGTACCGCATCACCCTCAGTAAGACTTGGACATTGCGGTTGAAATAACGTGCCTGAACTTCTATTCTTTGCAGCTTTCTCTCTCTGACATCTCTCACTGCTGGGGTTCCAGGAATTCTTTTGAAGTCGACAACAGTGTTCTGGAACGCCTTCCAAACATCCGCTGGGCAGGTGAACTCTTCATACCTTCAGTCGGGATGTTCCACCAGTCAAGAAGGGCAAGCTGAAAATCTGAGTTGGTAGTGGCGGCTTTCTTCATCCGATTCTTGGACATCTTTACTGCATTTTCAACTTTACCGTTGCTTTGGGGGTACTCGGGTGAACTGGTAACGTGTTCAAATTCATACACATTGTCACAGTGGAATGTATCTGGAATTCCATGCGTGGTTGAACATGACGCAGCCAATCTTCTCCCAAGGGCGTTGTGGGATGTCATGGCAAATTAAAGGCTCTTTCGGCTGAGCAGGCTGGAAGGTGTTGCAAGTTTCACATTTTGAGATAAAATCTTCCAGTTCTCTCTGTTCATGTTGGGCCAATACACAACTTCTCTTGCCCTTCTCGGACATCCTTGAATACCAATATGGGATCTGTGGAGCTTTTCGTTTTCGTTGTTCTTGGGTCTCAGGCTTGTAGGGATGATGCACTTTGGACCCTTGAAAACGACACCATCTTGGGCAGCCAACTCATCTCTGAAGTAGTGGGGGAGCTCTGAAGGTAAGCTTTCTCTCTGGCTAGGCCATCCATTCAGAATCACTGCTTTAAGAGATTGCAGAATAGCATCTTTGGTAGCCGCCTCACGGATTTCTTGGATCTGTGGCTCGGACACTGACAAGAAATTTACAGAATGGATTCTCTCTACTTCCTGATCTGCCTTTCCTGGATGGTGTTCATGTGTTAGGTATGCTCTGGAAAGTGTATCAGCAAGATACATCTCAGGGTCACGCCTGTACTTGATTTCAACGTCATACTGCATTAGCCTCATCATGAGACGCTGTAAACGTTTTGGAGCAGCAGAAAGGGGTTTTTTGACAATCATCTCCAATGGCTTGTGGTCTGTCCACAGGGTAACTCTTCTGTCGTATACATACTGACGATTATGCTCCATACCGAACACTTGTGCAGGCAGTTCTTTCTCGATCTTTGTCAGTCTGCGGAGGGGTGCAGACATATCAGACAAATCTTCTAGGAATCTTGAGAGGTTTACTGTGTTTACAAAGCGCTGTACAGCTTGCACGTCTTCAGGTCGGGGCATGTTGCAGATAGCTTCTACTTTCCGGGGATCAGGTTTTAATCCTTCACTGGTTAACAAGTGACCAGTAAATGGAACTTTGGAGCACTTGAACGTGAACTTCTCTCTATTGAATTTGATGTTCCTTTCTTGGCACCTTTCTAGGAGATTTCGGAAGTTTCTGTCACGGCCCTGCGATGTTGCTAGCAGGGTATCACCCTGTCCTGTAATCAGCAGGTCGTCAAAGATTCAGTGTACACCAGGTAACCCTTCTAGATTCTGGTCAAGCTTTTGCTGAAACAGCTCAGGGGCGGGTGAAATGCCAAACGGCATCCGTTTCCAACAGTAACGTCCCCATGGCGTCTGAAAAGTGGTCAGCAACGATGACTCGTTATCAAGCTGGATATGCAGAAAACCATCTTAAAGGTCTGCTTTACTGAAAACTTTGACATCAGCTAATTCAGGGAGACCATCTTCTATCACAGGTAGTGGATAGTGTGACCGCTTCAGTGCCTAATTCAGGTGGAGAGGGTTAATACAAATCCTCAATTTTCCATTGGGCTTTTCAACCACTACAAGACTTGACACCCAATCGGTAGGCTCCTTTACTTTCCGAATCATTTCCAGTTCCTCAAGACGATCTAGTTCGGATTTCAACTTCTCTTTGAGTGCGAAGGGAACTCGGCGAGGCGGATTGATCGCTGGTGTGACTGCCTTGTCAATTTCAAGGTGAAGTTTTCCTTCCATGCAGCCTTGTCCTTTGAACGCGTTTCCAAATTCCTCTTTCGTTGATCCAGGGTAAGACTTAGTGTGACTTGCTGAATATTATCTTGCTGCACTGTAACTAGATTCATTTGCCGAGAAGCACGAGATCCAGTCAAAGGTGTATAATCGCCTTTCACAACAACAAATCCGGCATTGTACTTCTTGTTGTTCTTGGGGTTGCGCATGCGCACTCGACATGTACCTAGAACTGGCATGGTAGACTTGTTGTACATCTTCAAGGTACGATCAGACTAAATGTTTGTTCCAGACGATGTGGAGAAGAAAGATCAAAGCGCTGTCTTCCCACATCGGTGTCTTCGCCTGAGCGAAGTCCCGTACAGTATTAGTTTGAAGATGAATTCAGCTTTTAGCACGATAGGGGATATAGGCAAAGCCATGGCCGATAAAATAACTGCAAAACTTTTAGGGAAAAACTTACGCTTTTGCGTGAATAATTAATTCCAACATGCAGTCTTGCAGCAAATCACGTCTGTGAAATTTTAAACATTTTTGTGCTCTTAGATAAGTTTTTTGCGTCATCTTGAACGATTATTGAATTTCCTGTACGTTTCTTCATTTGCTTCCCTTTATTTCGGAAGTTTAGGTTTTAAAAGTGAACAGTATTTTGGCACGCTGGATTTCTGCATATTTAATTTACGGCGACCCCGTGGTTTGTTTGCTTAGTGTATTCGTTTCCCTCAAATATAGTTTTTTGAGTCTTGTTCAGCTTCTACAGAATTTCTAAGGATAGAACTAAGTTGGTACTAAATTTACATAGTTGAAAAACGATTTATCTCAAAATAATTGCCATGTTTTTGTTGTAGAACTTTCATCTTTTTCTTGCTGTGCTGAGTTTTTTGTCGGGTGACGAAAAGATTTTCAAATTTCTTCTTTTTGAGTTGGTTTTACGTGTGTTTTTCTCCTATATTTTCTGGTGTTTTCTTAAATGCTTTCCGTCATAGTAAAAGAATGAGAATTCTGTGGTATTCGGTTGCGTTTTGTCCTCTGAAGTAAAAAAAATTAACTCGTTTATGCGTATTCAATTTTCTCGCCTTTTGTCACACAGCAAAGAAAAAATATCTTCTTGTTTCTTACAAGTTATACGGATCAAGTTGAGTTCTTTTGATATTTTTTAATATTTTGGCCGTTCATTTATTGAACTTAAATAAACGAAGTCGTGAAACCTGATCTTGTGTCTGTGGTTACTGCGCATGTGATTTATTTTTGTGCTTTCGCTCGCTCTGAAATATTTCCAAAAAACGCTAGAAAATCTGGGGTGGGCCGCGGAAAGTTTGATGCCGGAGTCAATGGGTTAACGGACAAATTACCAAAGCACAAGATTTTGCGCTGTTTAGTAGCTCTCTCGCCACTACTTGCCGTATCCTGTGTCATGATTTATAAGCAAACTCAGCTTTTCACTGCTGTAACTTGCCGTTCTTTTTGTGGCCTGAAATTTCCTCACAACCTCTGAAATAAAGCCATCCAACTGCTTGTCTACCATTTTGATTTCCAACTGCTTGCGCGGTTTGATTGACACGCTCCTGTCAAATTTTAAAACTTCCGGTGAAATTTAATCTGCCACACTATCCTGTAGTTTTCGGGGTGGAAATGAAAATTCTTCAGTCATGGCGGCAAGCTCTCCCTGGTTCGCCCACGCCCCAATCCTTTTGTGGCCGCTCGCCGCTCGCGTCCAAAATATATCCCACGAGAGACCCAAATGGAGAGCTTGCACGGAGGAAGCCCTTTGAATTCAAGACAACAACAACAACAATCTTTATTCATGCCCAGAAATTACATAGTATAGACTTAGAAATGACCAAGCTAATCGAGCTAAGTGGCTGGGCCAAGCGCAAAGAATTTTGCATATACCCTTACTAAACATAGAACAATGGACACGATTAACCGTTCACGCACACACTCGCACACACAAATAACAATAGACAAGGGATGTGCACACGCAAAAACTGGAAAATAAAGTACATCAATGAGCCAGTCAGTAGTTGGAGATAAGTGATTCTTTTAAGAAGATTTTAAAACAGGTACGACTCTTGGCTTTTAGTGACCCTTCAATGGAATTCCAAACTTTAGCTCCAAAAAAACGAATGTTAAATTTGTCATATTGGTCCTCGCTTTAGGCAGATAGTATGAAATCTTACAAGTGACCGTAAGTGCGTTTAACAGAAAACAAACAAGCATGACCCTAATGCCATATAATAAACTATTTACTAACCTAGTTAGCTCGAGCCGTACTGGGGAATATTGGCCCTCGGTCGTTTTGTACGGACCTTGCTGTGCTCGGTCCGTACTGCCACGACCTCGGGCCAATATTCTCCAGTACGGCCCTCGCGCTCGGTTAATAAGAGGTTAATATACACGGACAACTGTATCACAGCTAAAATGTGTCTCCGACATTATATCAAACTGATTTAAGAATCACCAACCACAGAGGACAAAAAAAATTTCCACCATTGCAAATGCTCCTCTCATTCAAAACTCGAATCAAATGGCCTCTAGGTTGACCGCAACCACTAGTTTTCCGAGGGTATTTTCTCAGCTCCTGCAACATTTAACGCAACGTCACAAGCTTTTCGGCTCACAGGGCTGCTCTGGTGACAAAAATTGACTTGACTTTTCCTACATTTTCTTTAAAATTTATAGATTTTGCAGGTCAATTCTGCTTTAGCTGTCAGGCTGTAAGTTTTCATTCCACGAGGAAAGAGGCTCGAGCTGCTCGAGCCAGGTTTGACAGTGGCGTGATTTTCCTGAACCAATCACAGTTCGTTGCTACGTACAGCGACCAATGAAATTGATAATAGATCACGTCAAATGGCTTTTTTCGTGTTCGCCGAAGTGGGCAAAGGCCGGGCAAAGGCCGGCTTTCGCGCATGTTGAAACATTTTGTGCCACTTTTTTGTTCTTACTACATTTTGACGTCATCTGTGATCTATTACTGAACAGACGCACAGCAACATAGAATCTATTTGTTAATTGGAAGATCTCTGAGACGGACTCTCCCCAGACCTTCTCAACGCGGTAGCCGTAGTAGCACCATTTGCTTAAACTCCCTATAAATGGACTGATAGCGGCTGCCTGATCGGTGCCCTTAATATGCTGATGTCCGAGCCCACTGTAAAAAAAGCAATGTTTTTCTTCTCACTCGTGACATAACATATATGACCATGAGTGTCAATGTACTTAGCCTAGAAAGACTAATTGAGTACACTAATACTATCACTATCACTATCACTATCACCACCTTAAATTTAATTCCGGAGGTAGACTTACCAGCATCCCTTGCTCCTTTCGCTGATTACCAACCTTTTGCTATCGCTACCGTTAGTCGAACGATTGCAAGTTTTGGAGGCTCGCTTCTTATGGCAGTCGAAACAAAAAAATATATCGTGTTTGGGCTAAGGATCATCTAAAGCAAGTAGCCTGCGAGAAACCCATTTTAATAATGAGACAAGGACTAATACAAACGACAAAACTGAGAAGACCAAGACATCTGCACTAAAATATCAACAATGCAAAATGCGCTCTAAAATGGTTTAAAGAACGTAAGATTATTAACGCTAACTTATAGAACAAAAATAATTGTCTAGAGGGGAAGAGGGGGACTGGGAAAATGGGTAAAATGTGCCCCAATACTGAGTCATACCCCTCCTCTCATTAAGAAAAAAATAATTTCAACCCCTTCCCCGCTCACATAATGATAATATTAAGGCTGACCTCCCCCCATTGTAAAAAGTCCTCTCCCATTGATTCCTTCATAACTAGTTTACTTGTTGGAGCTCTTTCTCCGGTACAAACATCACTTCAAATGACTCTTCGACGTATCTCGAAGAGTTACTTGAAGAGTCATCAGAATCACTGGAGTTTGTGTCGTCTTTGCATGAATTGGAAGATTCCTCATCTTCTACAACATCCCTGGAACTAAAGTTCCCGTGTCGGCGTAGGTGAGCACTCGACCAATCAACTCAACCTTGCTTTCACTTATCTTAAGACCTTTTTGCTTTAGATCCATTTTCAGATGCTTGTTCGTAAGGGCTTTTACATCTTTTTGATTGTCCAAGAAATAAGCGGAAAAGTGTTCTCTTACTCTTTTTCTGGCTCGTTGGCTCGTTGAACATGAACAATCTCTTTATCTGGACACTTAAGAGAAACTTGTCGATCTGGCCTCCAGTGGACGGTCACGTTGCCGTAGGGAATGGTAAATACTTCCCAGGCGAAGAAGCATCAAGGATTGGAACAGGAGAACCTCGGAAAGGAACTCATCTTGTCCAACCTTCATTAAGGCGTCCATTGCACGTTGGAGTGCAGTGTGCTAACACTGGCATCTTTCTTTTTCATTGAATAACACTATAATGCTACTTCTGCAACTTTTAATTCCTCTCTTTTATTAAATCCAAGTGCAAATAAAGTAGCACTGTTTTAACATATATAACAGAAGCATTCCTTTCCTACTGCATGACAGATAGGAAAACAACAGTTCATAGATCAGAACACCGTAGAGTTGATACATTTGTCAGTTTTATTCCAAACTTAGTATTTATATTTGAACTCTAATAACTCCTCTACAATCTTTCCAGTTTACAAAAAGGAATGAAAAAGTAATGCCCTCCTTGTATGTACTAAATTTTACATCCCACCCCCCTCTCTCTTGCAGTCATTTTCTGCTTTGCTCCCCTCTAATTTTCCAGCTCCCCCACCCCTTCCAAGTAATTATTGCACAGTCCCTAAATCAGTATTACATGTAAGACGCATTCCGCTTAAAATTGAGCAATAAGTGCAAATAAAATTTGCTACAGCTGTAATCATCGCACGGTAACAGCCGTTTGAATTTGAATACTACACTTTAACTCATCTCTGCGATTAAACTCTCAAGCATTCTCAAGAAAGTTAATGTCAAATCATGCACGTAAAAATGTTAAAGTGTGTGTTACTGTGTTTTGAAATGACATAACGTGTTTGTTTTAATTTTATTCAAAATACCACCGTGTTAAGGTCAAGGTTAGGGTAACTTTTATACTTTTGCCTTCATTGCTCAAATGTTACTCTGCGGAAACCGTCTTAACACTTTAACAGACTTTTTACTAAGCTACCACTTAACGCCATGTCATTTAGATGAAGACTTTTTTTTAACAGGTGCACGAAAAGACTGCCCCGAGACACAGATGGCAAAGAAGTCTTTCGCACTAAAGCTCCTATCTTGTATCATGTTCTTGGTAGTGCTATTATGGCGAATTCAGGTAAACTACGTTTCAAATGAAAAAATGTTATACAAGAAAGTTCCCACGAAGAAGGTACAGATAACACTGAGAGGAACTCCAGCCCAAAACAATGGAACTAGTCTAGAAAAGAAAACAAGGACTTGGCTTGTTGTTTACTGGTCAACATGTTTTGAAAAGCGGCGTAATCTGCACGAAAAGTGGCTGAAAGGTGAATGCCCAGTACCTTGTGAGTTAACAAGTGACATATCTCGAGCAAAAGAGGCAGATGGCTTTGTTGCCCATGCTAAGGATCTAGATCCGTTACCTCCCGTACAATCTGTGCCATGGATTCTGCAAATACGAGAAAACCCAGTGTATACACCGATATTAAAGGATAGCGGTTTTATGTCCCAATTTAACTTATTGAAAAGCTATCGCTTGGATACTGACTTTCCTGATCCTTCTGTTTTGTTGCCAAATCTAACACCACCAACTCCTTTTACGAATAAAACTGGACTCATCATGGCAGCTTTGTCAAATTGTGAGCCTGTGCGAACGGAATACATGAGACAGCTTATGAAATTTGTAAAGGTCGATGCTTATGGAGCCTGTCTTAAAAACAAACAAGGTTTGGTTGGCAGGTATGGTAAAGATAAAGGCACAGATTTTAGAGATTCCAAATCCATTCTGGCCAGACAATACAAGTTTACTTTGGTATTTTTTAACCAAGACTGCGATTATTTTGTCGATGCTCAACTACACCATGCTTGGGATGCTGGCTCAGTTCCCATAGTGATGGCTACAGACAAGCTTGATGAGTTCCTGCCTGGTCTATACCTTAATCACTCAGTCATAAAAGTCCGTGATTTCAAGAGCCCACAAATTCTTGCTGATTTCATAAAGTATCTTAGTAATAATCAGACCGAGTATATAATAAATATCTGGAATGGAAATGGAAAGGTTATGGCGATATTTCCGGAACTGCTATTGGAAACTACTGGATGCCAAAGTATACATTGTACTGTCAGGTCTGTGTTGCACTTTCAGAAGGACGACAACACAAATATGGTCTTAAACCAATAACATGCAAAGCAAGGAGTTTTGAAGACTGGGGAATAACAAAAGGAGGCTAGCTTTGAGTTTTTGCGTTCGCTGCGTTCGACAAAACGCAGCTCTAATAGGGTAATGCAGGGAAATTCGACATCTCTGAACATCAATTTGGCTCTCCCAAATAATTCTTCAGGGGCGAATGACACCATCTCCATGTTCATGCTTTGTGCAATATTGCGAACTTTCGAGCGCCGACCCAGCTTATTGTAGACCACAGTAGATAAGTTATTTATTTAACGTTCGAAGTCAGTGATAATTGCATTTAAAAAACTTGCAGACATGTCTTCATGAAATGCGTACTACTTTCCATACGAACAGAAAGCTGGCTGCCTGTTGTGTACCCTCTTCTCTTCGACTAAAACCAACGCTCCTTCTGCTGGATAAATCAAAGGAGGAAATGTATAGTTTCAAATCGCTGTCCTAGATTTATGTGCACAAAATAGGTAACATAAACCCAACGAGAGTGTTAACGTGGGAGAAGAGTTCAACTCCCACAGGATTGCTTTGGTACAGCAGCTCCGTTTCTTTGTAGCATGCCCTGTAGCTGTTACCCCAAAGCCTAGGCGATTCAAAGTCGTGCGGCTACAGGCGTGCAAAGAAATGTGATCGAGGCAGCTCTAATTGTCTACTTATCGTCTTTATTACATCCGTTTTGAAATCAATGGTTTTCCTTGAAATCTGATTGGGCCTCAGCAAGGTGATTTATTCACGAGTTTCACTATTTTTTTTTGCTCTAAATTGCATTTTTTCCCTTGCCAATGAGAATGGAACACTAAAACAAAACTATATACCAATCAGATTTCAACGCTTTTTCAAACTAACCGATCACATTGTAGGAAAATGAAAGGCAAAAAAGCCATTGCTTGGCAAATTTTGGAACTGACCAAAATCTTATAGTTTTTGTACTTTTGAAATTTAATTGGTGATTTCAAAACTGATGTAATAAAGTGTCAATTGAACTGACTGCAGTGCAATTTTTGTCTGAAATCATTGTTGTGATTTTAAAATCAGACATATCCCCCGACTTATCCATTTCAGACCAAATTGCCCTTCACTCAGTTCAATTACCATTTTTTTAGAAACCTGGAAGTGGTTGTGTCCGATCTGACGAGGAGGTTGAGTGTAAATGGGTAGTGCTTAATTCAGAGATTTCGAAAATGTTCCTCATGGCATGTGTTGACAAGAAGACCTCATTTATACTGAAACGAACGAATCAGACCAAATCGGGATTTTGAAACCCTTAGCCTTGCGAAAAATTGAGACTCTGAGAGACAGCTTCATATAAAAATCAAGACTCCGAGACGCACATAACCACTAAAAAACGAGACTGTGTGACGATAGGTTTTTCTAGAACCGTGAAATTCGACTAAAATTTTGCGAGACCCATAGGTTTTTGAAGGACCATTCACCACCCCTTGTTTTCGATTACATACCGGGCCAGCTTGCTCCCAGAGTGTCTGACTCCTCTGAATAAACAAAAAATGTCATTTGCCTTATGCTCAGTAGAAAGGTTTCTTTTGGTTGATTTCTACTGCAAGATATGTCTACAGTTCTCTGAATATGTTCTCAGTGGAACTGTACAGTATGGAACGTCACACCTACCTTATGATATTGGTTTTTCATCATATGCGGTGGTTACATCATTCTATGAGGTGACTTATTCATCACATTTTGTAGTTAGTCCGTTATATGCGGTGCTTATTCAATTCTACGCGGTAGCTTTTTGATTAGCTACCGCAGACAATGAGAAAAGAATTGCGTATATCGAGAAAAAGGCACTACAAGAAGAAACCACCGCGTATAACGAATTGACCACCGTATAGAATGAAATAAGTACCTCATGTAATAAAAAACATTGCCGCCTAGAATGCAGCCACCGCAGACAATGAGAAAAGCATTGCGTATATCGAGAAAAAGGCTCTACAAGAAGAAACCACCACGTATAACGAATTGACTACAGTATATAATGTAATAAAAACATTGCCGCCTAGAATGCAATAAACACGGCATAAAACGAAAAAGCTAACGCGTAGAATTAAATAAATACCGCAGATAACGGGCTAAACACTGAATATAATGAAAGAGTCACCCATGATATAATGATGTAACCATTGCATATAATGAAAAACCACCCTAAATAAGGAAAATAAATATTATTAGGCAGGTATGGCGTTCCATACGTGCGATCGAAATCCGAGTCAACGATCGATATCTACAACACCTCTAATCACTTCAAAATTGAACGAGGCGTTAGGTAAGGAGATCCACTTTCTCCATATCTCTTTGTGGTGACCATTGAAACCTTGGCTATTGCAATTAGACAAAATTCAGCGATAAAAGGCATCACCATTGATAAAAATATTCTCCAATACGCAGATAACACAACGGCAGTTCTCTCGGATTTTAACTCGGCTCAAACTCTTTTCAAGCTGCTCGACGATTTCAGGAAGTTCTCAGGTTTAGAGGTTAATCCCACCAAAACTGAAGGAATGTGGATTGGATCTTCAGGAGAAAATAAAACGAAATCGTTTGGTATTAAATGGTCAAGTGAACCAATTAAAGTTCTAGGAGTTTATTACTCTTATGATCAAAAACTGTTACTCGAAAAAAACTTCATAGAAAACCTGGACAGCGTTAAGTAACAATAATAAAATCCCCGATTGTCCCAAAATCTGTCTATGTATCGTCGTTATTAACTACCCCCAGGGGAGCTTTTAATTTATTAGAATAGTTCTTATGTTAAATTTTTAATTTAGTTTTATTATTTATTCTTTAATTTAACTTAATGTAGAGCGCTTTTGAATATTCTTTTATAGTTTTAGCGCTATACAAATTCCTTATTATTATTTATTTATTATTATTAAATTTCTTTGGAAAGGCGTAGACAAAGTCACACGTTTGACAGCAATAAATGATTATGAAAAGAGTGGAGTGAAAATGATTGATTTGGAAACTGGTTAAATCCCTACTAGTAGCCTGGCTAAAGAGGATTTTCAGCGAAAATGACGGCACATGGAAAAATTACTCACCTGTTTCATTGCAATTATAATGTAAAGGATCTCGCAATTTCCTCTCAATTTTATACCGAGTTGCTTCAGTGGTGGGCGGATTTTCGAGACGAGTTTTCTGCAGAGAAACCATGGCACAATATCACTTGGAATAACCAGGACATTCGTATAGATAATAAACCAATATTCTATAAGACTTTTTTTGAGTCTGGTATTACGCATGTAACTGACCTTAGTTTTGATTTAAATATTACAGAATCGTATAATATTATTACAAAAAATATGAAAAAAGCAAACATTTTGGTATGGGCAGGTCTCAGACATGCCGTACCGTCCCGCTTAATTTCAAAATCCAAAACAAATAATCGCACCATTTTAACAATGCCACCATCTCTGATTATTGACAACAGTTTTTTGATATCCTAATAAAAAAAATCCAAAGACTATTACACCAAGCTAATAAGTAAAAATGCAAAATTTTGTAATAATTCTTTAGTTCTGAAACATGATTTTAGCTTAAATGAGGATCAGTTAAGAAGAGTGTTTCTACTGCTGCATATGGTGTGTTCTGAGGCTTATGTTAAGGCTTTTCAATACCAAATTACATAAGATAGGATACATTACAGACGATAATTGCTCTTTTTGTAAGTCTGAACCAGAAACCTTATTGCACCTTCTTTTTAACTGCGTATGCTCAAGGCTTTTCTGGAAAGATTTTGAATTTTACTTTTCCTCTTTGTCAAAAGAATTTGTTCATCTTAGCTTGAAGGATGTATTAATAGGTATTATAACTTCAGAATGCCCCTTACTTAATTATTTCTTGTTGATAGCCAAATTATATATATATGGGATTGTAGAAGATCTCAAATACTTCCAAGCTTAGCTGGGTTTAAGATAAAGATCAAAAAATATATCTGCAGTAAGAACAAAACTTAAGATCAATTCAGAAAAAAATGGGGGACAATTTGTCTTTAGTAAACAGTAACTATTCTTTTTATTGTATCACTTTCTCTGTAACTTTCTATTGCCTTTGTGACTGTATTCTAACATAAATGTAATGTACAGTATGTTTGCTAGTATTGTTAGTCATGTAATAGTTATAAGTAACGAGTGGTACGCCTTTATTAGCGTATTGTAATCGTAAGCACTGTTTTAGTATTTAGTATTTGTAGTTGTCGTGGTATTGTAAGTTTTGTGAGTGCTCTAATAAAAAAATGGGGACTGTGAAGAGTCTAAGAAAACTTTCAATAAATTTTGGTTAATAGAATGCTGTATATTGTCCATTTGATCACGAAATCGACATCGAGTACGAAAAAGACTTTTCAATTTTAGTTTTCAGGCTCCACCTGACATTATCACGTCACATCCCATAATCCACCCTCTCCGCCTAAAAAAGAAACATGAAGAGCGAGGGCTCTGAAATTCGTAAATCACACTCCACCTCGCACTTGTACTAAAAGTTATTAGTCTCTATTGTCCGCATTGCGGGTGTCATGGTGTGCTAACATTCCAAGAACTTTCTAATGTGTACCCTGCGTAGCTGGCGGGATTTCGCGCGCGAGTGCTTTTGTTTTGGTAGCCAAGCCGTGAACGCGAGTGGCGAAGCGTGAGAGGATTGGTGAAGAGTTGAGGCCTTCGCCACTCGCGAATTCCCTCACAAGCTTCGCCGGCTCATGAATCCCGCCAGCTACGCAGCTATCTAATATGACAATCGCCGTCGTTAAAAGGAGGGTTTCATGGTTCGGCGCATGACTGTATTATTTATTTGCCTGTGTACAGTTTTTGACACAGACACAGTTTTTCATTGTTTATGAACAAATCGTAAGCAAGTCATCCAATTTCGCAACGCTAAGAGCCGTAAAATCATCAACCGTAGAATAAATCGTTCAGTTTAAAACTTAATAAATTCAAAGGTAGATAGCGTCGGTAAAAGACATCTTCTCAAAAATTTGGTCATTCGTCACTCTTCCACGACTAACTATAGCATGGGATACCGAACTACATCTCAGTGGGGGTTTAAAGCGATAACATTGATAAGAAGCAAACAAAAGTACTTTGATGAAACCCTCCCTCTGAGGTTGATTGGTCAGGTTGCATTATAAGCATCGAATCAATTAAAAGGCAGTGACCACAGACATAAAAAAAGCGAATTATGTTTATGCAATTATCTGAAAAATGTACACAGTCTGCACTTTAGCTCTGGAACGGTTTAAATCCGTCAAATGTTGCCATAACGACCCGTGAAATCAACAGGCTTGTTTTCCTTGGCGCACGCCGGTCCCTCGGGAGTGTCAAATGTGTTAATGTCGGCGCCATTCTTTGTCGGCAAAATCAGCACTGCATCATGGGAAGCCATGGATGGATCTTCGTCAAAGTAGTTGTACGGACGCAGGAAAAAGCTGGCAGAGTTGGCAGGGCTGGCAGTGTTCGGAATGTCTTCGGAATGTGGTATGTGCATCATGCCTACTGTAACCCAAGCAACCAGGTCTTCTTTCACGATGCTCTCGTTATCTGCTGTGAAATTTGCAAAGTCAACAACAGGGTCGTAAAGGCTGTTTTGATTGTAAATAGATGAGCTTTTTTCTTCCTTTTCCTTGCGTTTAGTGACCGTCATTTGATTCAGTGACCAAGCAGCTCCTCTCACCAGCTCCCACTCTTTTGGATACATTTGCTTCATCATGTCCCGGATGTGTACACGGTATCCACGGTTGACACCCATTGCATTCACATTTCCCTCGCTGAAGAAATTGAGGTACTTTGGATGGTCAAAACTATTATAATAAATAGCTTCTTGCTCGGTTTTCTTCAAGCTACGACTTAGGACCTTCTGCACTCGTTTCTCTGTGGGAAACCAAGGATTCGTGATGTTTTCCACCTTGATGTCAACGGTTTCAAAAGAGTTCTCTCTTCCACCGATGTCCAAGTCCACTTTGTAGTTGATCAAGTGATCGTGAATGGTGCCGGCAACCCCAGCATGGATCTGAGTACCGTAAGAATCCTCATGGGATGTCCAAAGCGTAGCCTGCACATATCCACTCGTCAAAACCCTGACTTCCATGACTCCATTTGGATAGAACAAATAATCGTAAATATAATCGTAGTTATACGCTGTGGAAGCGGAACGCAATACTAACGCACTTCCCGGCATTCCTCCGTAAAAGTTGTAACCACCTTCAAAGTTGTTGTCAAAATGTCTGCGCAATGGAAGTCCAAGGTCGAGTTCAAACAAACATAGTGAGTTTTTAAATTTGGCGGGCTCACTGCTGCTAACAAAATGAACTGCGTCAAAGAATGAAGCCGTGCTGGGACAGTCGATGCCTGGAACTAACTCAAACTTGCTGTATCCCATTCCCCACGCGGAATCGACATAGTCTGTCATCATTTGCATGGGACTCCACCCTGAATAGAAAGCTGCCGCCTCCTGCAAACTGAGCTCGTACACGATTCTTTGCTCGTCGAATCTGATATCAAACAACTGCACGCCGGTGGAGCTGCGGGAACGGAAATCAAAACTCCACTTCATGTATTTCACGTGATGTCCACTGACTGTGTAGCGCTTTCCATCGGGCTCCACCAGCTGCGGTGGCCGCAATGGCTTTGGAGGCTGCGGCTTTCCACGGCGAAGATAGGACGAGTATAAAGGCATTTTATCTGAGGAAGATGGGGCAGGGAGGAACGTTTTGTAGACAGAACCGTTGTTGTAAGCGTGCATTAATTCCTCGACATTATCGAAAGATTGATTATAATAAAATACTTTGTCGACCTTCCACAGTGAAACATCATTTCCTTGTGTATTAAGATATATTTCAAAACCGACAGGATGCACGTAACTGCCCTGAAGTCGCCGTAGAAACCAGACCCATTTTTTTCGTAGACCAAAAACGCCCGGTGCGGATTCCGACCATTCCAGACAGCGGTCTGTACAGCCGCTGTATGTGTACCCATCGAAGCTTTCGTTCAAGAGTTCATAAGCTTGTTTTGTCACGTTTATTATGATACTCTCCATAACCTCGCTATCTTTTCCACCCGGTGGGCGCGAATCAAATGGGATCGGATATTTCTGACCTGGTCCGGTTGTTTCAAGATGATCTGTCGGTTTTTCTGCTGGGCTCACCAAGAATTCCCTTACCTCTGGATTGCTTTGTCCACCATAGTAAATGACAACTCGAGCCTTGCGTTCAGGCTTCGGGACGTTGTTGTTGTCGAGAAAATTGAGTGCTTCATCTTTGGGCGGTTGCTGCAACTCGATCAAATAAATGTAGTTGTCGTTGATGACCGCATCTTCATAGGGTGTGACATTCAAAGACGACTGACCGAGAATGTAATCTCGCACAGCGATGATTTCATCCTTGGATAAGTCGTCGTACAGACCTGACGAGCGTGCTGGTGAAGATGTCAACTTTGTTGTCTCCGGGCAGAACTCTTTGACCTTAGAGGACGATCCATTCTCCAGTGGTTCAGTTTTATCTTTTGTTGCGACTACAATTAATGTGATGAGTAGAGCAAGAGACAGCAAAGCCAGTAGAACAACCAGGATTTTCAAAACAAGCTTCGTTTTGTCGTCTTGTCTCTCCATTGTGGATTGCAACAAGCTGTGTTTCGTTTTGACGTCTCGCGGGTTCGCCATTGTCGATTTCTAGTTGTTTGAAAACGCTCTCTGTTCAATGAGCGTGACGAGGAGTTTATGCCCTGATGAAACAATTGTCATGACTGTGTCAGAAAATAATTGTTGCATAACATTCACTTCAGTCACGATACCGAATGATACAAATACAGCCATACATACCCTTTCCAGGTTGTGTAATGGGTAAATATTTATTCCTCGGAAAGATATTCCTCCCCTTTCTAACTAACTTAACACGGCAGGACACTGCAATTAACAAGTTCCAAATGAATTTCCATATGTCATGCTTCCGTTATCAGCCAATGAAAATGACAGGGTTATAGAGTCATCAAAATGTCAAAACAGTTTTGTAAAGCTTTGTGACTCTGTCTCAGGCCTCTGTTATTTGCATTACGTCATAATGACATTCAGTAGTTTGTACCAAAACTAATACGTGACCTTGTGGATAGCCAGGCGGGTGGGCTCTAGTATTTGGGTTGATAAGTTTATTTATACATGGTAAAAATTCCTTCAGAATAATTTAAAAGCATATTATCTAAGTCTGTCTAACTAATGTGAAGTATATATGAGATAATTTATATTTGTACTGCGATTGTAGATGAAAGTGAAGATTGATCATCGCAGTAAATTTTTCCAATTTAGGCAATTGGAAAGAAGAAGCCTGAAAAAAATCAGGGCTTCAATGGGATTCGAACCCATGAGCTCCGCGATACCGGTGCGATGCTCTGCCAACTGAGCTATAAAGCCACACATTGGGAGCGAGGCCAATTTATTGAGTTAATATCTTCCCGTGCAGTGAAATGATGTGAAGTATATATGAAATAATCATATTCTCACTGCATATAATTAATTGGCTCACGGCAGAAGTTTTCATTATGCGTTCGAATTCCCCCGTTTCAGCGCATGCCTATTGCGGTGTTGATGCTTTGCGGTCTTAGAGTATATGTTTTGTCGCCCCGCCTGTGACGTGGTCATTTTAACCGTACTCCGGGACGACGGCCAACTTTCGCTTCTGCTCCTTGCGCAGTCAACCACCACCAGCATAGATGGCAGAACATCTTCTTCCCCCTCCGCCCGCTCCCGTCGCTGCTCCAATCGTGGAGCACGCTACCGTTGAGCCACCGCCGGCTGTGAAAGAAGCGCCTGCTGTTGATCCTGTTCTCGCACCGCCGCCGGCACCAGTTCTAGCGGCGGCCCCGGCCCCGGCTGTTTTTCACCGTAGAAGAGGTAATTTTCCTAGCAATATTGTTGGTCCTTAGCCAGGTTTTAAGTTTTTCTGTCGTGTTTTACCCGCTGTCTGTAGCTTTAGTGCCTGCGTTTGTCTCCGGTTCATTTATATTTCCTTTCTCGGTTCTTTAGCTTTGGGTTTACTTCGGTAAACCTGTATACTCTTTTGTTCTTTGGAGCTATTGTTTTCATGCTCTGTATTGTTTTAGGGCTTTTGTTCCCCTGCTGTTTTTGCGTGCCTCTGTGGCCCTCTGTTACGTTTTTTAGCTTCCGCAATTAAGGCTTTCTTGTTTTGTTTTTGGCTGGCATTGTTCGGGTGTTTGTTCGTATCCGGGTGCCGGTGAATTTATGCATTTTTTATTCACACTTATTGGTCAGCTTTACACGTTCGGGTTACTTGTCAAAAAAAAAAACTTTAGTTTTAGTTCCTTTTGCGTGCGTTTTCCACTAGCCTAGGCTATTTGTTGTTGCGTGGCGTTTCTTGCGGCGTACCGCCGGTTTAGGCAATTGCGTGGACGTTACTGTGGTATTCCACCAGTGAAGGCAACGTGTTGTTGCATGGCCATTATTGTATTCCGCTGGTGAAGGCCACCTGTTGTTTCGGCATTGTTTTTGCGAATACCGCCGGTGAAGACCACATGCTGTTGTTGCGTGACTGTTTTTTTCTTGGACCGCTGGTCAAGGCAACATATCGTTGGGTAACTATTTGTGTATACCATCGGTGAAGGCAACGTATTGTTGCGTGACTGTTTTTCGCGTGTACCACTGGTGAAGGCAACGTGTTGTTGCGTGGCTGTTTTTGCGTGTACCACTGGTGAAGGCAACGTGTTGTTGCGTGACTGTTTTGCGTGTTCCGCCGGTGAAGGCAACGTGTTGTTGCGTGTTTTGTTCTGCGTTTTCCATTGGTGAAGACAACGTGTTGTTGCGTGACGGTTTCTGCGTGTACCACTGGTGAAGGCAACGTGTTACGAGATATTGTTTATGAAGAGTATATTAGAGTTTTAAGTCATATTGATTTGGGCTGTTTGTTTTGTCATAGGCCGCTGCCCGTATAAAGGTTCTTGAGAATGAGATCAGGTCGTTGGAGCAGCTGAAGACTTTAGAATGCCTTGCGTCGACATATCAGTCGCCCTGCCGCGATGTTCGACAAATATGAGGCCCTTGATCTGCTACAGTCTCTGGTTCGCCTGGCAAGAAACGAAAGCCACAAGAAAGAGGACGAGTATGCGGCTGCTCTTGATGATATCAGGGCCAGGACGGATGCCTTGGACCACCTTCAGCTGCAGTGCCTTTTTCTTGGGTTATTTGGGGATCCTGTTCGCGCTAAAGTTGCCAGGGAAGCCACCTACTATTTTGAAGGGCGTTGGCAAAGCTCCTCCTCCATCCTCTGGCTATGGATCCGTTGCGCGCAGACCGTCTCCTTACCCGCCTCAGCAAAGCACTCAGTGCTTTCGATGCTTAAAGTGGGGGCATGTTGCCCGTTCATGCCGTAATAACCCGGTGAGACGTCAAAGTGGT
>CM042753.1:20819258-20820671 GCA_022496165.2 Catalaphyllia jardinei
TTTGTCAGGCTTGTGGTTCGCGTACATACCTTAAAAAATTTGTTGACCACTATTGACCATGCAGAGATTGCCAAACGTTTCCAAGAGTTTAACGATGTGTTCAAAGCCAGGCCTTACCAGAGTCCACCATTGAGCAAGAACTTTTGGATTTCCTAGCTACTTTATCTCTCCCGAGAGACGTTTCTTCGTGTACTTCGGAGGATATTGTTAAGTTCTTAATTGGCAAGGACAAGTCAGGAAAGACTGTGTTACAAAGTCGATCGTGTTCTAAAGTTTATTGTAATTATCCGACCCGTTTGGCTGCAGGGTCGGTAGACTCCTTGTTAGGAAAGCTGAGGGCCATTTTTAATCATCTTGGCCGATTGCACGACTCCAATCCTGTTGCGCACACTAGGGTTAAAGAATACCTTAAATTTATTCGGTAGGAGCAGGCGGGTAAAGCAATAGTTCCTTCGCAGGCAGTCCGCTTGTTTTTTGTTAAAAAAGTTTCTAAGCTAATAAGTTTTCTTAGGCGTTTTATAGAGGCCGGCTCTCACCTTTCCGTTGTTAATAAGTATATCTTAGTGAGGGACGCCACCTTTTTCGTTGTCGATTTCTTTACCGGGGATCGCGCTTCGGATCTCGGCCGCCTTTTGGCGAACCAAGTGTTTAGGCTTAAAGACCGAAAGGGGCTTTTACTTAAGTTCACACTTACTAAAACTTTTCTGGGAGGGACATCTTGTCCTTTTGGCACATCTTGTCCTTTTAAGAACAATGAGGTTGTTCCCTGGATTGAATATTATTTGTTTGTCAGTTACTTTCCATTGAATTAGCTGGCGGGTATATGTTTAGGACTACTGAGCGCCGTAAAGTTGTAAGCTCAAGGTCTTTTCTTGGTTCCGCGGTTAATAACCGTCTGCGCAAACACCTCACAGGGGCAAAGATAGATTGTGGGGAGACCCCCCACAGCTTTAGGCTTGGCCTTTCAAATACCCTTAATATGACGGGTTGCTCTCCAGATGAGATTTCTCGCTACGTAGGATGGAAGAACGGCGATACGGTTAACCATTACACTAAAATGTCCACTGTAGCTGGTTCTTCCTCTATCACTAAGCGACTCCTCTCGAGTACCAAATGTCTTGTTCAGACTCCGATTTCTCACCTCAGCAACCTCCAGTGTATCTTCTAGTTATGGGTTAGTAATGTTTTTTTTTTTTTGTAATACTATAGGGCTGGTGTATCGGCTGGCTTAGAGTAATGATAAAAGGGGGTAAGTTTCTAAAGAAACTGTGGTGCTGCGTCGGTGGGAGTATTACAAGATAATTTGGTTTTATCAACTGAGTTGATAATGTGAATTAGCCACCGTAAAGAGATTCAGAAGCTGACGTTTCGAGCGCTAGCCCTTCGTCGGAGCGAATCGATTCGCTCCGACGA
>CM042753.1:20821071-20853776 GCA_022496165.2 Catalaphyllia jardinei
TCGTCGGAGCGAATCGATTCGCTCCGACGAAGGGCTAGCGCTCGAAACGTCAGCTTCTGAATCTCTTTACGGTGGCTAATTCACATTATCAACTCAGTTGATAAAACCAAATTATCTTAGAGTAATGATAGTCATGGGCGGGGGTAGCGATTGTTTGTTAAGGGGCTTCTGAGTAATGGGAGGAGATAAGGAGTGGTGCTCCTGACTTGTCTTTTGTTGTGGCGATTCTTTGGGGCATTGGAGGTTTTGATCGTTTAGGTCGTAATGGTGAGGGCAGGAGCGAACTCTTCCCATAACTTAACCTTATGCGATGAGGTAATGAGTATGCAGTGAGGATATTATACTATTTGTACTGCGGTTGTAGATGAAAGTTCAAGCCCTGATTTTTTTTCCAGGCTTCTTCTTTCCAATTGCTTAAATTGGAAAAATTTACTGCGATGATCACTCTTCACTTTCATCGTTTTTCGAAATACTTAACAATTAGACTACGAGCCTGAATTTTCTACGAGCAGATAGTCAACGAGGCGCAGCTCGTAGAAAACGAGGGCGAGTAGTCTAATTGTTTTAGTAGAAATTTACCGTAGTCTCATTGCATAAAAAGAAAAAAATGTCAAGTAACGCGTGGAAGAAAACTGTGGTATTACGTCAGAAAACTATATATGGTTCCAATATTCTCTTGTTATCCTTGTGGTACTATCCCGCTCTCAAGAACAAAAGCAATTTGCTCGAAGCGCATGCGCAGATTGATTAGCATCAATGAGGCGATGCCACACTCCTCTTAACGGGCGATAGCAGTTATATTTCAGGTAATGTCAGTTTTCCTTTTTAGTGCAAAGAACGCTTTTGTGAGAGCGTATCGTTTGGAATCATCCCTAGCTCGATTAAAAATGTCGTGTGCTATTTTCACAATATCGTGTTTGCTAAGCTTTAAAGAGGGATCTCCTCAGCCGCCTATTTATTTTCTCCCCCCATGAAAGAGAACAAGAAGTTCACAAATGTATTCACCCTAAACATTTCCGAATTAGCGACATAAAAGTACCCGGTAGTAATGTCGTGACAAAAGAAACTTCTCAAATATTGCTGCAGACACTGTGGCACTTACGGAAACCTGAAATATATTTAGTCAGTCTTTGAGGAGACTCATTCATCGATGTAAGAAACTTCTCAGATATTGCTGCAGACACTGTGGCACTAACGGAAACCGGAAATATATTCAGTCAGTCTTTGAGGAGACTCATTCATCGATGTAAGAAACTTCTCAGATATTGCTGCAGACACTGTGGCACTTACGGAAACCGGAAATATATTCAGTCAGTCTTTGAGCAGACTCATTCATCGATGTAAGATATAAATAATATCGGTAAAGTTAAAACGCTTCTCGGTTGTCTCAATCGATTTCATTGTGTATTTTGAACTAGTTTATTGTTAACACGGTAGGACAACGGTGGCAACCTAATAATAACGTGCTATTCTGAGACACGACGTGACTATTTGATAATTAAATTAGTAACTGTTTATGGATGATATGAAAATTTGCCTCTTGAATGAAACAAAATCGTTCCTCTTCCATTTTTTCATAAGTTAATAACACTAGTTCATTTTTCTCCAGCAGGAAAAGCGCCAGCATATTTTCCTTTGTAAGTTTTTGGGAAAACAAGGATATCATGTTACAAACTTTGCGAGGAAAACAAAAGTATCAAGTTACAAATGTTGGCGTTGAAAAAATAAAATTATCACGTTTGCTAGTTCAACGTATCAATGAATTAAAAATAAACGAAATTCAACGTAAAACACCACAGTAAAATTTAAAACATTCTTGTCCAGCAGTAATTGTAAGTTATTTTTGGGCCTTGAACTAACAAGTTACATACAGGCAGCTGATGACTCAAAATGCACACACAGTCCAGCATAACACTCTGCGCTATCTGAGATTGTCTCACTAGTTCTCGTCGTGGTATTTTCTAAAGGAAAGAGAAAACATGTACTCCGTGTTTGTATCGAGTTATACAAACACGAGTAAAAGTTTGGGAAAACGAGAAATGCTGTGGGAACACGAGCCGTAGTCTCATACATGTTTTCTAATTCTTAAATAGATTCCAGTTATCATCGCGATCTATTAATAGATCGCGATGATAACTGTAACCTATTACTGTATAAAGAAGCTTACCATATCAAGGTTTAACATCATTTCTGAACAATGGCTTAAAAGCCAGTGGAGAACTCCGCCTATTCTCTTGACAGTTTCGTTTCTTTGTTTCTTTCATTTCCACGTGGTTATGCTGTTGTACAATCTCGCAGTTTTTAAATTTCTGCTACCTGTATCCCGCCCTTAGTCCGAAGATGATATAGATTTATATCGAAATATTACAAGCACATAACATCGATTCCTTGCATTTGTTGTCTATCAAGTTTAGTCCAATGCAATTACTCGGTATAGCATTTATTCTTTATCTACTAAAGCTATCAGCAGGTAATGGATTTTGAAATGTGCAATATTTCAAAAAATTATAGACTATTTGGTTATGACTTTGATAGCGATAGCGATTTTCGTCACAGTACCAGTATCGCTTCAACATCCTTACCAAATCTTTAAGGATCCTTAATTTATAATATGTTTCGGGTCTTACGGACAATCCCATATTACTCTTCTCAGTAGACTAAGACACCCACAATTTTTTTGGCGTCTTCAGAGTAACGTTTTTGATGCCGCGAGTTTGTTTCAAACCATTCAGGTGGAACATTGAAATGCACCACGCGAGGACATCTTTTTCTGGGGCTTTTCTGTGTGGCTTCATGACTTTTTCGTTTTTACGAGATGTTCATTCACAACGTACGCGTGTTCATCTTCAAGAGGAAAGCTTCCTTTTCTCGGAGCCCCCACCCAATTATAGTCTATTCTGTGGCCAATAGCCATTTTCACGGTTAATTTTTCTCATTTGCATTATAATGTAATCCAACGTGAAATATACACACTGCGGTTACAAACATGACAAAACAACGTATGTTGTAAAAAGCTTTGATTAATTACTTAACGTTTCGTATGCCTCAACATACATCCTCAGAAGTGACAGTTGGATAATACAACAAGATATTTAAATGCTTAAGAGAAAGACTGGAAACTAATTAAGACAATTGTGAAAAAACTGATAATATACAGACCTATTAAAGTCTGCTGGACAATATATAAAAGGCTAGTAAAGTAAACGTTTCTCGCTGCCCACATTTTCGTTTAAAGAAGGTTTTAAATCCTTAATCAATAATGATTCTTTAATTCTGCAATGCACATCAGAACGCCCGGTTGCTAAAATTTCAAAATGGTCCCATTTGATATTGTCCTGTTGAGGTAATGTGATCCACTATGGCAGATGCTTGACCATTCTTAGAGTGCTTTGAAATGTTCAGTTTTTCTGTCGTGTAAACGACGCTTCGTTTTACCTATGTAAAAGTCCTCACAGTCCCAGCAGCTAGCCTTGTATACAACCTTAGACTTGAGAGACCGATTAGGCCTGTCTTTGTAGGGGAAAAAAGAGTTAATGCGGTGCTTGCTTCTTATCTAGTACGCATTCTTCAACCTATCTCCACCAACCAGTTTACAGCAAAATACTCTTTTACATTTGCAGAATGGGCCGAGTCATACAATCAGAACAATGAGTTCATGTGCTCCTTTGATGTCAGTTCTTTGTTCACCAATGTTCCGCTTGAGGAGACAATTCAGATATCCCTTGACAAATTGTATGCCTTGCCTAATCCACCCAAGTTACCGCGCGCTGTCTTGAAAGATCACAGGCGGCCCAAGTTCACAATACGAGGAGTTATGTTTAAAAATAGAGTACTGGTAGTCAGGAGCTAACATAGTGAGATAATGGTTTGACACTGACTATTTTTTTGATGTTTCGTTCAAAACGTTTCGGCTGGTACTTAAGCCTTCATCAGTTGAAAAATAATGTTAGTACGCGTGATTCAAATAACAGCCCGTCAAGCGCGCGCTGAGGAAAAAAACGCGTGGAGTTTCTTGAAAACGTAGCATGAGACTTATGCGCAAGCCAGAGATTTGTAGACCTCTGGGATGGCGATGTGGTCGTTTCCGGATTGCGGATCCTGTACTGAAAACCAGGCTTCCAAGAAAAGTCACTCCCCACCCCCCTAAATGGTGGTTCCGTTACGTTGACGATAGTTACACGTGTCTTAAAAAGGACCAAGTGGATGAGTTTCACCAACATCTCAATTCAGTTAACCC
Organism: Catalaphyllia jardinei; assembly: GCA_022496165.2. NCBI lineage: Eukaryota > Metazoa > Cnidaria > Anthozoa > Scleractinia > Caryophylliidae > Catalaphyllia > Catalaphyllia jardinei. Next base: position 20,825,309 of record CM042753.1, read on the forward strand.
CTCCATACAGTTCACCCTAGAACTTGAGGACCCCAAGGGACAGGGACTACCTTTTCTAGACACTATCACCACAAGGAGGGGCACGCAGCTTGAAGTGACTGTCTACAGAAAGCCAACCCACACAGACCGCTATCTCGATTTCAATTCTCACCACCGTATGTGCCATAAGAGATCTATAGTCAGTACCTTGCTACGCAGGGCACAGAACATACCATCAACACAAAAGGGGAACCGCGACGAAACGAACCGAGTCAAAGCTGTTCTGCGAGACAATAATTATCCATCTTCCTTCATCAGAAGCTGCGAAAGATCGCTGTCGAAACTCTCTACCGATCTACCGTCCAATGGTTTTGTGGTGCTACCCTATGTGCAGGGCATTTCGGAAAGGATCAGTCGAATATTGAAGCAGCAACAAATCAAAGTCGCTGTTGCACCAACTGCAGTTTTGTATACTACGGTCAGACTGAACGATCACTTAAAACTCGGATTGCGGAACACAAAAGGGCTGTTTCCATGTTTGACCACAACTCTAAGATCTCCTGCCATGTCCATGAAAACAACCACGAAATAAATTTGGAAATGTCAGAGTTGTTGGACATGAGCGACTTTTCTTGGAAGCCTGGTTTTCAGTACAGGATCCGCAATCCGGAAACGACCACATCGCCATCCCAGAGGTCTACAAATCTCTGGCTTGCGCATAAGTCTCACGCTACGTTTTCAAGAAACTCCACGCAAGCAAAGAAGTTTATCGATAAGATTTTATCACATATTTCACGGTTATTCAGACAACTACTTACATATTCCACATATCAACATTCCCCAAGTCCATCTGCGATAAAACTACGGCGAAAAAGTGTTTATCTCTCTCCAAAATCCCTTGTTTTGGACGTGGAGCAGCTTTTCGCCGTACATTTCCTTCTATCGACTAGCAATGTTTCCCCCCTGGCGATCCCAGAGTTCTATGTGCATAACATGGGTATCCGGTTACTGGCAAATCATTCATTCTGTTGTTAGGTAATTGCCAACGAGCCAGTTAAGCGAAGACGCGAGGCTGGCGAGGCGGCAGCATTGTAAAGCCGTGTGCGTGAGTTTATTTTGGTACAGGGAGATGAAAGCTCGAATGAAAAAGACAGCATAAGGTAATATAAGGTATTAGAAAACAGTCCTAAGAAAGCACGCGCGCTGATTGGTTAGAAATCCTGTTTGTATAACTCGATGGAGACACAGAACTAGCGCGCCCTGTTGATGTAGTGATGGCGCGAGCAAAGAGAATTTACATTATGATAATCAAAGTTAACAAGTTGTTTTCCTTTTTCTCGTCGTGGTGTTTTCTAAAAGAAATAGAAAACATGTACTCCGTGTTTGTATCGAGTTATACAAACACTCGTGAAAGTTTGGGAGAACTCGAAAAAGCTGTGGAAACACTCGCCTGCGGCTCGTGTTCCCACAGCATTTCTCGTTCTCCCAAACTTCCACTCGTGTTTGTATAACTCGATACAAACACGGTACATGTTTTCTATTTCTTAAATGTAAGAGTGACGTCATCGGTAATTGTTTTCGAGTTATCCAATGGCGTCGCATTACTTGTGTAGGCTACTCAGCAGGAAAAGGTGAGTGGAAATACAGATATCATTCACTAGTGAGCGTTGTCTTCTTGCATGTGCTTTAATTTAGTGTTTTTTGCCGGGGAGCCAGAGTGTAATCTAACGACGAGCAGGCTGAAAAATCGCCCAGCGAGGCAGTTATCGAGGTCAGCTCGAAAACGGCGAGCGGTAGTGCCACAGTCACGGCCAGCTTGCCAAAATAGTCAATTGCCTTGACAAGATCGGCCAGAAACAAAAAACAAAACCACTTGAACATAATCACTATAAACTCAGGCAGAGGGCGTATACTGAGTCTCTTTTTTATCGAGCTAGTATGCTCAAAATTACAAATTTGACAGTCACGGCGAGCGTGCCAAAACAACTATCTTGCCAAAACAACAGACAAAATCGGCTAGCGTGCCATAACTAAGGAAAAAACACTTGAATATATTCAAATATATTCACTTTAAACATAATCAAAGGGAATATAAGGCCTCTTTCCAATCGAGCTAATGTGCTCGAAATCACAAATTTGATCGATGAAGGAGTCACGAGTCACACGACGTGTCGCTGTTAGTTTGTGTCCGTGGCTTATTTCACAAAAGTGAAGAACAGTCGAAGCTCTGTTTGCCAGGAAGCCACTATCTGTCAAGCTTCAGGGAACTTATGCAAATCAATTTGGATAGTCTTCTTATTCCAAAATTTTAGGGAGCTTGTAACTGTAGCTTCGTTTGAAAATTATCCGATTCGAAGTGCTCACGTCCAAAGTCCACTTGCTGAAGTGCGTGCACCGAAGTAACAGCTCACGAGAATTTATTAAGGTTCTTCTTTTGTGTATGTTGTTAGTCGTAAATTATTGAAAGGGCCATAGTGGTGTGACTAATTTTGATTTTTCACGTGGATTTAAAAACAAAGAAAAACATGTGAGTTTTGCACTGTTTTTTTAAACAATGGCGGATTCAGTTTAAACAGTGGTCTGTAGTCTGGTTTTTTCTTAATTTTCTCTCGGCGCACAACTGTGCCAGTGTTTACTCGCTGGCACTCTACCGGCAGGTATTTCTAGTAGTGTATGTCACAGGTCACGTTTCGCTGAACGTTCGCATAAAAGTAAAAAAAAAACACAATATAACTCCTCGTATTGTGAGCTTGGGCTGCCTGTGGAAAGGTCTACTTGTTTTTGCCACCAAGAGGAGCCATTTTGTGTTTGATGGCCAGTACTATGATCAGGTTGACGGAGTTGCCATGGGCTCTCCTTTAGGTCCAGTTTTGGCAAATATCTTCATGTGCCATTTTGAGGAGGTTGTGAACAGCAGCGATCGTCCTTCTGTTAGATACGTCGATGATACTTTTACCTTATTTCGCAACAAAGACACGGCTATCAGTTTCCTTCATTATCTAAACAGCCGACATAAAAGCATTCAATTTACCGTTGAATTTGAAAACAACTACGAAATTCCTTTCCTTGATGTTTCAGTCAAACGCCATGAGAACAACTCCTTCTCCACATCCATCTACCACAAGAAAACTTTCACAGGTCTTGACACTAAATGGGACTCATTCACACCTCGAAAGTACAAGATCAACCTCATCCGAACACTCACTTATCAGACTTATCGCTGTCTCCGCATCTGTTTATTGCAATCTGCCCTTAATGATCTTAAGATTCTTTTGTCACGCAACGGCTACCCCCGTGGTGTTATTCCTTACAACATGAACGATGTTGTGACAAGAAACCGCAACAAACCTAAAGATCCTATCACCACGGTACCCAAACTGGGTCTTCAGAGTAAAATAATCACTAAAGAACTTAAAATCTTGTATCTACAGGTTCTATGGTTGTATTAATTAACCTAAAAATTATTTTTCGTAACACTCACCGCATTAACTCTTTTTTTCCCTACAAGGACAGCCTTAAATCGGTCTCTTAAGTCTAAGGCTGTATACAAGGCTAGCTGCTGGGACTGTGAGGACTTTTACATAGGTAAAACGAAGCGTCGTTTACACGACAGAAAAACGGAACATTTCAAAGCACTCACTAAGAACGGTCAAGCATCTGCCATAGCGGATCACATTACCTCAACAGGACACAATATCAAATGGGACCATTTTGAAATTTTAGCAACCGGGCGTTCTGATGTGCATTGCAGAATTAAAGAATCATTATTGATTAAGGATTTAAAACCTTCATTAATGAAAATGTGGGCAGCGAGAAACGTTTACTTTACTAGCCTTTTATATATTGTCCAGCAGACTTTAATAGGTCTGTATATTATCAGTTTTTTCACAATTGTCTTAATTAGTTTCCAGTCTTTCTCTTAAGCATTTAAATATCTTGTTGTATTATCCAACTGTCACTTCTGAGGATGTATGTTGAGGCATACGAAACGTTAAGTAATTAATCAAAGCTTTTTACAACATGCGTTGTCTTGTCATGTTTGTAACCGCAGTGTGTATATTATTTCTATTAAAGCTGAAATGGCCGAAGAATAAGAGTTTTTATTATCCAACGTGGATGCTAGGCAATTTCGGGCTAAAACTGCAAAATAGCCCGAAATTGCCTCGCATACATGCTAAATTTTATTGTAATGCAAATGAGCAAGATTAACCGTGAAAAAGGCTATTGTAGACCCATCTCATTCACTTTTGGGCAAATATGTAATTTTCGCGATCCTAACTTGGTCGCTTTCTATTTAAGTATGTACCATATATTGAATAAGAAAACACTTGACTTTTCACCTGCTGTACAAACATTTTTGTATGTTTACTAACCGTAAATATCATTAAGAACTATCCTACCCCGGCCGAAAATCAGAAAATGCGCGACCCCATTCTAGTGACTCTATTCAACCCCATGACAGACAATCTAGTGGTGAAAATGCGACCCCATCCAGCGGCACATCCCCATTAGCCTCTTATAAGGAAGTACCCCCACCCCCCTGGAGCTTCGTTAGTGTTATACACTATGTTTTCACGCGGTTTTTTTATATGTCATGTGATGTCAAGTAGCACCGCTTGTTCCTTTTTAGTGCAAAAGTGAAATGTATCTCTTAAAATTACCCTCAGGTTGGTTTAACAAATATCATCTGCTGTTTTCAACCTACAGAAGTATGTTTGTCAGGGTTTAAATAAAAAAAAGGATGTGTATAGTTTCTCCTTAGCGGCTTGCTTATTTCGTACCAAAACACAGGGAGCTCTCACATCCGTTTAGAATATGAACAAAAGATCAAACTACCTTTAGCGCTCGTGTTTTGCGTTTTGTGGCGGCCATTTTGAATTTTTAATACGCGCGCGCGCGGTAAATTGCGAGGTCTAGAACCGAGATCTTAGAAGTCTGGGACTCGCAAATTCTCGGAGGATCCGATCGCTCACCGAAAATAATTAAGTGACAAGGGATGAAACTTCTCACTTTTTTCGTTGCATGTCACTGCTAGTTGGGGGAACAGAAGTAAGATGTGAAAAAGAGACCGGAAGTCAAAATGCGGGTTTCTTTCGTGACGCGCGTTCAAATTGCTCCAGCGAAATCATTTAAAATGTGATCGGACAAAATCTGGTCTTAACTTAAGAATATCAATTATTTTGCAGTGTAATTGAAAGAAATACAGCCCAGGCTTGTTAGTTGATTCAGCGGAAGTTTTGGGGTTATTGACCATATTTATGAATGGATCGGATTTACCTCAGTAACAGTAAATTGCACAGAAATGCCATGTTTTCACGAGATAGGTTTACTACGGTTACTGCTTACCGAAGATTCGTAAGTACATCACAGTTATTAGAGACGCCGTTTACACGGGACTTATTAACTAAAGTAGGCCGGATACAACAGGCGGTTTGAGGTTTTCTCGGAAAGCAAGTGCTACAATGTTGCACAGAAACTATTGGAAAATTATAAATTTTCTGACTCCAATGCCGAACGCAGGTCGTTGTCAATTTGAAGGCGGTGATGTCGACCCAAAGCCTCCTTAAATGTAAAGCTCTGTGGATGAATGGTGGTGGCAAGGAATTTTGATATCTCGCCGAGCCTCTTCCCGCAAAACACCTGAAACGGCATCTGCCGCGGAGCACGGGCTACGTAAACGTTTAACTGTACTTCTTCTTATTCAGGGCCGCTCTGACAGTTCAATTTCTTCTCCATAGACTTCGATCAGTATTATAGATAGATAGATAGATAGATAGATAGATAGATAGATAGATAGATAGATAGATAGATAGATAGATAGATAGATAGATAGATAGATAGATAGATAGATAGATGGATAGGAATAGGAAAACTTTATTTACCCACGGTGATTTTGATCAAAAGATTACAAAAACATTGCACTTTTGTTCTTCACAAAAGCCGTGCAAATAATTACAACTTACGTTTTAAAATATATGTACAAGTTTACATTCAATATACTAAATAAACGAATTATACAAATTAAGTGTATTACTAAAAGTCAATAGAGAGATTAAGAGATTCTAATTTGCGCTTAAAAGCTCTCATGGATTTTTCGTATTTCATTTCATCAGGTAATGAATTCCAGATTTTGGCCCCAGTAAAAGCAAAACTGTTCCGGTAGTAATCGGTTTTAACTGCCGGTAGGGCTAGATTACGTCTTGAGATCCTTAGATTATAAACCGATCTCCCGAAATTTCTCGTAAAAATATCCTCTAAATACACTGGAGTCATACCATTCATAATTTTAAACATCATGAGGGCTTTTTGCTTGTTTCTCTTCTCCTTAAGACTGGACCAGCCGAGTTTATTCAATAACTCGCTAGAAGGTATTTGGTAATCGGCACCTGTGATTACTCGTGCAGCACGATTTTGTAATATTTGAAGTTTGTCAGTGGATGGATGGATGGATGGATGGATGGATGGATGGATGGATGGATGGATAGATAGGTAGGTAGATAGGTAGGTAGGTAGGTAGGTAGACACTTTAAGTGTCAAAAGCCGTCTCTCTCTTGGGTAGGTCTTCTTTTAATTGCGCCTGCCTGTAGACCGCTAACGAGCTAGTGAACTTCCAACAGAAAGGAAACACTTACGGTACTTGACGATTGTCATGTTTAAGTTAATTAGCATAATTAGCATACGTTATGTTGCACGTGTTTGGTTGTTAATAAAGAATCCAACATGGCGCTGCGTGCGTAGTCTCCCAGTGTAGTAAACATTACATGGTACCAGGAGTAAAATGGATTCGTTCAAGCCACCGGAAGCTTTGTCGCTTCAAGGAAATCCTAGTGAAAACTGGAGAAGATGGATTCAACGGTTCGACCTCTATTTGACGGCGTCTGGAAAGATTAAAGAGGCTGAGGAAGTTCAGTGCGCGATCCTGCTTCACGTGATCGGTGAAGAAGCGCTCGAAATCTATAATACCTTCAAATTCGCAACTGGCGAGGATCCAGCCAAGATTTCGGTTCTAAAGAAGAAGTTTGAGGACTATGTCAACCCAAGAAAGAACACTGTGTTCGAAAGATACCGATTTTGGGAGTACAAACAGCAAGAAGGCGAGACGATTGACCAGTTCATCACCGAGCTGAAAACACGCGCGAAGTCCTGCGAATTCGGCGAACAGCATGACAGCATGATCCGAGACCGGATTGTGTTTGGCGTGAGAGATACCCGACTGAAAGAGCGGTTGCTCCGTGAATCATCAGAGCTAACACTGGAGAAAGCAGCAAGTATTTGCAGAGCGGGTGAAGCAAGCACAACTCAAATAAAGGAAGATTCTGACAAGAGCGTTCCAGTACATTAGGTCGGAAACAAATTCAACTCAAGGCGTCCAAAACCGCCGCGTCCAAAATTACCGTTCAACTGTTCGAAGTGTGGCACTAAACATCAACCAAGGTCCTGTCCTGCGTTTGGAAAGCTTTGTCTCGCCTGTAAAGGGAAGGATCACTTCGCCAAAGTTTGTCCACAAATGAAATTTCCCGTACACGTAGTCACTCCGAGCGATCAAGGCGCCATTGGTGGAGTCGAGCCTGAAAGGCAGTCAGATCATGGGGAACAAGAATTATTTATCGGAACTGTGACTCGAGCATCGCCAGTCGAAGGCTCGGCTTGGTTTACGAGCTTACGCGTCGGTGGAACACCGATCAAATTCAAACTGGATACAGGAGCCGAAGCGAATGTTTTGCCACTCAGTGCTTACTCGAAGCTTAGGACTAAGCCGCCGCTGTCGGGTACCAGCGTTGTTCTCTCGTCGTATGGCGACTTCAAGGTGAAACCTCTCGGAACGCTGAACTTAAACTGTGAAGCTGTTGGAATCAATGAAAACCTGTCATTTTTTGTCGCCGCTGTCGAGTCACCGCCGATTTTAGGACTTTCAGCTTGCCAGAAATTAAATTTGGTCCGAAAGGTAGAAAGTGTTTCCCAGGCCGCCTTAACAAAGGAAGAAATTCTTGCCAAGTTTCCTGATGTCTTTACTGGTTTGGGCTGCATGGAAGGCAGTTATCACATCGAGCTGGATGACACTGTTGAGCCAGTCATTCACCCACCACGGAGAGTGCCGTATAGCCTGCTTGCGAAGCTGAAAGAAAAGCTCCACGAGCTCGAGGAGAAAGATGTTATTCAGAAAGTTGACAGACCCACTCCTTGGGTTAACAGTCTCGTTATTGTAGAGAAACGTGATGGGTCCCTGCGGCTCTGCTTAGATCCACGAGATCTCAACAAAGCAATTCGCCGAGAGCACCACAGGATTCCAACTGCAGAAGACGTCGCAAGTCGTCTAAGTGGCAAGAAAGTGTTCTCCATAGTGGATGAGAAGGATGGGTTCTGGCAGGTGTGCTTAGATGACGAAAGCTCCCACCTTTGCACATTCAACACTCCATATGGCCGCTATCGCTTTAAGAGGATGCCATTTGGTATCAGCTCTGCACCAGAGGTCTTTCAGAAAAAGAATGAAGCCATATGTGGAGACATTGATGGTGTAGAAGTCATCTTTGATGACATAATTGTTGCCGCTCAAGATGATCAGGAGCATGATGAGATTATGGGAAAGCTTTTGCAAAGAGCCCAAGAAGCGAATGTCAAGTTCAATTCAGCAAAGCTCCAGTACAAAGTCAGTGAAGTCAAGTACATGGGAAACATTGTGTCTGAATCTGGATTGAAACCTGATGATGAGAAAGTGCGAGCCATAATCCAAATGCCCCCACCCCAGAACAGAGAAGAGCTGCGGAGATTCCTGGGAATGGTGAACTATTTTTCTCAGTTTATTCCCAATCAGTCAGAAATTACTGCACCCTTGCGAAGTCTGTTGAAAAAAGATGCAGCCTGGATTTGGTCACATGAACACACACTGGCAGTGGCGCATTTGAAGGATGTCCTGTCAAGTCAGCCTGTTTTAAAGTTCTTTGACCCATCGAAGCCAGTGAAGCTGCAAGTAGATGCTTGTAAGTCAGGACTAGGAGCCTGCATTCTCCAGGATGGACACCCAATCGCCTATGCATCAAGATCTCTCACCCAAGCAGAGGGTCATTATGCACAAATAGAGAAGGAACTTCTCGCAGTGGTTTTTGGCTGCGAGTGATTCAATCAGTATGTTTATGGTAGACCAGTCGATGTTATGTCAGACCACAAACCACTTGTCTCAATCACAAAGAAGCCACTGGTCAGTTCTTCTCCGAGACTTCAACGCCTGCTTTTGAGACTTCAGAAATATGAAGTCAACGTCACCTATGTCCCTGGCAAGTACATTTATGTAGCAGACACTCTCTCAAGAGCCTATCTGGATGAACAGCCCACAGATACTGATTTGAATGATGATGCAGAGGTGATGGTTCATAGTCTTATCACCAATCTTCTCATGTCGAAAGAGAAACTGGCACAAATGAAGTCTGCTACAGCTCAAGACGAAGACCTTCAGATGTTGAGTAAAGTTGTGAAGAATGGTTGGCCTTTCCATAGAAGCCAATTGCCAGTAGCAGCTGCCCATTACTGGAATCTACGTGGTGAGATTCATGACGCAGAAGGTTTGTTGTTCCTTGGCCAGAGGCTCATTATCCCACAGGCGATGAGACAAGACGTTCTAAATTGTATCCATGAGAGTCACCTCGGGATTGAAAAGTGCAAGTCAAGGGCCAGAGCTGTAGTCTATTGGCCAGGAATGTCTACTGCAATTGAAAGGATGATTGCTAAGTGCCCAGTATGTCTCAAGTACCAAAGACAGAATCAGAAGGAGCCTCTCCTGCCTCACGAAGTCCCTCACAGACCATGGCAGAAGCTTGGTGCTGACATTTTTGAACTGAACTCTAACTCTTATTTAGTTGTGGTTGATTGTTACTCTAAGTATCCTGAACTTTGTCTTCTGAAAGATAAGACAGCTAGCTCTGTCATTACTAGCATGAAATCACGCCCGACATGGTATCCCAGACGAAGTTGTTGCTGACAATATGCCCTTCTCAAGCAAGGCCTTCGGAAAATTTGCAAGCGAATAGGGATTTGAAGTCTCTACATCAAGCCCAAGGTACCCACAGTCAAATGGAATGAGTGAGAGAGCAATTCAGACTATCAAAAACTTACTTAGGAAGGCTTGTGAAGATGGTAATGACCCCTACTTAGCTCTCCTAGAGTACAGAAACACACCTATTTCTGGACTGAAGGAGTCCCCTGCCCAGCTGCTAATGAGTCGCATGTTAAAGTCTAAATTACCCACCGTAGAGAGTCTCTTGAAACCTCAAGTGGTTGAGAACCCCCAGCAGAAGCTGCAACAACGGAGTGATAAGCAGAAGATGTACTATGACCGGAATGCCAAACCGCTGCCAGTGATCAAGGAAGGTGAAACAGCTAGAATAAGAAAAGGAAAGACTTGGGAGCCCGCTATTGTTACTGCACAGCATACTGCCCCAAGATAATTCATGGTTACAACACCTAATGGTACTGCCTACCGACGAAACCGTCGTCACCTGCTCCCAACAGAAGAATCACCCCCAGTGATTGCTGGACCTGCTATTGATCTGCCAGGCACACCCTCAACAGAGGCCGAACCGCTAGCTAGTGTCATCCCACCTGATGGTGACATCTCTGCCCTGGACTCGTCCAACCAACACAGTCCTCAACAAACACCTCCCAAGTGTACCTCCAGTGGCCGGACTGTGAGACTGCCAGCAAGATTCAGAGAGGACTATGTTATGAACTGAACTGTTTGCACTCAGTGACCAGATATTGAACAATGTTGCTTTGACTTTATTACTTGTGATGGCCTTAACATTTGCTTACCATTAGGTCATGTTATGCGTTGCTATCGAGAGTTTCTTATGTGCGTTTAGCAGTGACAACCGTGTGGAACAGACATTGATTTCTAGCAATATTTATGGATTGTTGTCACAAACTTCGTCTACCTACTACTTTGTTTTGTTTTCTTTGCTTTATTATTTTTCTTTTTCATTTCTTTTAGTATTCTTCGTTGTTGGAAAGGAAGATGTCATGTTTAAGTTAATTAGCATAATTAGCATACGTTATGTTGCACGTGTTTGGTTGTTAATAAAGAATCCAACATGGCGCTGTGTGCGTAGTCTCCCAGTGTAGTAAACATTACAACGATGAAAGGGAAACTGCAGTCGAGGATTTTTTTTTTGCCCGTTGTCTTGAAGCTTACTTATATTAGAAGGAATCTTTCTCTTACACGCTGAACGCCTGAACACTTGCTGCCAAGATGTAGCGACAACGTCTCTTTTTCCTCGGTTACAGTCGGTTACTGAGCTAAACCATGCTTGAAAAGGCGTTTATCTGTCGACAAACCTAGGTTGGCTTACTTTTGATTTTGCCGCCATTTACCTAGGTTTATTACTGTGTTTACACGACTAAAAACTTCACTTCAGTTAAGTAAAAACAAAACCAAGGTAGACATCTCTCGTGAAAACACGGGCAAAGTCGGCCGAAACTAGTTAATCCAGGGAAAAATGGAATAAAATTTATCGCTTGTAATGAATGCATTTGTGTATACTTAATTTTTTTTCAAATTTGATTTGTGAAAATTTAAAGGGCAGTGGAACCACCGGCCACTTTTACACGATCAACATTTGCATCCATCATCCTGGGCGGTTAAAGTCACTAAAGCAAGAAGCTGAATGAAAATGTTTGAGTTACAAAATTCTTCACCAAATGCGCATGGCAAAAAGAGAGGCTTTGATGGTTAAGCGAGTTTCACCCCACATGACATTGTATGCAATTGTGTGATCATTACAAATTTCGTGCATTGCCATGTTGCTACGTTCATGTACACCAGCAGCGTGCACCTATTTATTGAAACATATATTTTTCTGAAACAAAAAAAACCAGCCAGACAAAACATACCTCTTTGGGTTCATGCCAGTCACCAATTCCCGCAAATGAATGCTGCGCGTCCAGTCGTGCTTGTTACATAAACCGTTTTCGTTGCACTACCGGCGATCACAGCAATAAAGGTATTGTGGCCAGCGAAAACGACATCCAGCACTTTCTTTTGACAGTCAGTCAAACCGCTAGAGGCAAACGATAATTTTTAAGCTGATCTGAATCGCAGGACCGAAAAAGGCGCCAATTGACGAAAACCTCGCCGTCTCAAATCACAACATTACCTTACAGTTGATTGACATCGGCAATATATTCTACAATTAATACCTGCCTTATGTTGTCCGGAGGAAGAAATTTCTTATAACATAACAGTCGTGAAATTCCAGAATTCTTCCAAATTAAAAGTTTTCGACCTTGGACCTCTGAGATCGGTTCAAGCGATCTTTGTATGGAAAAAAGGATTTGATGCGGCATATTCCAAAGCACACGCCGCAAGGTCATCTATAAAGCTGGTTGCTGGAACTGTGATGAATTCTACATCGGCAAAACAAAACGAAGACTCCATGACAGAAAAACAGAACATTTCAAGGCCCTCGCCAAAAGTGACCATTCATCAGCCATTGCTGATCATGTGAAAACCACTGGTCACGACATTAAATGGGATCATTTTGACATTTTAGCGTCCGGAAAAACTGACTTTCACTGCAAAATTAAAGAGACTTTGTTCATTCAAGAGCTAAAGCCTTCCCTTAATGTCAATATTAGTAGTGAGAAGTTGTTGCTGTTTTAGCTGTTACTCCTCATTATGTTTATACACGTACTGCTGCAGATCATATTTCTCAGTCTAGGTTCCAGACCTCTTATGTTTACGATATATATATAGTTTTCAAAAATTGTAACCGTAACTTTTGAAAATGTATGTTGATTAGCATACGAAACGTTAAGTTCTATGTAAAAATGCGTTGGAATACAATGTTTATCACCGCTGTTTGTGTTATTTTCTTAACAATTATCAAACTTCCGGTATTAAAACTGACCAATCAGAACAAGCGACACTATGACTTCCGCTTCGAACCTGTCAATCAACTTGTAGCATTTTTTACTTCCGTGGCCGCCAACTGGCAGAGACATAGCGCGAAAGCGGATAGTTAAAAATAACGCCAAAATATTGCAGACCTTCTGGATGTCTGGGCTTCCTCTTCCCACAGAGTAATTTTCAGCAAATTGCGAAGTAGATTTCCCCTCGAACTAATGCGAAATTCAAAACGCTGTGATTTAAGTTTCATCCCTTGTCACTTTATTAGATATCCGAGCATCCGTAATCTCGGTTCCAGACCTCGCACTAACAGACCGCGCAATTTACCGCGCGCGGGTATTAAAAATTCAAAATGGCGGCCTCAAAACACAAAACACGCGCGATAAAGGTAATTTGATCTTTTATTCATATTCTAAACGGATGTGAGGGCTCCCTGTGCCAAAATTGTGTCTGTAAGAGAGAAGCAAAAGGTTCCCGAGTTGATGGCATAAATAACTGGTTCTGCAAATTTTAAATTTGTTTCAAAAGAAACCAGGAGACTCCAGTCCGTGACATCCAATAAACGTGCAAATTAATTTAATCAGTCTTTGAGGAGACTCGTTCACTGATGCAGGATAATATCGGCCAAGTAGTTCTGTTTACCTTCACTGACTTCTCGTTGAAATGCTTCTCAGTTGTATCAATCAATATTGTTGTGTTGACAAGCAACAGAAAACTGGAGAAAGTTGTTTTCTATGACTATCTAATAATTAAATTAGTTCTTGTTCATTGGTGAAAAGAAAATTTGCATTTTGTGAAAAAACAAAATAGTTTATCTTCCATTTCTTCGTCAGATATTTAGCTTTCTTTCATTTATCCCAAAAAAACAAGCACATCTTCTGTGTGTTTTGGAGAAAACAAGGGTTTTATGTTACATGCCTTTGAGAGGATATCAAAATTATAAAGTCACAAAGTTGGCGCGAAGAGCTAAATTGTCATGCGTTGTTCAATGTATTAATTAATTTAAGGAGCCAGCGTGGCCGAGTGGTTTAGGGCGCTGGATTTGAAACCTGGAGGTCCCTGGTTCAAATCCTCCACCCTACTGCTATCTGGATTTGTTCTTGGTATTCCCAAGTTCAACTCCTCGACTGCGTTGTATATATAGCCAACTGCTCAGCCTCATGTCAGGTGGGATTCTTAATAGTGTAGTTCTATTTGAAATGTTCAGTTACTTATTTACAGTGTCCCCAATTAGGACTACAGTACTAAATACATAGACATTTTAATAAAGTTATTGTTATTGTTATTTTTATTGTTATTGTTATTATTATTATATTATTATTATTATATTATTATTATTATTATATTATTATTATTAATGAATTTAAAGTGAACGAAAATCATCGTAAAACACCAGAGTCAAATCTAAAAGATGTCACCAGTGAGAAACAGTATTAAATTGTACGTAACTTTGGACCTTGAATGAAAATGCACCTCGAGACTTTCAAAGCGCTACGCGCTATCAGACTGCCAAGGTAGATACAAACCGGAAGTGAACCGAGAAAAGCTGAGTACTCATGAGTACTTATGGGACTAACGGTGCAAGGGCCATCGGTTGCACTCTGCACTATCTGCGAATCCGATGGTCTCACTAGTTTGCGGTCCTACAGTATCCCTTTCCTATAGCGTTCGATTGAGTAATCCCTGAAAATATAATTCGTTCGACGTATTTACAGGGCCTTTTGAATAGCTAAACTCAGTTTTCCTTCCCTTTTCTTCAAAACGACGAGAAGTACCCCAGCCCAGCTCCTGAAATTATCCCTTTGCAGGTCATCATAACTGGTAACCGCCGGGCACGGCTCCCCTGGAAAAATATTAAATGGTAGGGATTTTCTGGCGTACCTCCTGCTGGATTTTTGCCAGCCGGGCTCTTTGTACGAGACATTTCGTTGCAAGGCAGAGAAGATAGCCCCTGGGAACGAGGTTGGGTGAATGAATTGCGTGACTAACCGTGACTATTATATGCGTAACACTCGACAGAGCATCATGAAGCTGAGGTCAATTTTATACCTGTTGCTCACCACAGCAATCATAGCTGTTGTTAACTCTCAAATTCCTTTACCAAAACGCCCATTGAGATTTATTTACAAAGGAGGCGAGCCAAGCGCTCCAATTCATCTGACAGCGTTTGTAGATTTGACCTGTCCGGATAGCCAACAAGCATGGCCGACGGTCAAAAAGGTTGCAGATGTGTATGGACCCACAACCATCCAGTTGACTGTACAGTTGTTCCCGTTACCTTATCACACAAATGCATTTATGGCCGCTCAGGTGAGTCGTAAAGTTTTGAACAAGGCGAATTCGTTTTCCCTCACCCCCTTCCCTTTGGCTGCTGCATGTTTTTGGCGATTGCGTAACGATTTCAACCGGCTAAAAGAAAATGGCCGAATTTATATTAGGGACGAGTTATCCGTCTGAGACGAATTTCATGCCTGAGACAGGTAACTCATCTGCCTCAGACGGATGACTCATCTAGGTATAAATACGGTGTTTAGACGAATTATGTGGCTAAATTCGTCTTCAGCCAATTCGTCTGTCAACACGTCTCGGAATAATGATAATAATAATAATAATAATTAAAGATATATTAGGCCACATAATTCGTCTAAACACCGGATTGATACTTAGACGAGTTATCTGTCCAGGGATGCTAAATCATCTGAGATGGATAAATCGTCTTCTAATATAAATTCGGCATCTGATAATTCGTCTCTAGTATAAATTCGGCCATGTCTGAGAATGCATGGAAATCCCACTTAGTACTAAACTGGATCGAAAAGGAAAGTAACTGAAGTGGCCTACTGCACTTTTTATTAAATGTCTGGGCACGGCCTGTATGCTTACTTACGCCAAAGTTTTGAGCATAATTATTCATGCTGCATTTTAAGGACAATGCCTAATAAAAAAAGTTTGCGCAGCAGACTAGGACCGTGCGGAAAAAGTAGACCTTTGCAAGAGCTATTGGAATCCACAAGGAAAAATGGGGTAGCCACACATTTTTTTGAGAAAATTATCCTTGAATCTTAGCAAAAGTGCCTACATCAGCATTTTTCTGCAAAAAGAAGGACATTTCTTCACAAATTTCCTTAGAATACATTTATAAAATCTTAAAACTACTTGGTAAAAAGTAATATAAAAACCATTTTTGGTATGCTTGTAATGACAAATTCGTTAGAACAGCGTTCAGTGTCTCTGACAGCCTTCCACTGGTCCAGCTAAAAAATAGTCTAAATAGCTTTTACTCACAATAATTACAAAATGATCATGACTTAAATAGGCTTGCCACTTCCATTTTATAACATAAAATGTAGGAGGAAACACATGTTTCTTAAAGTTTTTCATCTATTTTGAAAACTTTATGGTGCCTGTTACATTTTTTTCTTGTCATCGCCCCTGTAAGTAATACATTTGTGCCTCTCACACTTGTTTAGCACACACTACACCACCTGCAGGTACATGTTTACAATTTGATTTCAGTATTAATAATTTTTGATGGTGCAGCTAATCATATACAAAGCCTGGGGAAAATGCACTGCTGGCAGGCTTATAAACCAGATTGGAATGGTTTGTGGAGAATTGGACAGTCATGTACATTACTTATCTTTCCAGCCCAGGAGGACTCCAGACTCCCATATGAAAAGGTTGGGGATATTCTAAAAAAGTGTGATTTAAACACCTAAAGGGGACCAATCTGGGCATGATTACATTTGCTGTTCAGGATAGGAGCTGGCACTAGTAGACCAGACTCAAGAGACCGGCAGAAATAAAACCTATAATAGGAAATAAGAGCTTTTTCAGTTACTGCTTCTTTGAGAGTACCCTAAAAGATACTTTGACAGTTAAAAATAGTTGTGTTTCTAAGAGAGACCTGTGAGAATCTTGATTTATACATCTAAATGAGAATTGATGGGAATACTTGACCTTTTCATATTGGAGTCTCCCTCAAGCCATCACATGGTTTTACACCTCAGGTACTAACCCATCAGATATTTAAAAAGCTCTTGCTCTAGAGTTACATTAACTTCACAATTTTGTTTTTCTCCTGAGACATAATCATGCCTTGTTAGGAAATACTTATCAAAGATTAGTGTTCAAATTTGAACAAGTTTTTGGGGGAGGATAGGGGGTAATCAGATCTTGACCATTTTGGTCTGAAATAGGGTATGGTTTGTGCACTCTAAACAGTTTCTGTTAAAGATTATGCCTGATAAATTTTATGCCTAATAATGTATTAGGCATGACAGTTTTTCTGAGAAGAATTAAGTACCAGTCATTTCCTATTAGAAGTGTGGTTTACTTAACAACTGGATTTTGATGCCAAATAACCCAGTAGATTCATTTCAGAGATGCCATCCTAAAGGAATCAAAATTTGTGAGGTTGTTCTTTTGACCTTAAAAAACGTCCTGCAAAGAAGAGATCTTCTTTTTCCCTAAAATTCCTAATATCGGCCAAAATATCGTAAAATTTCCAAAATAAGTCCTGGGGCTTATATTTTTCAAAGGCCCTTTTTGAGGGACGTTATTTTTTGGAGGGGCGTCAGCACACTGAGGCTTAGATCAAGGGAAATTTGTGTTTCCAAATCGATTGTGCTATCCTCATAGTTGGATTTGAAAAGATTACTGTCATTATTAGCATCATCATTGTCAATTCCACTGCCATCAATATTACCGTCGTCATCAGCAGGAGCAGTATTATAGTAATCATCATTGTTATAACTAAGCCCTTGTTAATTAATGAGTGAATACATCCTCCTTTTCAAATGTTAACTTAATATTTGCTCACATTTAGAGCGTGTATGCTGTGGAAGCCTATAATTCAACCCTTGTGATAAATTGGATGGATGTTGTATTTGAGAACCAGAACCAACTGTATAATTTCCAGACAATGGATAAGAACAGATATGATGTGATAAAGTAAGTTTTACATGTACATACAAGTCATGCTAATCAAAGTATATTATGCATTTAAGGTTTTCCTCAATTATTCCTTTCTTTATGGGGTGATCTTCTATAATTTCAAGCCTTTATTGTAATGATTTACAACCCTGCTTAAAAATGGATATAAAATATCTTTCCTTAAAGGTCTTTGAAGATCTGTAGTGTGAACGTTTTGTAAATCTTGTGATTTAGTCAGAGAGTCATTCAAGGATGAAATAACTGGGGTCAGATGTATGTTTATGTGTGTAGTGGGTTAGCTAGGAGGAGGGGTGAACTGAAACTTGTTTTGAATTATGTGACTTTTTAGGGAATCAGTCAAAGATGAAATAACTGAGTTCAGATGTAGGGGGATCCACTAGGTGTGAATAAATTCATGCTCACCCCCCCCCCCCCGTTTCCCCAACCAGCCTCTTTTTTTTTTCTGTACATGTAGCATTATAGCTGACTTGGGAAGTAAACTCAACATTGAGAAATTTGTCATCAAAGATGGACTGACCAACAGTGAATACAATGAACACACAAGGATATCTTGGAAGTATGGTTGTTCAAGTAAGTGTATTTTATTGAATATATTCAGGGACATTCAGACTGCAAGGCAAGGACCTCAGACTGCAGAAAAAGGTTTCAGCCCTTATCCTTCAGGCCACAAACTTTTTACTTGAAAAAGAGAGACCCATCAGGCCTGAGAGCATTTTGCATTGGCTGCAAACTAAGCCAGCTACAAGGGTCACTGCAAAACGTGGGCCCCCATTTGGACCCTGTTTGGACCCCTCCTGTACCCCTTTAGGATCCCCTTCTGGACCCCTTCCCGACCCCTCCGACCCCTTCTGGACCCCCCTTTTTTTCCTTTTTTTTCAGCTTTTTTTGTTTAAGCCTACTCAATCAGTGAAGTGCAGAAAAAATGCAAAAAAAACATGATTTTTTTTTTCTTCTAGAAAATACGGGCCTCTGATTTAAAAAAATAAACTCAGAACATAACACAATGAAATCTATTTAATCTGAGCTGAAATTTAAGAAATCAAATTGTAGAATAGTATATGGTGGCAGCCACACTAGGAGAGTTAACTGTGTTTATTTTTTGGGGTTAAGGTCAAAATTACCAAATAGGTTAGTTATTAAGAAACGATGTGGTTATATTTTATAAGCAATGGTACTAAAATAATTTATGAAGTAGGTGAACTAGGGTGCGTTTCTTTCGAATCAATGGTGCATCAAAGGAACCGAAGAATCCTCACCCAGAGTGGATTCTTCGGTTTCTTTGATGCACTTTGATCCGAGTGATCCTTGATTAATCTGTTTAGTAAAGAAACGCAAAATCTGTTTTCGGAATATTCGGGATTTAAGAATCCAATCTTAGATTTTCTGAAAGAAACGTATCGTAAATGTGCGGGCCCAGTAAATTGATGGTAGATTCGACTTATCACTTTTATTCCGTCGTATTACATGTGCATAACGAATCTTCAAGTGGCAGAAGTACACACACGCAATAAACAACAAATCACACCCACACCCACTCGCACTAGATTTAAATGTTTTATAGTCTCTTGGGACGTCTAACTTCCCGCCCGTAACACATCAAATATTTGTCGGCTTCTTCATCTTCCCCCACCAATGACAGTCATTAACCTCTGGCAATTGTGAGGGCGATTCTCCTCTTCGGCATTTCCTGGGTTCTTCCATTTCTTGAACGTGAGTAGTGTGCGATGGGGCACATCTTCCGTCGAGAATTTTATTGTTGTACTCCTCTAGTAGGTGTAGTTTCTGCACCGGTCTGTTTATCATTCCTTTCTTGGTTTGGACCCTTACTGTGCGAATGAAAGGGGAAACTGTATGCAGAGGAGTTAAAATAATCTGAATTCACAGGGTTGAGAAACAGACAAAGAGTTGTTTTTCTCCCAGAAATTGAGGTACTGTGTAACAAGAGGCAAGTGAATCAGAAGAGTTGCATCGTTAAGTTGGATCTACAATTTGATCAAACCAAGAGGCTACTTGTGGTTGGTGGACGTCTGCGTCTAATGGCTGATCCCAGTCTAGACCTCGAGTCCACAATATTTGAAACAGCAACTTTGGAATCATCAGAAATGGAGTCAGCAAACCCATAGGATCAAATGAATAAGCTAGTGGTAAAAGGGGATAAGTGACGTTTTTGGTTGTTTCTGTTACTCTCGCTCCAAATTAGCTGAATTTTTGCATGCGGCCTTCATTTCAGTTGAAAAACATTGCCCCGTAATTTTTTTCGCTGGCTTGCTCTTCGTTTTCGAGAAATAACGTCTGCAAAAAAGGCACGCTACTAGGAAAAACCGAGTGGATTTTTGCATCAACTAAAATTACGCGATTTCTCGAAAATGAAGCAAAACTTTAGCGGAAAAACTACAGGACATTGCTTACTACTAGTTTCGAGCTGCCGTTAACGGCCAACTTTTCTCCGCGTTGTTTCACGCTTTAAAACATTCAATTGTAATCCAGCAAAATATTGATCTTTCGCAACGTGTAACCTTCGAAAATGTCGACTACTGGTAAAAACCATTAAAACTTTGATTTCAGGTTAACGTGCGACCACAAAGACGTTAATTTCACTCAAATTACAGTCAAAGGTTTACTTCACGCAATGTGCAAGCTAGACACTCTTGATATCAGGTCATTTACTGACAGTTAGAATTTTGATTTCACATTATCACGCCACCGCAAGGACTTTGATTTCACTTAGAGAACAGCGAGAAGTTCATTTCACAACATGTAAGCTCAATTGAAAGGCCGCGTGCAAGAACATCCCCTAGATGTTTCGCTAAAATCGGACAAGGCCAAAACAGGTCCAAACTTCGCAGCTGACTTTAACCCTTAGGGTTAAGAGTTCCCAGTCTTATTAGAGTTAGGTTTAGGGTTACCACTCGAAACTAGGATTAGCATTGAAGGTTAGGCTTACAGAACAAGGTTAGGCTTAGCGTTTGCCGAAAAAAAAAGCGCATGAAACGGAAAATTTATCAGCAAAGGAATGCTGAAATACAGAGCAAAACTTACATTCGCAGCTGACTTTAACCCTTAGGGTTAAGAGTTTCCAGGGGTTACCGCTCGAAACTAGGGTTAGCATTGAAGATTAGGCTTACAGAAAAAGGTTAGGCTTAGCGTTTGGGCTCAGGGTTAGGGGTCGAGGTTCGCGCTTCGGATTAGGTTAGAGTTAAGGTCAGGATACGTTAGAATCTATTGCACGAATCGATACCTAAATCAAGTCAATGCCTAGTGCCTAGAGAAAGACGTTAAACGTTTTGCAAATAGCCTAAGTCAGTGATTTATAAAATGTTTCTAGGTGAAAGTATTTTTTTGGCCGGTACAAAACTGCTCGTTCCATGATTAATTCTGACAACACAGAAAGAGGAAGCCTTAAGCTAACACGCTGCTCATGCCGAAAAAAAGCGCATGAAACGGAAAATTTACCAGCAAAGGAACGCTGAAATACAAAGCAAAACTTACATTTGAGCTGCAGTTTTCTTCTTCCTAACCTGCGATCAGGCGTTCTTTGTCTTTTTTTCTTCACGGCGGGCTTGATCCTATCACAATTCAAAGCAATCATCCGCTTGGAAATCCACCATACACACTCACGGAACGCTTGCTTGCCAATTTAACCGACCTGCGTTCTTTTTTGGCCCGTAGAAACGGCTTTGAATCTGTTTAAATTAACTTTTCACCTAACACAGGTCAAATTCAAGGACTTTGCTGGCTGGCCGCCTTTCTCACCAGTTCCCGGCCGTGTTTGAGTCACGTTGTAAGTCACACACACATACACACACACAATAGTCACGGCGCTGGCTTTACGTATGAAAGACTATTATGGGATATCCCAGAAATTTTGGCAGCGAAGGATGCTTGATGGCTGAATTTCAAGAAAATAATAAGAGTCTAGAAAGCAGTTCTAATTTCCAAAACTGACACACGCCGAAGTTTAGCAAATGAGCCCTAAGTCCACGACAAATGCTTTGCTTTGGAAGAAGAAACGTTTCTAGACTCTACCGCCTGGCTCATTTGCTCCTCGATCAATGGCTATCGAATCTGCCAAGTATGCGTCAGTTTACTGTGCCTGTACAGTAATTGACGTCATGACATGGGTAAACCAACAAAATGACAGAATTTGACATCTACAGACTTTTATGTTCTTGATTCTTTTTCTCTGTTTTCATTTCCTTCAGTCACTCTATTCCTTCTCTTGCACACCAACTAAATTTCCAAGCCAGTTCTTTCAAACATGATGGAGTCGTCAGAGTCTTGGTTTGAGGAAATCACCAGGAATCCTACCATGCTTGAATTTTATACCCAGGCTTTTATAGCGAGCACCTCCGAATGAACATCAAGTCCTTTAACCAAGAACTTCGTGTATTCTTTTATTTATGACAAATAAGCATCTTTATTGATACTGAAGCGTGAATTATGGCATTTAGAAACTGGGAAACACTATCAGTCCACAGCTGTTACGTCGGAAAATTGCACTTCACTTATTGTCATGAAGCTCTCCAGAACCTCTAACTTCATTGGATCTTGTCAGCACAAAGTCAACATGAATGAAAGGATGGTAGGAGGGACCAAAACAGTCAATGTCCTACCTATATTAAGAAAATGTTATTAAACGGGGTCCAGAAGGGGTCGAGGAGGGGTTCCAAAAAGGGGTCCAGAGGGAGTTCAAATGGGGGTCCAGCGGGGGGGGGGGTCCAGATTGGGGATTCACATTTTGTACCGACCCCAGCAACTGTCAGTGGAAGTGTTTTGCTTAGGTCATGGCTTTTTTATGTAGATTTCTTGCGTGAATTTAATCCTTTAAAAAAGAGAGCAAGATCATTGAACAATTATGACTATGTTTATTATAACTGGATGCACACAGTTATTGCTACATGTAGATTAGTATGTATGGACATAAAAGTGTATTACCTCTGCCGTACAGTGGAACAGGCTCACATGTCCACTTACCAAAGTCACTCAAACTGAATGTCTTCTTACAGGCAGCATGTATTAAAATACAGGTTACATAGTGTTATCTAATTTTTGAGCATATTGGTGATATTACCAATCGATCTGTTATACAACTTGTTTCAGGGACTGTGTCGGGCACTCCATTCTTCTTCGTGAATGGTGTGTTTGTCAACCAAGCATCCTCAACTTGGACCGTAGAAGACTGGAAAAACCTCATTGATCCCCTTCTTAAATGAGAACCAAGGTGTATTGTAAGATTGTAGGACTTATTGTTTCCTACTTGTGCAATTAGTGCTTCTTTTTAGGTTGCAATACTACTGAATCAAATATGACATCTTGGCTTTGCTAACTTTGGATGGGACATATGTCATCCGCCGGTATACATACCCTTCTGATTTTTGGAGGGGAATGGGCAGAAATACATGGGATAACTTTTTTTCTTGTTAATTAAGATGTGAAGTAATGAAACCTTAACAGTTATGAAATTAAACTAAACAGTCTACTCCAAATGCCTCAGAACAGTCAAGTTGTTAAGTCCATTTCAGCATTATTAGTGTATTCTGTTTTCCCCTCTTTGAATCAGACTGGAGAATGCTGGGTGGATTGAGTCCATTATGTAACATTGTTATGTAACATGATTTATAGAAAAATTTATTTATCTAACGTTTGAATTAGCTTCCTTCATTTACCTTTACACTGTTCTTTACAGACCTCAGTGTTTTTTATATAGTTTTTCAATCGCATATATACAGAGCAAATCCAGGGGCTTTCAGACTGCAGTATAATTTGTCAGATGAAGATTACAAGTGTATTTTTTTGTTTTCTGAAACGATTTAATTTTAGCTTGTTTCAAAGAGGTGAGACAAAAAATACTGGGGGAGGGGTCGGTTCCGTGCATCATGCCCAACCAAATCCAATTATTGCTTGAATGACTAATTTACTACAACTCTGACATAAGACAGTCAATATTTTCTGGTTCATTGATATGTTTAGTGAATCCTGCCATACTTTGGTTATTATAACATGCCTTTAACAGAGTTACAATGTACCATTTTCCCAACATAATTATGTTCAGGTGGAGATGCAGCATAGAAGCTATCACATGCACTGAGCTATAACAGACCAGAAAGCATAAGATAACAAGAAGTTTAAAAAACTTAAAACCGCACTCTTTTAACTCTTTGGCGCTCACAAAAACACTACGTAATATTTAGCAACAACGTTTTGTGAGAAAACATTCACTCACTTACTCATGCCCTTTACGCCTATCTGACGGTCCTTTGCCATGAACTTGATGCCCTCCCAGGTCTTCCCCATCTCCTTTATTTCCTTCTCAACTGTCCGTCCCCATGTGATCTTAGGGCGACCCCATTTGCGTTTCCCTTCTGGCGTCCAGTGCATAGCAGTTTTTGTAATGGAAGCTTCTTGGCGGGTGACATTGCCAATCCACCTCCAGCGTCTCCTCATCAGGATGGTAGCCATTGATTCGGTTCCAAACCGTTCAAAAAGATCTTTGTTGGAAATGACATTGGGCCAAAAGATGCGTAAAATACGCCGAAGGCTTTTAGTGTGAAAGGTGGAGAGCTTTGATAGATGCTTCTCCGTTAAGCGCCAACATTCTGAGCCATACAGGAGAGTTGTGAGGACGCAGCTGTGATAGAGCTTCAGCCTGGTACGAGTGCTGTAGGTGGAAGAACGCCATACCTTATTCATCACATCGAGCGAATTTCTGGCCTTGTTGAGATGGCTCTGGATGTCCAGGTCAGTTCTTCCATCTCTACTGATGATGCTGCCGAGGTAGGTAAATCTGTCTGTGTAATGAAGCTCTTCGTTATCAATCTGGACTGGTCGTGTGTTGGTAGCGTTCAGTGCCATAATTTGCGTCTTCTTGCTACTGATGTTCAGGCCAACTTGCTTTGCAAAGGTGTTAAGGTGTTGCGTCTTCTCTTGTATGTGGGTGTGGGTGTGTGATAGTAAGGCTATATCATCAGCGTAATCCAGGTCTTCCAGGTAAGAGAAGGGTGTCCATCTGATTCCCCTGACCTGATCTTTAGTGGTGCGATGCATGATCCAGTCTACAACAAGGTTGAAAAGAGATGTAGACATTACACACCCCTGTCTGACACCAGTGTGAACTTCAAATAAGATGTCCCCATCACCAACACAGCAGGTAAAGTTGTCATAGAAGCTTTTGATGATCTCAACAAGGTCGGGAGTGGGGGGGGGGGTTCCATACGCTCGTAATAACTTCTAGAGGCTGTGCCGGTGCACACTATCAAAGGCCTTGGCGAAATCTACAAAGTTGACAAAAAGAGTACGCTGCCATTCAATACTCTGTTCAATAATATTTCTCAGTGTGAAAATATGATCAATACAGCCCCTTCCTCTCCTGAAACCTGCCTGTTCTTCACGGAGTCTATGGTCCACAGCCAGTGATAAGCGCTTCATGATGACCTTCGCTAAGATCTTGCTAGGGGTGGATAATAGTGTAATGCCGCGCCAGTTGTTACAGTCAGACAGAGCTCCTTTCTTTGGTATCTTGATGATGACACCCTTATTCCAATCAGGAATTTTCCTTCTGTCCCATATGGTGTTGAAAAGTGGTTGCAATATGCTTGCCGTAGTCATAGCGTCTGCCTTGAACAACTCAGCATTGAGGCGGTCTTTGCCAGGTGCCTTGTGGTTTTTTAGAGAATTAATGGCTGCAATGATCTCATCTTTCTTTGGTGGTCCGGTGTCAACACTTAAGTTCTCCTCAGCTTCTGGTATAACAGGCTCCTCTCCTGGTGGTGGTCTGTTGAGGACTTCATTGAAATGCTCTACCCAACGTGCTCCTTGGTCTTTTTCAGAGGTGAGGAGCTGCCCTTGTTTATCTCGTATGGGGACATTTCTACTGCCATTATATTTTCCACAGATCAGTTTAGTGACTTTATAGACATTTTTCTGCTCTCCTTTTTGTGCCGCTTCCTCTGCTTCTTTTGCTAGATCTTCCATATATGCCCTTTTATCTGTTCTGATCTTTCTCTTGACACGCCTGTTGCTTTCTGTGTAAGCCGTTCTATACTTCTCTCGAAGTCTGGCTGACTTGCTGTCATTGATCTTCTTCTTCAGCTGCCTCGATAGCCTGCCACGTGTCTCGTGTAATCCATTCTTTCTTCTTTCTCGTCTTTTGCATCCCCAGACAGGTCTTACTTGCTTCATCTAATATGTTCTTCACTTGCTTCCACTGTTGATTTGAGAAAACATTACCTGGAAACAATTAAGATTGGAAACAATAGAGATTGCGTGATTCAAAGTTGGCTCAGTGCCTGGGTTGTAAGAGATTTTATTTCACATTTTTGGCATAGCGTGGTTGCGTGATCTGTAATCGGAGACTTTTGTTTACCTAGCTTGAAGGAGAAAAGGTCTCATAATTGACTTTTCTAACAAAGATATATTTGCATATGTTCAAAGGGTTTTGAGCGCCGAGGTTTTGTTTTTTTCCCCAGAAAACTCCACCATTGCTTCTGGCGAAGTAAACACGATCTTATTTATCACCGTAAGGGCATTCCAGTAAACACTATCTTATTTATCACCATCAGCGCATTCCATGGCTGACACCAGACATAATACCTGCTTTAGCGCATTGAATATTCCCTTCAAAAGTGAACATGCAAGCAAAACGAAAATACAGCTTAACTCTGGATAATTTTAGCCTTAGTGGCCAGCAACTGGTCCTACCGGTAAGTTACATTCTTTATCCTTGTAAATGTCCTGATGTGCATCTCCAAGGGATTTTGGCCCAGTTTTGACCAAAGAGACATTTCACACAGACGGCCATGTTCTGTCTGAATAGTTAATTTGCTAACTGGACAAAATGCTCCTGAGGGGGGATATGACGAAAAGAGCTGAGAAATGGCCTGTAATTGGCTGATGATGACATCATCTGGTGACGACAATTGGCCGAGTGGGAGTTTGGGTCTGGTCACAGACAAAACTAAAAAACAAGAACCGCGGTGCGGTTGTAACCGCGCTCTTTTATTTTTTTTTAATCTTTATGCGAACGTTCAGCTCGTAAAACGTGAAATAGTTACCGCTGTCATCTACTGTTACATAACGACCGAATTTCATTACGCGAAACGTAACTCTCGCTGCCCATATGCTAAAAGACGTATCTGATTACATTCTTTGCATAGCGCGAGTCTAGTGTGACTTGTAATCCGAGAATTTTGTTTACGTCTAAAGAAAAAATGCGAGAGGCGCGGTGGCCTCATGGTTAGTGCGCTCGTCTCCGGATCGAGCGGTCCGGGTTAGAGCCCTGGCCGGGGACATTGTGTTGTGTTCTTGGGCAAGACACTTTACTCTCACAGTGCTTCTCTCCACCCAGGTGTATAAATGGGTACGGGCGAAATTAATGCTGGGGGGTAACCCTGCGATGGACTAGCATCCCATCCAGGGGGAAGTAGAAATACCCTCAGTCGCTTCATGCTAAGGAAACCGGGATAAGCTCCGGCCTAATGAGCCACTTGGCTCGTAAGCAGACTTTACCTTTTTTACCTAAAGAAAAAATACCTTGACCTTTCAAACGAATATAAATATACACATGTTAAAAGGGTTTTATACGAGCGCTAAGCTTTTAATTTTTTTCCCCGAGTGTGTTATGCTTAAACTGCCACTATGACAAAAATCGCCTCTTTTCTATCGAAGCCATTTTAAAGCATAAACAAGTACCCTGCGCGAGAAGAAAAATGCATTTTACTTTTTTCAATAGCTCACTTTGGAAAAGAGTGATAGCCTGGGGACGAAGTCGCGCCGCAAGCGCTTATGGGATTATTTGGGGGGACGCAGGTCAAAACAAACATGGTGGAATTTGATGCGGAATGTCATAGCGTGGATTGTAGTGGTGACAGCGTGGTCTTGACAGAACTAGAGATAGCAATAAGATCGAAGTCATTGTTTTAGACGATCAAAAGTCAGGAGAGTTGAGAAGAATTCGAACGGCGTGTTATAAACAAGATTTAAGAAGAAATATAAAAGGAGTACGAATTCTCGAAATTATCACTTTTTACCAGAATGCATTACGGCTTTTTACCAGAATGCATTGCGTTTTTTACCAGAATGCACTGCGGTTTTTTACCAGAATGCATTGCGCCTTCTACTAGAATACATTGCGCCACGACTGCTCCTGACACCGAACAACACGAGGTTGTGACACCGTCGTGCTGGCGTCCTTTTTCGCGTGGATTGCAGTTGAGAAAGGTTAGTGGTTATGGTTTGCTTTAATTTACCTGTAAAGACTGTAAAGCGATGTGAGCAATATCGTGTTTGGCTTTCACAACCCTTGCTGTTGTCGTTAATGCAGAATTATCTGAAAGATTCGATTAATTGTCACACAATAATTTAAAACTTAGTACGTCAATTTCCTAGCAGTCTCGCATCCTTCGTCAAATTCTTAATGATGGGAAATCGCCGGTACTTAAGCTTGTAGAATAATTAAAACAAACGAGAACCGTAGAACACACTAATTTATATCTGCTGCGATCGATTTGTTTCCATCCAAACATGAATTTAAGCTAAAACTTCAGCATTTTCACATATCGCCACGGACGCGTCCTCACCGCTGGTCCTTATCAGAGTCTGTCACATTCGATTCTAGAGACATGTGCGTATCAGTTCAGAATT
>CM042753.1:20853786-20858786 GCA_022496165.2 Catalaphyllia jardinei
TTCATCAAAGTACTGCTGGAAGCGTTCGGGAGAGTTATGCTGTCTGTAAATGATACCGCAAATTACATTCTTTTTCTTTACAAGAGAAATTTCTATCCATAAGGCTTGAAATGCTTCAGTAGACGTTTTTTCCAGAACTCTGTAGTTATGTTTATCATCAATAAATGGAGCAACACCTCCCGAAGGCAGAGGTGTTGGGACATATTCAAAGTTATACCCTGGGATTAATGGTGTAAGGATATCTACATTTGAATTGGTAATTTTGGTTTCCGAAATTCCAAGTACGTCAAAATGAAATTCAAGTTCTTCTAGAAGATGTGTTTGAAGGTTCTCTAAATTTCCTTTTAGGCTAAACTGTCGTTGTTGTTTTCTTGCAGACAATTTGGAAATCTGCGCCACCAACAACACGAGGATGTCATACAGTCTTTTCGTGTGGATTCCACTGAAATTTTGTTTTGATTTACCTGTAAAACGATGTGCAGGAGAGCGTGATTGACTTTCACAACTCTTGCTTTTGTTTTTAATGCATTACGTGAAAGTTTGCGGTAAAAATCTAAACGCCCTGGTCTGGACGATTAATTGTCACATCTTATTTTAAACTTAGTATGTCATTTCTTAGCAGTCTCGCTCCGTGGTCTTATTCTTAAATCAGATGAAGAGAAATCGTCGTTACAAAAACTTGTAGAATAATTAAAACAAACGGAAACTGTAGAACACGCTTATTTCATGTATGCTACGATCAATTCCTTTTCATCCAAACATTAATTTAAACTTAAGTTTTAGTAGTTTCACATATCCGGCGATCGACTAGCCTGCGAACCCAGACGTATTTCCGGCTGTCATTGGTGCCGCCAGCAGAGACAAGCGATAGCCGGAAATAGTTCGCAGGCTAGCGATCGACGCATTTTCAATACTGTCAACACTCTAGACTTAATGCGTACTTGTACAGAATTTATAACTGAAATTTCTGGTCCTACAATTTCCACATCTTTCAAATTTCATCTTCTGGATTTTCTGGTACAGTTGGGGGCGGGAGGGGGGGGGGGGGTAGATGTGTATTCTGTGTGTGTATGTGTATGTGCTTTATTGTCTCGATCCCTTGTCACGCCTCGCCATCGATTCATCATGATGCATGAAGTTGATACATACAAGGACAGATTTTAAGTTACACACCACGACTTGACACGACTTAACAAAAAAAGGTTATAATGTAAGACTTGGAACGCGCAGATAGATCAATGACTACGTAAAATATGTCATTATCAACAGAATGTGCCGCAGCATTACTATCTCTTACACGTGAATGCGGACTTGGCAAAATGAGGAACAAATAGTTGAGAAATAGACGAAACGACAACACACAAGGCTGGGAGTTCTGCAGTCTTTGATATCGCCTTCGAAAGGGAAGGAAGCAAAAAAAAAAGAGTTATTACAACACGGGGTATTCGTATGTGGTCACCCATCCATATGCGAACCCCGCCTGACAGGGCGTAACTTTGCTGAGCAGACGAGACGTGGTATAATGACTCTCAACTTGGAAAATGGACCGTCTGTAAACATTGACAATTTTGATGCTACTGACTTGAGGAGTGGGGTGAATAGGGGTATGCAGATCCACTGATCCATGTTTTTTTCGCCAGATCCATCGACCCGCCAAAATTTTTGTTCAAATCCGAAACCACAACCACACTCGTAAACAGAAGCATGAAGGTTCAAAGGTAAACTGGTACATGCCACTGTTAATTTCACCCAAAGGTAAAGAAGGCAATATGCTTGATGACTTAACAACACAATACAAATCTAATAACAGTCTTAACGCCCGAGTTTAAATGAAATTCTTTCGAAAAAAGAAATTATTTGGATGAACTCATTTAAACATTCCGACCAAGGCTGAAGAAAGATCTATGATCCAAATTTCGTTTAGGACCCAAGATCCGAACATAAGACAGACACAATCCGGAATCCGTGTCAAAAATTACAGCTGATCCACGATCCACTGTGTTTTCAAAATCCGCCAGTCTGCTCAATTAACAGCAAAAAATTACAATCTGTGCGATTTTTAAGGCGAAGCTGCGTCGATCCGAAAACCTATTCACTCCCTCCCCGCGGGCGCCCCCCCCCCTCCTTGAGGTTTTAATCCGTAGGTTAAGTTTAAGGAAGAAATAGTGCAAAAACGAAACGGTAAGAGAATGCAAGAGGAGATGTGCCGCCGTTGAAAACATTCATGAAGTTATCGGTCCGAGAGACCAAGTTATCCTCGTCCGAGAGACCGAGACGATAATAAAGAATTAAAGTAACGATTCTTAACCCCTGCTTCTTGTCCAATCACCAAAGCAAGCAATAATTCACATTTTCATTCCTCTCATATTTACGCTCTTTATTTTCCCAGCTAATATCAGTGATTTTTTCTCTCTTTGTTAACTTTTCTCATCTTAGAAATTTAAAACAAACAAAACAATGCATTCAGAGTCACTATACCACAAGGACAGCACCACGTCTCGTCCGCACAACAAAGTTAAGCCCTGTTGGTTGGGGCTCGTACCAGGATGGGTGACCATATAAGAATACCCCGTGTTGTATTAACTTTTTTCCCCCTTCCCTTTCGAAGGCGATATTAAAGACTGCAGAACTCCCGGCCTTGTGTGGTGTCGTTTCTTCTATTTCTCAACCATTTGTTCCTCATTTCGCCATGTCCGCATTCACGAGTATTTATATTTTACAACATCGTACTGTATAAATAAAAACAGCGGAACACGTCGTTCGAATTCTTCTCAGTTCTCTTGACTTTTGATCGTCTACAACAATAACTTCGATCTTATTGCTATCTGTAGCTCTGCTGAAACCTTGTCGTGACCACTACAACCCACGCTATGACATTCCGCACTAAATTCCGCCATGTTTGTTTTGACCTGCGTCCCCCCCAAATAATCCCATAAGGGCTTGCGGCGCGACTTCGTTCCCAGGCTATCACTCTTTTCCAAAGTGAGCTATTATCTCTTTTTGTTCCAGAGATATTATGCCAATTAGCCAAGTGATGATGTCATACACAACCAAATTTTGATCAAATGTCATGAAAAAGGATATCTCAGCCAATTTGTACCAGAAATGTTTGAATTTTTGCAATAAGATCCTACTAAACGTGCTCCACAACTAAAGCTTAACAGTTTTGTTACCATGGCAACATACTGGGTTCCAGACCTTCCTAATATTAAAGGCATTTCTGGCCACCTTTGGCGTCCCATTTTGTTCATATTTGCAAATGTTGCCTCATATACATCATCCAACTGGCATATAAATATGTTAGCTTGAGGTTGTGGCCTTGTTAATGTTTTTTCGGGCTGAAAATCACTTACATATTGAAATCAAGTGGGTGGGGACTGGAAGAGAGTGAGTTGCCATGGGAACAAAATGTTTTACAGCCGTAGGTGTGTTTTCTGTAGAACTATTAGCCTACCAAGTTTCAATGGTCTGTGCTGCAAATTGGCCAAGATAGCTCTATTTATATAGATGATGTTATTTTGCGTTGAGTATATGACATCATCAATCATCTCATTTGCATATTCTGCACATTTTTCAAACTTAAATATCTCCGGAACCAATGCAGGTATTTGCAAACAGTAAACGGCGTTTTCATCCTTTCATATTATTCATTGTGATCCACCTAAAAAATCTAAAGGTAAAAATTTGATCGTAGTGGCACTATAACACTGTAAGCTTAAATTGTGATTTTTTTTATTTTTTGGCGAAGTTTTGCAAAATTGTGAAGAATAGTTTAGGCGCATTTATGGAGTATACAAATTGCTAATAGGATTATATATGTAACAAACTAAACTAGTCTGATTAAATATTTTGATCTATACGCTAATACACTACCTGCAAACTTGTTCATTGTCTATTTCTATTTGAAGTGTAAGACGATATCAATTGGGTATGACGAAACTTTTAAAGGCTTTTAAGTCATTTCTGCATCCCATGTGACCGATATTCAATGATGGTCTTAGATATCACATAACGGTCGCATAACACAAAATGGGCCATACTAGTGAAAACAAAGATCAGTCTAGCTTTAGCTGTCCATGGACCATTTTTTTGTCTCCTCTTCTGAGCTAACGATATTTACTTGGGAACCCCCTGGACTTGAGTGCTACTGAGTGCTAATAAAAACAACTTCATTTTGGGATACAAATCAAAGTAACTAACTAAAACCTTTATGTAGGTGTCTATGTATTTAGCCTAGATAGACTAATTGGGGACACTAGAAAAATAGCAACACTAATTAACATACAGTACTTATAAAATTTGAATGGAAAGTTGAAAAGACTGATCCCCGCTCCACAGAGTACCCCACTCCATGGACTACCCTTTGGACTACTCCGTGAACTACCCTATGGACTACAATGTACCTCCATGGACTGCCCTTCATAAACAACCAAATTTACATTTACGGGGATGGAAAACAGCTGTCAATTTCTTTCCGACTTCCTTGACCGACTTCCTTGACCCAGTCTTAATTTCATCAGCCACATACCAAAACCCCATTTTCTGAATGGGCTGTTGATTACTTTCTTTTCAATCTGCTTCAAGTGTTTGCCATCGACATTGACATTAGCTGAAAAGCAGTTTTTTTAACCTTCCTTACATCTGGAGAAATTGAGATCATGCGGAAGATGACGCACCGACATTACTTAGGTGAACTAAATTAATCTTATGATAACTTTTACAAATATTAATGTCGATGGCAAACACTTGAGGCAGATTAAAGAGATTGATATTCAACAGTGCTTTACCGAACAGCATTTTGGTTGGTGGCCGATGAAGTAATAGAGTGAAAACGAAAAAAGGCTGGGACAGGTAGGCTTCTTGTGTCTCTTTGGTTGTTTATTTAAGGTAGTCCGTGGGGGTGGCCTATAGGGTAGTCCACGGAGTACTCCCTAGGGTAGTCCGCAGAGTGGAGGTCAGTGGGTAGTCTGCAGAGCGGGGGTCCGTCTTTTCAACTCTCC
>CM042753.1:20863786-20888786 GCA_022496165.2 Catalaphyllia jardinei
CTAACTCAATACCAAAACCCATCGTCAACGATTAGACAATGTTATCAGCCATACAGAGAGGAGTTGCCTCCCCCATCGTACGAGAGTGTTGTAAACCAGAACTTAGCTTTGCCAAGTGCTCCGCCCACGGAGACAGGAACACTCAAGCTTTCTGTTTAATATTAGTATAGTACACGTACCAACAAATACAAAGAAAATAATAGAACTGTACTACTTAATATTTTTGTCGATGTTCTTAAATTACTCAATAATAATAATATCAGAAAATAACTTTAAACTAAATGTGGAGTTCAAAGTGTTTGCTTGTTGAGTTTTAAAGACAGTTTGTGTCAAGTTTGTGTAAGATTATTACTGAAATTTTTGCATGCTTAGAAAGCTTCGCCTCGTGGGCTACTTGTAATTTAATAGCTCACCTCAAAAATTTCATCCATATTTTCCTGCCTCCTCTTCGCTTCTTTTTTGCAGTTACAATTATTTTGCGGTTACGAACGACAAATTAAATCCGGCAAAACAGATATGATGACATCAACAGAAGTGCAACATGCATTTTACTTTCATGAAAACGTTGCAAAATTGCCCTAGCCAGGTGAAAAAGCTACAGTCTATTGCGCATCCTGTACCCGTACCCAGTCTCCTGCTACTAACTCCTGTTTCTTGTGGTTACGTGGCCAGCGTCAAAATTAATAATATTTTATTAAATTTCATATTATTTTTAATAATAAATTCATATTCAATTAACATAATAAACCAATTTAGGCTCTGCAGACGAGAATGACTGCCTAGGCGAAAAATACGTCAGCATTACGTATGTCCCTCTTGTACCATTTTTCCGACTCCTCTTTTCTTGTGGTCACGTTGTCGGCGTACACGACATTTAATATGTGTAGCACTGGTCACGAGAAAAATATTTTAAAAAAATTCAATTTTTTTTACTAAACGAGTCTCGATTTTTAAGAAACGAGACTCGTTTCTCTATCATTGAAACGATCGTGGTGGTTTGGTATCGTGTCTCAAGGTTTCTAGGAAACCACCACTCGGATCAAGCTGCCATCTGGGAACAGAACACGAAATCGTGACTTTGAAACGAGTCTCGATGAGGAAATGAGACTCGATGGGAAACCGCCAAGATCGTCACTCATTTGTTCAAACTGAGACTCGTTTCAATGATTGAGAACCGAGTGAGACTCGTTTCAATGCATGATTAAGAACCGAGTCGAATTTTTCGTTTATTAGACTAATTAATTAATTAAGTATTGATTGTTGATAAATAATAATTATTAATTAATTTATTCTTTAGTATCAACAAATAATCTGAAATCAAAATGAAAATAGGAACAGTCCTTTTCTCCCCAGTGCGCCTCGTCGTAAAATGTGACCACAAGAAACGGAAGTTCTGCTTTGGGAGTCTCAATGCTGTCGCATTTTCATCTCAGTGCCATGGTGCCCAGCGTGATAGATTTATGATCAGACACTAAAGTTTCCATATAAGCGTTTACAAAACCTAACTTAATATGCATGTTCCACTTCTCCTGATGTCATTGTCTTTTTTTCTAAATCACCCACCCTCTTCCTCAAAAGTTGAATGGTCTACCCCTTCGGCAATCTCTTTCCCGGAGCCCACTTGCAATTTGGGGCGTAGCTACAGTTTTCGGGATGTTTAAGGTGGTTGAAATAATGTGACATTCTGCGTCCGCTATGATTTTTCACAGAGTGCAAAGGGAATACATGTATTCCTTTGCAAAGCGAGATCAGTAAATGTCAGTCATCTCACACCCCGTGTGAGAAACGCCTGAATTCTGACCATTTCAGTTATTTCTGTTATATTTCTGTCCATAATTTAAAAACAATTTTTCATAAATTTGCATTTTTAAGTAGACACCTTGCCTTTTTATTTTAAATCTTTGTGACTGACATTACAGGCTTAACACCTGTTACCTGTTACCTATCCTCCGCGTGCCATGTGGCACATAGTGCCTCCTCCGAAGCTTTCCATGTCTGTCTGTCTGCTGCAACGCCTCGCACCTCGTCCCACGAACCCCATCCTCCTTTTTTCATCACCCTCTCTACGGTCCTTCTCCACGTTGTCTTTGGTCTCCCCCTCTTTCTTTTTCCCTCCGGTCTCCAATTTAACGCCGTCCTTGTATCGCTCGTTCTGTCCTGCCTTAGTATGTGGCCAATGAACTTTCATCTTCTTCTCTTTACTTCCTGACTCACTGGTGACATTTCCGCCTTGGCTAGTAACTCTTTGGTGGTGATGTAATCTTACAAACGTATGCTGTAAATCTTCCGAAGGCATTTGTTTTGAAACACGTTGAGAACGTGTTCATCGCTCTTGGTCATTTTCCAGGTCTCACATCCATACATCAAGACAAGCAAGACGAGGGTCTTGTACAATTTCATCATCTTCGTTCTCTTTGAGATGCTCTTGGAGTTCCAGATCTTAATTAGCCTACCATACGTCCCTCTTGCCTTTGAAAGTCCGTTCTGTAAGTCCTCCATCCCGCCTCCTTCTTTATTAACTTTGACGCCAAGATTGGTAAACTCCTTTACTTCTTTGATGTTTTTACCCACTATGCTGATAGGTGCTTGATTCTTCGCATTAATTCGTATGACGTTGGTCTTGTCAAGGTTTATTTTTAGGCCGACCCTTTTGGCTTGTTGTTAGTCTCCATCTTATGTCGTTCTCCCCCTTGCCGACAGTTCTTCTCATTATCCAGTCCATCACCATAAGAAGGATGAATCCAGACATGTTGCAGCCTTTTTTTACACCGGCCTTAATATCGAACCATTCACCTCTCTCGCCTTGGTCCTCTACTGCACATTGTAAATGCGCATAAAACAGCTGTATTATCCTTATGATCTTCTCAGGGATGCCGTACTTCCGCATGATAATCCAATAGGCTGTCCCGGTGTACCGAGTCGAAAGCTTTCTCAAAGTCTATAAAGTTCACGTATATAGTTGCTTGCCACTCGTTTTGCAATTACTTAGAATGAACACTTGCTCTGTTGTTCCTATCCCTTGCCTATAACCAGCTTGCTCCTTCCTGAGTCGTTTCCCTTCTTTGGTAACTTGATTATCAACCCTTTCTCCCAAGCCTCTGGAATAACCTCGAACTTCCATATCTTCGACAACAGCTCGTGTATCTTTATTGTTGAGAATTATATGTCCGTCTTCAGTAGCTCAGCGGTGATGTTATCGATGCCGGGTACTTTCCCACTTTTCAATCTTCTAACTGCCTCCTCTACTTCGCCTAGTTTTGGCTCAGTGTCTGCAATCTCTTCTATTACTTCCTGGAAATCGAGCTCTTCTTCGTCATCATCTTCTACATTTCCCAAAATTTTATCATTGCGCGTTTTGCTGCCTTTGAGTGGAACAAACTTCTCAAAATTTTAATGATGGTTTCCATTTCTGCTAAGCGCTTGACTTCCGCTTTTTGGAGTTTCTTCTTTAGTCTTTTCCTCGTTTTTTCACTGATTTTACGTTTCGTTGGCTGTACCTATATTTCAAAGGGAACGTTCCTCTAGTGTCGACTGTTCCTCGTTTTTGTGTTCCTTTTGACCATAAGAGGACCAGATTTTTTTGCAAGGTAGGAACAAAACGTTCACTCTAAAAGAAGAACATTTAGTCCCGAGTTCCCAACTGTAAATGGACCACATTGTTCCCAAATTGGTCATTTAGGACTGTTTTGTTCCGAGTTCCTATCTGTGAATGGAGCACATTGTTACCAAATTGGTCATTTAGGACTGTTTTGTTCCGAGTTCCTATCTGTGAATGGAACACATTGTTCCCAAATTGGTCATTTAAGACTGTTTTGTTCCGAGTTCCTATCCGCAAATGGAACACATTGTTCCCAAATTGGTCATTTAGGACTGTTTTGTTCCGAGTTCCTATCTGTGAATGGAACACATTGTTCCCAAATTGGTCATTTAGGACTGTTTTATTCCGAGTTCCTATCTGTCAATGAAATAAATTGTTCCTAAATTGGTAAATTAGGACTGTTTTGTTCCGAGTTCCTATCTGTAAATGGAACACATTGTTCCCAAATTGGTCATTTAAGACTGTTTTGTTCCGAGTTCCCATCTGTGAATGGAACGTGTGGTTCCTAAATTAGTGATTGGGGAACACACATCGGACCATTTTGATTCGCACTCCCATTTGAAGCAAACAATAGGGCGCGCACAGTCCTGCTTGGGCAAGTTTGATTGTATCTAGCTGTCATGAATGTTGCACAATAGTAATGAGGACAGGCAAGTAAGGGCATGCCTTGGCAAATACAAACATATATATATGCAGTTCCTTTGTTTGTCATCGGTTCCTGTTGGCCAAATGTTCTAAAACTGAAGGCAAAATGAGCAAGAAGTACAGAGTCAATTGGTCCGATATCGATGGAGCATCACCAAAACCAAAACGCCTTCACCTAGAAAGAGACGATGCCGACAGTTTGTACCATTGCCCCATCCAACTGTGCGAACATGAAGGATTTCAAAGCCAACACGGGTGTAGGAAACTCGTCAACAAGCATAGTTGGTTCTTTTATTTCGACGAAAAACCTCGCGTAGACTTAAAGCTTGCCGCAAACTCTTTAAAAGTGCCAACAAAATCGTCCGCCTCAAGTACAAATGATGATAACGTATCGTCTACGCGTTCAAAACCCGGCGCTGGATCAATGCCTTCCTTGTCAACTTCCAGTCAAATAGGCGAGCAATTTGCGACTTGGCTTTCTGGAAGTGGCGGCGGTTACAAGAAAGATCGTCCCGCTCAGCAAATTGTCAACAGATGTTTGAAATTTCTCAAGTTTTGCTGCGAAGAGGAGGAGGAATTAAATTTCGAAGTAATGGATTTTAGCCTGTGTTCTCCAAGCCTGTTGTTTAAGTTTATTAACTATTTACAAGAGGAGTTCAAGCTCGGACATGGCGGGAGATTGGGTTACATAGATGCCATTTCGGAATTGATCGACTTCAGAAAGGTCAACGGGGCATCAGATGGAGTTCTTAGAAAATTATCTGCTACGGAATTGTACATCAAGAGAGCACGCAAGGCAAAGATGATGAGATTACAATGGACGCAAGATCTCGATGTCGAAACATTAGAGGCCAGGGGTCACTGGGCCACCATGGAAGAACTATGGGTAAATTATGGGTAAATTACACGAGCATAATCGAACAACTAACGAGCAGTGCGAAGTGAATACGAAATTTCTGATTTTTGAAATAGCCGCCATATTATGACGTCACATGGTTATCAAATCTGATAACGATCCCGGACTGTTAACTGTAACATGGGGTAATGTACCAGTCAAAGTAACCCCCCCCCCCCCATCCCAGGATATACATGGGGCTTAGTTTTAATAGCGTGCAAAAAGCCACAAATGCCCCACCATAGACCCTTTGCATAAATGGTGAGGCTAAGGATGTATGAGTATTGCTATTCAAATTTAGGCGCCATTTATGCAGAGGCTCTATGCGGGGCAAGAAATAGTGATCTAATCGGCTTCACAAATAAAATGAAGAATATGAAGACAGAAACCGACACAACGTAAAATGTTTTTTTGAAGGTGTGCTATATTTGGGCTGGCCAAACCAGCCTTCTTCAGGTATACATTGGCATGTGTTTTTATGTAGCATATTACCGGAAATACGTAAAAATAGTTGAGAGTGTAAATTAAAGATAAACGTATGGTGAAATAAAATAATAAGTTAACATAATAAAATGAAACAATTAAAATGTTTCTTCACGGATGTTCAGCCGGTAGTTAAAACCGCCTTTTTAAGTTGACAGGGCTGGAATCTCTGAAACTGGCATTCTTAAAATTTCATTCTGCCGCCGTGTGAATTATTCAACTACAAACATTCAGTTGCCCCAGGATGGGGTATTTTCTGCTATTCCACTGCATAATTAATTAGCTCGTGGCAGAAGTTTTCATTATGCGTTCGAATTCCCCCGTTTCCGCACACGCATATTGAGGTGTTGATGCTTTGCGGTCTTGGAGTATATGTTTTATCGCCCTGCCTGAAACGTGGTCATTTTAACCGTACTCCAGGACGACGCCTAACTTTCGCGAACCGCCCACCACCCCAAGTGGCGGTTGACAGCACTCTACGTTTTATCCTCGTTGCATGCCTATTGCCTCAGCAGTCGCGAAATCTTCTCATAACTTAACCTTATGCGATGAGGTAATGATTATGCAGTGAGGAGATTATACTATATTGATCCAACGTATTCCAGCAGGATTATCGTTCCGGTTACTTGTAGTCAGAAAGGTTGCCTTTACGGAGCAGCGAAACAAAAAGTCATCGGCATCTCAATATTAAAGCGTTTGCCTACTTAAATCCATGCCCTAAATTAATCGATGTATTGATTTGAAGAACAATAAAACGGATCCCACAAATACCTGTGA
The DNA here is from genome assembly GCA_022496165.2 of Catalaphyllia jardinei. NCBI lineage: Eukaryota > Metazoa > Cnidaria > Anthozoa > Scleractinia > Caryophylliidae > Catalaphyllia > Catalaphyllia jardinei. Next base: position 20,870,185 of record CM042753.1, read on the forward strand.
ACACTTGTGTCCGTTCCGATGTGCCGAAATGTACCCAGAAGTCCTTGTGGGAACCATCACCGCCATCTTGGATTAGAACGAATTCCCTACTAATGCCCCGCATTCCACAGAACAAAAGCGACAAAACGCGCAAATCCCCCACATACTGGGGACTCAAAGAGCTGCCAATATGGTGATAAAACCCACTAAAGCCCCACATATCCCGGGGTGGGGGGGGGGGCGGCCCCCGGGGTTTACTTTCACTGGTTGCATAACCAGTTCGAAAGCCGTATGCAACATGTATTTCTCTTCTCACATCTATTTTACAATAGTGATGCAAATTAATTCTGTAAATAGTGCACAATAAAGGTTGATTGATTTGACAGTTTAATGATCTGTTGAATGTGTAAGACTAATATAATCGAAAAATTTGAAATGGAGGACACAAAACTGATGATCATATGAAACTGAGTACCTTTATTACATTCCTTGTAAGGAAAGATGAGCACCACTCTGATACAACAAAACTTTACGGAGTTCAACAAGTTTTTATGCTGCTGCTCTTTACAAACCTAGGTACATAAACAGGAACTAAATAGTTCTCACTAGTAGAAAAAAGTTTCCCTTCATCTATCAGCCTGGCTTATATTTGAATCCTCTTGTCAATGATGCAATTTCCACCACTGATTTCCATAAACGCTTCCGTGTGTCCGTAAACAAATTTTGCCGTGTCATCGATAGTATCGATAGACTTATTACATTAACTTTCAACAACTTCACCTCACTCTTTAAACTTCTTTATCGAATATGAAGAAAATAAACAACGTTAACAAGAACACAACTATCGAGAAGCCCACGCAAGCTCAGTTTCCATTAAAGAATCACAAACAGTTTTCGTGCTTTTATCGTGTTATGAAGACACGATTGGAAGTCTGGGAGAACGAGTAATGCTGCGGGAACACGAACTGGAGTACATTGTTTTTGTTTTTTTTTCTGACAAATTCAACTCCTTTTGCCACACGGATAGTTACTTGAAAAGTCTTCCTGTCGAACATAACAAAATATCATCCAACTCCACTCGAAAAATTTTCCCATGTTATTTATACTCGACCAAATTAATTGAAGTCCTCGTCGTTCTTGGTGGTTCCCAAGCCTCTGGTTCAATAAAGGGATGTACAAAATGTTGCAATCGAAAGGGATACACATGAAAAAAGGTCGAACACATATTTCTATTTTCCATCAGTATGTTGAAACTCGAAAACAGGTTACAAGCTCGAACTTTTTCCCAATAACAAATAATGACGAAACATCTTGAATGAAAAAAGTACGATAAATTTTGAAGTATTTTATGAGTGTCAATATAAGCTTCATAATATTATGTAAATTCTAGGAGAAACGTAGACTCGGAAAAAATCCAAGTCCCAAATGGCATTTGAACCCACGACCCTCCGTGATCTAGTCGGATGCTCTACCACTGAGCTACTGGAGACTCTGTGGTGAGCAAGGGTCAAATTGCGGGTATTGATGACTGGAACCGCATCGCGCCGCTGCACAGCCGCGTACTGGCCCATATGAACTCACTAACAGCATCGCGCTGTCACATTAAGACATCACATATGAACTCACTAACAGCATCACGCCGTCACATTAAAGCATATCGAGATGCGTCCAACCAAATCTGGGACTCGGATTTTTTCCGAGTCTACGTTTCTCCTAGAATTTACATAATATCATGTTGTTGTCATTTCTCTGTTAGAATATAAGCTTCGTCATCAAAGTTCAGATAAAAAAGGTGAAAACACAGCCTTTTGAGTAGTTAGCACAAATCACTCAATCAATGTCTAAGGATATTACCTGCTGCAGAACTCAACTGATTATCTACACATAAGGAATCAGTATTTCGGACTTAATCCTCAATCCTAGCATGGTGTGCAGGCTGAAGAGGCCACCCTCAAACACACAAATCCAGGAGCCAACATAACCCACCTATCCCTTGGGGATATGTAAAATCACATACCGAAAAGTATTTCAAGCACACATGGTAAGAAGAAAGTCCAAAAGCACTTGATCGTTGTTAAGGACCATCTCATAACATTTGCCCTTAGGTCAAACATTCTGGATTTCATCGCATGCAAACGAAGCTTGGCCCTGACTTTAAATCTTTAGGAGCACTAAACTTAACTTTTTCCACTCCACAACGGAAACAACACCTGCAAATGAACAAGACAGATCAAATATTGATATCAAGATGGCATATGATTTATATCGACGGGTTATATAAGAAACTCTATGAAATATATAATTTACATCTGAATCCATACACATGAAGATGATAACACCATCAACAATGTCACTTTCAAATCGGGCACTTCAGAAAGAGAGGCTTAGTGGTACAAGGTGCGAAATCGAATCAACACGGTATTAAACCATTTTTGAGTAACAAAGAACCGAGAAATTCAAAAGAGTACAAACCTCAAAACAATACCATAATAAGGCAACTGCAACTTTGCGGATGCGAAACATTAAACTGAAGCACCATAAAAATACCAGTGTACATTTGCAGCCTCGCCTGCATGGATGCCCGCATGACCTTAATACAATGGACTGCAATTAGGCAAAGTGACTTCATCACCAATTTGCCACGACCCAGCTAAAAACATGTCATCTTAACCTGGACCAGGAATCTAAGAGACCAAATGTGGAAGTTAAAGGGGATTTGACACCCTTCTGCGCATGTGCAGAAATTTCATCTCTCATCCGACGGAACAGTTTTTAAAATTTCAAATTGTAAAAGAAATCCTCCTCCATCGAGCTTGTGAAGCGTGTGAAAATAGTAATATCGATGTTTATTATTCAACTGCACCTCGTAGAGTACAAATAACGCCCAAGACGAGTACAAATATCACGCGGTCTTTGTACTCCAGAGGACCGGTTAGACAGGTTTGTTTGCTGTTGACCAATCAGTTAGCTGGGTTTCCCGCGCCAATTCCGTTCCGCTTCGCATACTTCTGTCACACATTCCCCGAAAATATCCGCGAAACTCGGCCACATTTACATAAAACTTTGCCGTGTTGGATAATAAATCTCTTATTAGACGTGATTATAGAGACGCAACACACTTGTGTTTTTCTGAATAGCTGGGTCCGGCGTCACAACATAAAATGCAAATAAGCAGTATGTTCGCATGGAATATGTATATGTTAATCTTTGTCCCTGCAGAGTCAATACTTAGACCCTTAAAATCATATCTTACAATAAAAACGAGCAAAAACTTAGTATAAACACAGGGTGGTAAATTACAGAGGTGTCAAAGTCTGTGAAGCTACGTGAAGTTAACAGCCGAAACCATGCAAACCTACGACCTCTAAAGATGTTAAAACGCGGTCAAAAGGCTCCACTCTACTCATAATTTCAATTTTTCCTAACAACATGGAATAAAGTATCCCTCAGAAACACGTGAAGTAAGGTCGAGAGATCGAAAATTAAAATAAAACGGCAAATGCACAGTTACAGACAGTTGTCTAGAACCGTTAGAGTCTTGCTGCCTCCTCCACAGGCTTTTCTTATTTTTTCTTTGCGCAAAGAGCGATTTGGGAGTCTGGGAGTGAACAAAAGAGCGCGAGCGGGACCTGGTAGCCAGTGAGGAGTGCGAGCGCAGGGTATCCCCTGCGCCCCAACTCACTAGTTAATTGTTAATCATACTATCACGCGGGCGACTGGGGACGAGGCAGGGAGTCTTGTAGGCGCATCACGTACATTGATTTATTTATTAAATAGGACACAATAAAAGCTGCATTTTTCTTTTTCTAGCCTCCTTTCGGTCGAATATAAATTCAGTTTATCAGCAACGACGGCGAAAAGCATATCGCGGCTTCGTGCTCTGTTTAGTTGAGCGCGCCGACGGCCCAGTGAAACTTCAGTAAATCTTTTCACCATCTCTCTCCTTTCGAAGTGACTTCGGCTTTCAGTGACGAAGGCCCTGAATATTCTAAAATTGTTCAATTAGCACTCGCAAAACCTCCATAGTAGACCAGAGTAGACGTGGTTTTGATCCATTCCGAGGTATTAAAAGATGACTCAAAGATCTTCAATACGCAGCCTTGGCGGCGGTGTGCAATTATTCTTTTGCCTTCTTGATGAGATTTTTACAATATGTAACGTTCCTAACTGAACCAGACCACACAACCTACAGCAACTTGGATTTCCACTATCAGATGATGGATGCGTTTTCCTCGGCCTTGGCAAAATATCACCGCCGTTCCTGGTTTATTTTGGTGATAACATATTCCGCACTCCCGTAGGTTAAGTATAGACAAAATTCCTACTAGGGCGCCCCTACCTTCAACTATTTATTTGTAATCTGCTAAAATCTGGCAGACACGTGACCAGACCAGACCAGGGTCTCTCCTCGCTCGCCTCAGAAGGCGGTTACATCAGAGACCCTGGGAACGAGGTTGGCGTGATGGCGCCAGGTTCCGACTCAAAAGTTTAATAGGACTAAAATATTTACATCAGCCTTCAGATTTCGTGCTAAATATTCTCACATTATTAACTTGTAATTTGTAAAAATATATTTTTTACGAACATTATTCTAAGCAGGAAGCTCGAATATAAGTACACATTTGCAATCGGGTGCTCGTTCATCGTAAACAAACTCCGTGTGACTGATTCGAGTGTTTCCGCTGGCCTGATACAAAGTATACATTTGCATATACATATATATAATTTTTCACGTTGTTATTGTAAGATAGTTTTCGTGCTGGTATGTAGATTCCCTGGCATGCAGGTTACGCAATTATGCTAAGTAGCTAATATTTAAGGAGTTTGTCCGTTAGGAGTTGTCACTTTGACGGCATCTCCGCTTTTGATCAGTTCATTTCGGAAATTTTGTTTCAGTAAATTTCGTGCTATGCCTGATCCACCGCCGGAAACTGCATCATCCCAATCTCAGCAGATAGACGTTTCTAATTCCGACACGATCTCGCTGATTTCCTCCCTCCTTGATGCGAAGTTGCAGAAAACGTTTGGTGATTTCAAGCGCTCGTTGGACGAACGCGAGGTTGAGACTCGGCGAGAACTAAAGAAATTGAAAACAGACTCTAAGGCAGCCAGTTCACTTCAATTTAAAGGTAACAGAATCCAGTTTGAGTTTAATACACAGCTCCTTGACTGTCTTGATCTGGCTATCTCTAATCTATCCGAGGGAAACTTGCTGGCTGTTCAAGAACATCTTCTAAAGGCCAAGTCTGACCTCGAGAAACGCATTAAGTTGATCCGCTTTGCTGACAAAAGTCCCGCTGGCTGGGCTGCAGTTGAAGAATATGAGTCCGACGAACTTGCTGAAAATTCTGAAGATGAGAAGAAACTTCGAGCTGCTGAGCGGCGTGCGCTTACCAAGATTAAGCAGAAGTCTTCCAAACCTCGTGTTTCAAGGTTCTCAAATGCTGCTAAATCCCGAGATTCTCAAGCTGCACAAGTCCCTGGATCTTTGGTTTCTGCTACGTCTCTTCCATTTTCTGCTCGTTCTAATTTTCATCAGTCCTTTCGTGCCGCCCGACAAGTCCAGCCTTCCGATATCTGCTTTAACTGCAATCAGCGAGGGCACTGGGCTAATTCGCCAGCCTGCCCTCTTTTCTACAAGACAAGAGGTGGTCTCACCAACACTGGCGCCAGTTCAACGTCCACAAAGTCAACCTCCGTCTGATTTGGCAAATGTTCTTGCACGATTGGGTCCAGATAAGTACTCTGACTTTGACTTTGATCACATTTCTCTTGATTCTAACTTTGCTGAATATTTTGAAGGCTCTAGTCAAGTTATTGTTAAGGGTAGGCTTAAAGCTAATATTCCCTTTTGGCAAAGCATTGGTGCCTCTAAGTTTATTTTAGATACCTTAAGTTTTGGTTATAAGATTCCCTTTTCACAGGAACCTACAAGTGTTTTTCTTAATAATAATCGCTCAGCTTTGGGTGACAGTGATTTTGTAGAATCCGCTATTCAAGAGTTACTTAGGGTTGGCTCTATTGTGTTGTGTACTTGCCCGCCTGACGTGGTTAATCCATTGTCTGTTTCCGTACAGTCGAGTGGTAAGAAGAGGCTCATATTGGATCTCAGGCACGTTAATTTCTTCGTTAAAAAGTCCAAAAATAAGTTTGAGGATGCCCAGTGCATGCTAAATCTTATAATCGGCGAGTCTCCTTCTATTTGTGGGCTTGTTCTTTCGATATTAAGTCTGGGTATCATCATGTTGAAATTTACCCCACACATCAAAGATTTCTCGGTTTTTCGTGGGTTTTCAGTGGGCTTCGAAAATATTTTAAGTTTGTCGTCCTGCCCTTTGGTCTTTGTACGGGCCCTTTTATTTTCACCAAAATTATGCGTCCCCTCGTCAAGCATTGGCGTAGTCAGGCTCTCCGCATTGTAGTTTATTTAGACGACGGTCTAGGGGTATGTGCTACGAAGGATACTTGCCTTCGACAATCTTTGTTGGTGCATTCTGATTTGATTAGCTCGGGGTTTGTCCCAAATAAGCATAAGTGTATGTGGATCCCTAGTCAGTTGCTTCGCTGGCTTGGTTTTCACTGGGATTTTGCCCGGGGCTTATTGTCTATTCCTGAAGATAAGATATCAGTTTTGCTTTCGTCCATAAGGGAGGTTTCTAGTTCTCGTGTAGTTACTGCTAGGATGCTGGCTCAGGTTACCGGGCGTATCATTTCCTGTATGCTTGTTTTTGGCCACCTTTGCAAGATTATGACGAAAGCATTGCATTCTGTTATTGTCGCCAGAGCATCTTGGAATGCCAGGGTTTTTCTTACTGCTGAAGCCATTTCTGAGTTAAATTATTGGTGTGCCAATGTTCGGGTACTTAATTCTAGACCTTTTGTCTATCCAGTTAATCTCCCTCATCACATTGTATATTCCGACGCGAGCGATGTTGCTTGCGCTTCTTACATTTACGTTGACGTCGAGGATTCTCTTGTTGCCCACAAGAATTTTGATGATCTTGAAATGAAGCAAAGCTCCACTTGGAGGGAATTGAAGTCTGTTAGTTTTGCATTGAGAAGTTTTGCTCCCTTTTTGCATAATTCCTCTGTTAAGCTTTATACTGATAATAAAGCTGTAGCGTTCATTACAGATTCTGGGAGCAATAAGCCGCATTTAAATACTATTGCTAAGGATATTTTCTGCTTTACTGCTGCTCATGGTATTAGGTTGTCAGTGGAATGGATTCCTCGTACGCTTAATCAGAAAGCTGATTATTACAGTAAGATCGTTGATTTTGACTACTGGTCTGTTTCCAACGAGTATTTTCGTGCAATAGACTCTCGATGGGGTCCTTTCACCGTAGATTGTTTTGCTAGTTATGCAAATGCAAAGTTGCCTAGGTTCTACTCGCGCTTTTACAGTCCTTACACTTTGGGTATAGATGCTCTTAGTCATAACTGGCAAGGTGAAAACTGTTGGTTGGTCCCTCCTGTTTGCCTTGTCACCCAAGTTATTGAACATGTCAAATTATGCAAGTGTGTAGGCGCGCTTGTGGTCCCTTATTGGCCGTCTGCTATTTTCTGGCCACTCATTATTAATGAAGATCGTTCTTTTCGTAGTTACATTGTTGACTTCCTTTATGTTGCTGAAGGGAAGCGAGTTTTTGTGCATGGAATTAATACGAATTGTATTTTTGCATCTGATAAATTTAGTTCGCCTGTCCTTTTCTTGCGTATTAATGGAGCCAATCAAATCTAAGCAATCGTATTTTTTGCTTTATCATTTGTTGAAATTAAAGTGTTTGCCACTTGGCTTTGTTTGTTTATTTGTTTTGCCACTGGGCATTTGCACACTTGATTTACTCTGGACGCCACTGGGCTTTTTCACGGCTACTAGTAGTAGTCCGTGTTGGACTAAAAATTCTTGTTCTATTTTTTTTTTTTCCTGCACAAGGTGATATTGTTTTTGCGCAGACTAGCTCCACCCTACAGAATCCTGAACTCCGAAGACTTGCCAGTTCGCTTCCGGCTCGTGCATTGCAGTCCAAGGCTCCACGCACCATTGATCAGTATTCCAGGTCCTTTCAGAAATTCAGAGTCTGGGCATCTTCATTCCCCGAGATCATTGCTTTGCCTACAAGGCCGTTAGACGTCGCTCTTTACCTAGAGCATCTTATCCAAGGTGATACAAGCTCTTCCGTACTTCATTCTGCATCTTGTGGTATTTCGTGGGCTAACAAACTCTATGGTTTTCCTGATCCTTGTCAAGATCCTATGGTAAAGAACATTCTCGAGGCTGGTGTCCGGATTTCCGCTAAACCAGTGGTTAAAAAGGAGCCAATTACTCCTGAGATGATTTCTTCAATTTGTTTAAAGTATGCCTCGCCATCTGCTAACCTGTCTAGTTTCCGAATTGCAGCTTTATTTATCACTGCTTATTGTGCATTTTTGCGCTTTGATGAGCTAGCTAAGTTGCGCTGTTGTGATGTAAATTTCAATAATTCGGATTACGTTAAGATTACTATTGCCAGTAGTAAGACTGACGTGTACAGGGATGGTTCTTCAGTTCTTTTGGCTAGAACGGGTACTGTCAATTGTCCCTATACGATACTTTCTCGTTATTTTCATCTCGCTGCTTTGAATTGTAATTCTAGCGATTTTGTATTTCGCAATCTTGTTTATCATAAGTCCACTCTTAGTTATTCTCTGGGTTCGCGTCCTATATCCTATTCCAGGGCTAGGGAGCTTTTGCTTAATTGCTTAGTTGAACTAGGTTTTCCTAAGTCTAGTTATGGCTTACATAGTTTAAGATCGGGTGGTGCCTCTGCCGCTGCGAACGCTGGCGTCAGCGATCGTTTGTTTAAACGACATGGTCGCTGGAAATCGGATCGTGCGAAGGACGGCTATGTTAAAGACAACATCAATTCCCTTCTTTCAGTTTCTCGTTCCTTAGGTCTATAATTCATCGTCAATAATTTTCTTTAAATTGTGCTTTATCTTCGAAATGGGGCAATTTATGTCTGATCAATAAACGAGATGCCCCCTCCTATGACTGGTGTTTTCTTACTTGTATTAAGTTAGAAATTATTTTGTTTTCGTTTCACTGCAGAGTGATTAGATAACAAATATAATTTTTCACGTTGTTATTGTAAGATAGTTTTCGTGCTGGTATGTAGATTCCCTGGCATGCAGGTTACGCAATTATGCTAAGTAGCTAATATTTAAGGAGTTTGTCCGTTAGGAGTTGTCACTTTGACGGCATCTCCGCTTTTGATCAGTTCATTTCGGAAATTTTGTTTCAGTAAATTTCAGTGTCTTTGGTTACTACGTTTTTTTTTTCTTTTTTTTTTTGTGTTAATCACTATCCTAGGGCAATTTATGTCTGATCAATAAACGAGATGCCCCCTCCTATGACTGGTGTTTTCTTACTTGTACTAAGTTAGAAATTATTTTGTTTTCGTTTCACTGCAGAGTGATTAGATAACAAATACATTTGTTTTGCGACCGCAATGGGTCGGTTGGCACAATGGCCAAGCAACACTACTTCGCTGATTTGATTTGCGACCACAACGGGTCAGTTCGATCAAACATCGCGAACCGTTCAAAACAAAACATGTTCTGGTTGATGTACAGCGTCCAGAAGTGGCACACACTTCCCTCAGGCTTTGATAAATTACACCTACGAAATTTTTTAACAACATAACAAAATAACTTACCGACCAAACAGCAATAAAGCTTGAACCTTCCAACACGTCCGACAAACAGCGAAGCACGAGGCAGAATGATAAAGCTTGAACCTTTCAACACGTCCGGCAAACAGCGAAGCACGAGGCAGAATGCTTTGCGCAACGAAATTGTGAGGTCATTCAAAATGGCGCCGAAAAGGTGAACCATGGAACGAAAAAACACGGGTCAGCTTTCGCTTGCGTGCACAGGGTATCTACGCGATAACAGGCAACCCAGAAGATTAGGAAGTGTTCTTCCTTCGTCGAACGCAACAAGAATATTCAGCCTGGGCCGGAAAAACAACATTCTTATAAAACAAAAAAGAGTGTATGCAGACTTTGACTTCCACCATCTGAGTTTCCATTTGCAGAGCGAGTCTTGTGCAAAACGTTTCCCATGAAAATCATGCAAATCACTTGATTTTCATGCGAATGACTGTACAGGTGACATCATATTTTCATACCAATAGTTTTGCCACAGGGACAAAAGTAAACTTGGGATTGGACTATTCATCCATGAGCTGCTCAGGAGGCCTTTGATTTTCCCCTACGATTCATGGCCAGCGCGCTTTGCGCTTGGGCCATAAAACGAAGGGGGAAAAACTCGGTCCGTAACTTACGGTACGGACCTCAAACTCGGTTAGTAAGAGGTATTGAAGAACTGTTTAGTCATCCTTCAAAAACTCATTAATAATTCATGAGCCTAACAGCCAATCGAAACACTGAGAAAGAATCACATTCGTGAGTTTTATATCCGATAAAACACTCCTCGTTAGTATTCTTTATACTGATAAGGCATAGCTTGTTTTTCTTGTATGCTATTACCTTCCCCTCACAATTTGAACCTTTGTTCGGACTCCCAAGACACCCACTTTTTCAGGAATGTTTTTGAAGCCGTTCAAAAAACTCGCAACACGTGTTTTATCGGGTCTAAAACCAGATAAAACACTCTTGCTCGTTTTTTAAACATTACTTGAAAGATTTAAAAGTCGTATTTTGTGTTTTGAGTTGAATGCCGTCGAGAAATACAATGTCCTCGAGAGGGTTTTCGAAGCGGCTAGAGACGAAGCTACTTTTACCTCGTAGCCGTCTTGTTCGGAAAAAAAAAAGAAAAAAACGAAGAAAAGATGCAAACTTTGTATATATAGCTGCAGATATGCATGCAAATTGGAAGAAAGTAAAGCGTATTTGCTTGTAATCAACGGTCACGGCCGTCACACAACATAAACATGATAAATATTCTTTACAAACAAATGGCCGAAAGCCGGCGGATAAAGACATGTTCGAAAGGCACGTGCAACTTTAAGCTGACCTTCAGCGAATTCGTGGTGCTCGTGATAGTATTACGGTTTGTATTGGTTGTATTGGTGTGCTTTACCAATGGCCTCTTTCTTGCTGCTTTGACCGTGAAGGCCGGTGGTTTGGAGGCTATAGCGCGCAAAAACCCAGACCTCTTCGGTGAGGGGTGAATGGAACCCAAAAGTCAAAATCTCGGTAAGATGAAATTTGGTTCCTCAGAAATTCAGGAGATAACGTAAATCAAAGAACAATTGTTTACGTGATGTGCCTATAAAATGAAAAATAATCTGATTTCTGCTCATTTCAAAATTAAGTGGAATAGTATTTTCCTTTTTGGAATATCTTCTTTCGCTTTTCAGATATTGACGTTTTTGTATTACGCAAATTAGGAAAGTGATGATGTGATAAGTAGTTCCACTCAAACAGTAAAACACTGAATCAAGAAGAACTCTAGAAATATTAAAGCGGTGAACTTCAGACTTGACGCCAGAAATGTACATCACAAAACAAATGACAACTGTTCTACTGTTGCGCCGTTGCCATTCGAAGAAACTGTACAGTAGACACATAAAACTTTTGGCGAATGTTGGCTAACAGCCACTGATATTTGTGCATGTCACAGGTTTTCGCTCTTTAAATCTCTAACCTTTGGAAATTGTCCTCTGTGCTTACGCTCAAAACATTTCCTAGTCTGAAAATCGGTGACTCCCCCACCCCCTGTGAGATGATCAGGTCATGACTCAAACATAAAGAAGTCTTATAATTTCAGCTAACCTCGCCGGCGCCATGTCGAGCCATCACCTCATATACGCAAGATGATCATCGCGCTGACAGCTTGAGCTCGGACCGCCTGTGGTGACTCCTTCATTGATGTCCTAGTGTGTTGTTACTCTGAAATTTGATCGTCTCATTCGGAGGATCACCCACTCATAGCCAAACTGCACTTTAGGAATCCTTTAGTAGAGACGCATTTGATATGGGTCCACGACTGAAACATAAGATTTTGGTCGAGATATCATTGCTTATTTTGCTGTTCCCATTTGCACGAGAAGTCGAAGCAGGTAAGTTCTGCGATACAACTGTTATCAAGTTATGTTAGTGCTCCCCAACGGACTAGGGCATTGCTGAGGATGGCCGGGATCTTCCCTCTTTCCACGGCTTCTTGACAAATGTCATTGCAGATACCTTCTCGTCGTCCTATTTCTTCGTTTTCTTCGTTCGTTTTGGTGTTAAGGTCTTCTCCTCCGAACTTCACTGTTGCTTTGGAGTATAAGCGTTGAAACTCGTTACCCGGGGGAGTACTTCCAGAAAGATTGGGTTGGGGTGTCACCGCCGCTTCCCAAAACCCTTACCCTACTTAAGACCAAAATCTGCGATTTTTTCTACTCTTTTTTATGACCTGACAAAAAACTTGATATCCTACTTAAGACCTAAACCTTAAATCGATACCCTGTTTCAGACCTTTCCTATAATTAGCTCCCCAGTTCAGGCGGATGTTTATTGCGTTGTGAACCCGGTTATGAAGGGCTTTTGCTGATGGTCTTATCGATAATGATGAAAAAGGTAGCTTCTAAAAATAAATACCAAACCTACCCTATTTATGACCAAAACGGCTAAGAAACTTTACGCTTTAGGGCCGCACATACCTATACAGCCTATATAAGGGAGCACCCCCCCCCCGGAACTCTTTCTATCCTGAACAGGAGCTGACAACAAATTAAAAGATGCTGGTTATTGAGAGATCTGTTACAACAACATTGTTTTATTTTACTCTTGATAATTAAAACTCGTTTCCAAAGAAAAGTACAAAAACTACAATAACTGGGGCCGGAATAGATGTTTTTAAAGTCGAGCGACGGCATTAAATGAATCTTGCGATGGGCGAGTGGAAGATTTAATGATGCATTTTAAAAACAAGCAAGCGCAAGGTAACTGTGAATGATCTCAGTTTTATTGACTTTTTGATGGGAGAAGTCACGAATTGTTTTTTTAGGTCACTCCAGGGCATGGAATTCCTACTTCAGGAGATTTAAACTGCACTCCGAGAGCCATCATTTAACATCGGGTAGCATTTGTTTTTTTAAAATGTAAACATCGAAGTATACTGTATATACTGTATTTTTACCTCGCTCATTATCATATGACAATCTACACACCAGCGGCTTTAGTCTGTCCACAGACGGCTATCTTTTTACAAAGAGTTATTTTTCTTTGAGCGCGCGAGCGATGCGAGCACGTGGAGCGAGAGAGCTCCCCCACTCCCTTAAAAGTTTTGGCTCGTTCATGCCGTGTTAATATTTTGTTAAGTTTGCGATCTCGACGAAATTAAGACAAAATAGTGGCTCTGTAAACAGACTGGAGGGGGCTCTGCGCTTCAAATGGCTAACTGATTGATCAGCCATGTTGGCTGAATATGATCCGCGAATGCGTCTCCGTCCATCCCCCATCCATAAACACATACAGATGACACAAATATCCAACCATCTTGACCTCGTACTGGGTCAATAACCGAAGTATATTGTTACTTTCACAAACAAGTGCGGTTGTGGCTGGACTCGTAAGGGCTGCGACCTTGAGCTTAAACTGTCTTTTCTAGCCTTTTCTTGTGGCATATACTTACAACAAAGGTTCACTAACAATTGCCAAGGTAGACTGCTGGCAGTCTGTTTTTCTCTCGAGATTTCCGCAGGCATTATGAGGCGAAATAAAGGGGAATGAGACGAGACACCACTCTTTTGCGTTCGTGATGACTATAAACACCCGTCTAAGCCAGGGCGTCTAAGTGACCCTTAGAGAAAAAACTGGCTGCAAGCAGACTATTGCCAAGGTAATCCCACTCAAGTTATTTGGTACCCAGCCGTTACCCAATGTTTCCACGCGTGTTGCGCGGTTGTTTTCGTGGAAGATGAAAGTGCGTGTAGAGCAGCTTACAGTGATGTTGTCAGTGATGTTGGACATTGCAGCGTATTAGGGACAGGTCATTCCGGGGGCGGGGCGTAAGGCGGAGAATTTTAGGGGGGGATCATTGGATTTTTAGGTTGACAGAAAGGGGGAGCAGTCATAACTGAGAGCCCAAAAGGGGGATCGCTTAATTTCACATGAACATACAGACTTGGTGGACGGCTATTTGGCACTCTAGCTAAAAAAGCATTTTTCCAGTTTCCAAGCACTTGGGATGGTTAGCTGTTGGTATGCCAACTGACATCAGTCACAGAGTTCTCGATAGAACGGCGGAATTCTACCCGCTGTAAAAATCGAATGTAGCCACCTGTTACGGTCATTAAAATCTGTACACATAAAACAAGACATTGAGACTTACAGACAAAAGAAAACAGTCTTTAAAAAGATGAAACATGCAGCGCTACTGGCTACATCTAATTATTGTCAACTTATTTTCCGTAACACTTTGCCCCCCAAAATGCATAAAATCGCATCTTTGCCAGCGTACAATTTCAAAGTTTCCCAGGGAGCATACCCCCAGACCCCCCCTAGGTTGGCTTGCCCCTTCGGGCGAATCCGGCCTCGCTTTAATTTATGCCCCCTGTTATGCTTTATTGGACGCCTGTGAAAACTTCTGTAAGAACTTTGAAACCAACAGGACGTGACATCTCCAGCAAGTAACGGTCATTCGAAACGCACACTTTATTGCTAGCAATCTTGAGTTAAGGCTCATTGTGTGGTTAAAACTGAAACAAACACGAACAAAACAAACTTAAACAACGCGAAAACAGCACAAGCTAAAAACTCGTGATAACAGCGGAGACTTACATTTGTAGCGCGATGCTGGGCCTGCCTACAACGGCTGAGATTCTGACACAAACTGCACTAGATGCTTTGATTAGATATTACTCCCCGGTCCGCACAACGAAAACTTAAATAAAATGCACTACCCAAAAACTATTTGAATAAATTACACAACGATACAAACACACATTCCAATAAGTACTAACATACAATACAATGGATATACACACTAATTAACCAGGCACGCGTTAACACCATTTTGAGGCGTTGCGATCTTACAGATCAGATATCGGGAAGACACCGATCAAGAGACCGCACCATGGCGGCTTCATTAATCTGTAAGTCAGCAATATTGCTTTCATATGTCGTTAAAAGCACTTAATACAAACGTCGAAAAGTGAATATGTGTGCGAAGACATTGAAGGAGGGCTAGATCACGAAATTTATCAATAGCTACGAGGGGGATACTTCAATAAAATAATATTTAAATGGAGGATCAGCTAAAGTTTACTGTCTTTAGCCGAAAATCCTCCCTTCCTCCGTTTTTTTCTGTTTATGCTTTCAGCGCTATTAATGTTCAGGTAAAAAATGGTTAAGTTCACATCAAAAATTAAGATTCAGGTTAAAATCTCGTCTGATCTCATTCTCGTAAAATTAATGATTCTGGTTTGATTCTTAAGATGATTGGAAGGATTTAGATGAAGTGTTTTAGCCGGTTGGCTGTAGAAAGTTGCAACATTGGTGTGGTCAAAAAACGCGGAGAATACTGCATGTAGACATGCAAAGTCAAGAGGGGATGAAGGGTTAGTGACTCCGCAATCCAGCTATTTTTAAACATTGTCGAGCTATTTTTAGACATTGTACCTAGTTCATCCGTGGATAATGCCACCATGCTCGTTGGGAAGGTTTGCTTAGAGGTGAAAATGCTTGTTAAGCTGCTCGGGCTGTCCACGTGAATAAATCCGCGTCTCAGGATTGGTTGCTCTAGACCTTTCTTGGTTTCTGAAAAAGGGAGTGATGTAAACAAACTTGAGAGGGATCATGCTGGGAATAAGGCTTACATGTGACATTATTTCTTTTACTCTTCATCTTCTCTTGGTAGAATATATTTAAACTTTTCCCGTAGTCGTATTCAGCAAAACGGCCTACTTTTTTAATCCAGCTGCTTAGGAAACATTTCATCTCAAGGACAGAAACTCCTGTCTAAATGCGGTGACTGGTTTGTATATGTAATCACATGGGCCCGATGGCTGTAAAGGATTTAAAAAATTTCACGTGCATTTTCAAAGTTATCACATACACTAGCCGCGAGGGCAATTCAGAAAACTTTGGAAATACAAGTGAAATTTATCCTTCATTGCCCGAGGGCACTTGTGATTTCTTGCTAATCACAAAAAGAGCAAAATTATGTAAAAAGGACAACTTTCAAGGTCTTGATGTCGCGTACCACACTAGTCGCGTAAACAGGTTTGCCAGTTGTCATTAAAAAACAAGCTAGTAGTCGAACGGGAAAAGCCCACTATAATAGTAAGCGAAAAATAGTAAGTTCAATTCACTCAAAGCAATTTCTTTATTTTAAGCAATCTAATTTAATCACCTGTTTGGCGAAGCTTGAAACGGCGTGAATCTACCTCATCGATCGATGAAGGAGTAAAGAAGTGTCCAAACGAGCTCTAATAACTTCTTGAATTCAAACGGCTCTCCTTTCCACCGCGAAAACTTAACGTACCAACAAAATCTACGTTACTTTTTTACGCCGAAAAAGTGACCTGTGATACTATTAATGTGACCCGAATCAAAACGAAGAAATTAACTTTCAGTGGGAAGCCATGAAGCTCTGTAACTCAATGCTTCGTGCGGCACCAGCTTATGCGACTCAAACTTTTTCAGGCTGCGAATCAATACATGTTTGGATGGAAAAATCCTTTTGCTTTTCCGCCAAAAGACTGGGCTTTGCTGCATTTCGATTTTCTTTCATGTTAATATGAAATAACCGCGTTTAGATCAAACTCAGAAGCAATTTCTTTTCAAAATCCGTTTGAAGCGGGAAACCAACTTAATGCAGGCGTGCTCCGCCAATCAGCATCAAGTAATCATGCCCTCTTGATTACCAAAAGGTTTGCTCGTGGATAGGAAAAATTGCCCTCCGTCTCAGCCAATCAGCATTCGAATGTGATAAGCGATACAAGAGGATTTATGTTGATATCAATTCTTTCTCTTTACTGTGTCGGATTGTTCGAAGGTCAGTTAAAACTAATCCTGAGGTGATGGGAGAGAATGAAGCCAGGCCGAAGAGAGATAATGCCCTTGGGGTAAGGATCTCTCCAACGCTATTTTTTGACATGGTACTGTGTTCTTCCGCGGATGATGTCACCAAGTGCGTTGCATGGATGTTTAGTGAAGGGTGACAAAGCGTGTAAGGTCACTTGTACTGTCCACGTGACTAAAATACGCGTTGCACTATTTCTAGACCTTCCTGGGATTTACGAGACCGTCAACATCATCCGCAAATCGCACCATGTGCACAGCTAACTTGGGAGGGTTTACCTTGAGGATTAACTCTAGTGTCCCTCATCCTGTCTTAGTCGTGATCGAGGTTTCGACTCCCTCAGGTAGAAGTTGTTGCGGAATTTCCGTTCCGCCCGTTGGTTCAATTGAAGACTGTATCCATTACACTCAGACGAACGGTCCAGATAACAATCACGAGTTTATTCGTCCAGCTTTACATTCTCAAGGGTTCTACTATCTGAATACAATCTAATTGAGCTTGCAGCTTTTACTGCTATCTTGTAAAATACAGTACTTTAATCTACCATATATATAGCTTACAGTAATTTAACTTTCGTACGATGTACCTATAGAGCAAAGGTACAATTTATGATGTTCGATTCACGTGATCTCCTGCCTTATTTCAATTAACGCGTGCACAGTACATCAGCTGATAAACTGTGGACTAAGTTCAGTCCAAACTTTCCTCGTGCATCATAACTCGATGGTGCACGCTAAATTGTGAATCAATTGTTACATATAGAGAAGATCTCACTGAAAAGTTATAAACTGAAATCAAATTCACCCTAATCCTTGGTTGTACTGATCAACAGTTCCTGACCCTCCTGTGGAAGTCACAGTCAGACCACTCAACAGTACTGCAGTGCTGATAGAATGGAAAGAACCCGAGAATGATCCAAATAGTCCTGTACTGAGCTATAATGTGGAAATGCTGGAGGAGACATTCCAGGATATGTTTCTAATTTCCAGTTCAGTTACGGTTGGACCCAGAGTCTCTGAACTGGCAATAGGAAAGCTGAGGCCTTTCATCAATTACATAGCACGAGTAGCGGTGCAGACGAAAGTTGGGATGAGATTCAGTTCTGAAGTTTTCTTTAATACTGCAAAAAGTGGTAAGCTAGTGAGAACATTTTATAGTCAAAATATAAGTCAGGAATCCTATTTCGTTAAACATGACTGTCAAATTAATGTTCATGCTAGAAAACAGGACACGCGACCAATTTGGCAGTATAGTGGTATCCCGACATATGCGCTGCGAAGTGGCGAGGTAAATATCCACCACTTTCACAGACACTGAGGTGAATAATTGTTTTAGTTTGTACCACACAAGCTGAATAACTAGCAGACCAAAGAGTAACTTCTTATTTGTGACAATTTACCGACAAAAGCCATTTTGTTTTTCTTCGGCTGATCGGAGGTAAATAGTATTAACCCCTTCAGTGCCAAGGGGTTTCCCTTTGGCGAGTAAAATCGTCTGGCGTTAGACAGAGTAAAATCTATAAGTACGTCCTTGGCACTGAAAGGGTTAAGAGCTAGCGAATCAGCGCGCGAAAAGTACTATTCACTTGTGTGGTATATACTAAA
>CM042753.1:20891286-20914677 GCA_022496165.2 Catalaphyllia jardinei
TTACAAACTTATCATCGCTTAACTGTTTTTGCATGCGCTTAGTATGTAAACTTGATCAGTTCATAACGTGTTCCTAAAAAAATTCACGATTAGTTTACATGTCACAAGGTTGTAATTGATTGGTAGAAATAAAACATGTGAGAACTTTGGAAGCCATTACCGAGTTGCGGGCATAGAAACATGACAGTCGTGTTTCTTGATTTTTTATATAATTTTGCTGAGAATACTATAAATAGAAAATCTATGATCCCTCGAGCATTTCGTGATATATGGTCACTCTTGATGTTTTTCAAGTTCTCAACTTGCACTCGCCTACGGCTCGTTCAATTTTGAGAGCTTGCAAAACATCACCCGGGCGCATATATCACGAAATGCACGGCGATCATACGATTTTCTATACTGGCCGAGAGCATCATGACTTCGCCGATAAAAATTCTTGGATTGCATTATCCAATGATTCAGTTCTATTAATGCAGGATACCACACTTATCAAGACAGTAGACACGGTATCTGACTGGCCAATTGTGAATTTGAGTACGGTTATAAAACTAATTGTACCTTTTTGGTTCGCTTTGGGTGAAAATCAGGCGATTTGGTCGAGCCATGGTTCGTATTTCGGCGAGATGTGGTCGAGACAGGACGTGGTTAAAACACTAAATGGCGAAATGACGAAGCCATTAAAGTCAGCCTAAATATCCCTGACAAGACTTTGGTTAGCTCTCAATAATTGTAAGACAGACACCCATATCTCACATTGACTCTTATTTATACTGCCATTTTGTCATTCTGTGTTTTCAACACTACTAATTTCAAGACGAAACGAGCTTGATATGTCAGGCGTTCCCGTTATGTAGCGTGCTCCAGAAGTTTAGTTTTGCTGGGAAGGTTTTGGCAAACAACTTCTCATTTCGGGCTCAACATACCATTTTAAAACCTCTTTAATTTGACCCAGCAATGAAAGTTCCCATGATATTGTAGCTGATATCAGGTCAGTAAGTGTAACTCGTGTTTGGAAAAGGCAACCATCAAACCATCACATTCAGTTTTCAATTGTTTAATTCAATGCTTGACGAATCAAGCAACAGAGTCAGAGCTAGTCGACAAACTGACAAACAGTTTACACTGATTTGTCTTCCTGTTGCAATGCAGGTCATCCTGAGGTACAGCTTCATGTGCTTTTTACAACAGCAAGCCAAGTGTTGCTGAAGTGGACCGTGATATCGCGTGGAAGCAGTGTGATTCAGGCTTATGTAATCCGTTACAGGTTGGGTGCTGGCTCTCCGTGGATAAAACAACTCAGGATCTCACCATCAGTGACATTCTATCTCATGAGAGACTTGAAATCTTCTACAACGTACTACGTTGAGTTACAGGCCACAAATAAATACTTTACCAGCGACCCGTCCGTAGTCGAGGTCACCACACAAGAGAGCGGTAGGTTTGTCATTTGTAATTAACTTCACGTGGTGTTTTGTCTAGACATTCACTATGCGGTTATTGAAATCAACTCTGAACAGGCTGAAATTGTGTTTTGGGGTTGTATACAGTTGTAACATATTGCTGTGTGGTCATACATTTGGTGTTCACGAATCATTTCACGTGTTTCGTGACTTGATTGAGTGCTCTTTGAAAAGCCGGATATTTGTTTAATTATACAAACGTTGTGGAATTAAAACATACACCAATGCCCAAATGAACGAATTCCATGATCGGTGGTAGCTTTTACTAGATTGGATATCACAGCCAGTTACATTCACAGTCCCAGCTTGTACAGAACAATACGAAAGTCCATGTGAAAACAATGCTGTCGTGCATAATGAACTGGCAACATCTCAAACAATTGCCATGCATGCACTCAGTAGCTTTGGGGCCTCTTCATATGGGCCCGGTAACTGGGCTGGCTCGGTTGCCGGGACGAATTCTGTAGTGTGTTCATATGGAAAATTTCAGCCCGGTCGACCGGGATGAATTCAAGAAACACAACTAAAATGGTGGAACATAAACTTATATTGTTCGCGACTGTCATAGCTTTGTGGACCCTTGTAACTTTATTATTAAAGCTATTTCGCATACTCCTGAAGTGGAAATATATACAAGACCAAAATTATGCCATTTTGGCCGCTATGTTGTGAAAGCGAAGCTATTTTGTCTGAAATGTTTTATCCCGGTCACCGGGCTGGAGTGTTCATATGGGAAATTTTTATCCTGGTTACCGAGATCTCGGTAACCGGGCCAGCCCGGCCTCTCATATGAACACATCGATATTTTTACAAAGAAAAGAGTGGCGAGGCGAGATCTCGGAAACCGAGCCAGCCCGGTTGACCGGGCTCATATGAAGAGGCCGCCGATTAGCCGGTCACGGTTGAACTTTGATCATGTTGTCTATGCGCACGCGCGCGTACGCCCGCTAACGCCAGAAATTAAAAATTTTGCACAACAAGAGTGCACATTGCAGTTCAATGGAATGCCTTGAACCAGTCTTTAGACATCTACAATAAAACCTTTTCAGTTCGCATTTTATTGTGACGAAAAGAAACTGTAGGCGACGGGCAGCACACTCTAAATCTTAAACCAGCCAACCCACAAATGACGTCAAAACTATTCAAAGTAGAGAGTGATTCGAACATGGAGTAATCTTATAAAGGGCTTTATTCTTCCAAGTTCAGCTTCGGTCCTTTAAATCTTTCGATGCAATGAATCCAGTAATAGAAGCGAACGATGCGAAAGATGATATTCAAAAGATGCGACTACTGAGATGCGAAAGACGGAAGATGCGATAGATGCGGTTCGAACTAGAACATAAAATATGCAAAAACTATCTTAGAACTCTAATATACATATCCCAACTCTGACACGCGATATAACATATGTGCCAGTATACACTAAAAAGAAAATTAGCGACTAACGTAACATAACTTATGAAGGGAAATGAAAATATGAAGTTGACTTACTTTAGTCTCCACAGGTATAAATTTAAAATCTTTCGTTGACTTCGTATGGAAAGAGCGATCCTTGTCCTAGCTTATTGTACTCCTGTTCTAATCAATTGTCACACCCAACATATGTTTTAATCTTACGAAAACGAGATTAGCTATCAAGTTACGAAAAACAAAGCGATAAATAGAAAAGAGGGCGTGTAAAACTAACAGAAACATCCAGGAAAAAAGTTTTTTACTACTATTATTTGAGAACGGCCAATAGATCAACGAAGCACTTTTACGAACCTAATAGCTTTTTTTCCTTGTAGTTGTTTCCAAAAAGATAACCCTTTGTAAGCCTTGAATTTGTTGTCTTCATTTCATACTGAGCCCTTAGAAGTTTCGATGCATCTGTATTTATAAGGGAAGACTACTTGTTTATCTTCTCGGTGAAACCTGTCGCTTGGCACGTTTTGATTGGTAGAACGAGAACAGCTTCACAGTGACTAATGTTATCAATAAATTTCTGTATTGTATTGCTAATTTTTCTCTGTTCTTAAGGATGAAAGTTTGTTTCAATTGCTGTTTAATTTACTGCCTCGTCTTAATCCATCCGGGGCAAGTTTGTGTCATAGTGTTTTTAAAAGAAAAGAAATATGATGCCGTTGTTTACGACATTTATCAAACCCGGGGTAGACAAAACCACGTTATTGTTGTTCTGTTTGGTGTTTAAATACCTTGTATATGCGCACGCCTATAATTTTAAAGGTAAGTTTTTGAAAATTAGTGATCTCAAAAAGTCGTGGACGTTTTAATATTCGGAAGAGTGAGCCGACACCCTGATTATCTTTTCCATGTCCATTACTGCTGCAAAAATATTTTAAACTGCACAAACGTTGGGTAGGTGCAACACTATATGTTAATGACTTAATAGTTTTCCAATTTTAAAATATGTTAATTTAAATGTTTTATATGTATAGTTGAGAAGAGAAAACTGAGGATATTGATCTCAGGATGACTGTATTATCGGCTTTCACCAATCATGCGATCAAAACTAAAAATCGTAACCATTCAATGAATGAAGTCAAGAATCTGGGACAGGATAGATGATTTTTCTTTCCCGCGTTATTTGCAGAAGTAACTATGGTTGCCCAAATATGGAAACGCCGTGTTTGTGCCCTTTCGAGGGGCCGTAAAGTAACATAAACATCTGTCACTGAGTTTTGCTATTGAAACGAAAAATTATTGCTCTAGAGATCTGACACATTGAATTAAAATGCTTTTCTAGTACAAGCACTGATTAGTTAGCAAAAACTAAAGCGATAACTCATCTTTTGACCTACGCGACAGCCTTCTCTGGCAGCGGCCATCACGCAACGCAAAAGCTTGGAAATAGACCAATTTCGATATATTAAAATTCAGCCTAAAACAATAGACTTCAGTACGAGACTCTGGGGAATAAATACAGAGTTTGTGGGTTTATTCCCCAGAGCCTCGTTCTGAGGTCTATTGTTTGAGACTGAATTTTAATATATCGAAATTCAAACGTTTTCTATTACAAAAACAGGTGTACCGTTGCAGTTATGTCCTATATGGCAGACATGTCCTCTGACGTAATAGGATATACTGAGCCAATCATATCATGGGTTCCATCTAATAATACGCAGCCATAAGACTGGTAACTGATCTCCGTTCTAAGAAGACACTGTCACAATGCAATTTCATTGGAAGAAACAACGACACATACAATTGGTCAAAACGTTTAAGACATATCTGCCACGCAGGACACAACTGCAACGCTACAAACAGGGACCTCTGCATAATTTTTCCTACTTTTTTCTAAATCTGTTTTATATAATTGAATTATTTCCAGTCACTTTTTCATGTGACATAGTTTTTAAAATATTGGTCTAATAAATCCACAAGCATGCTCCTCCCCCCCATGCCCCACCGCCCCCCGCCCCCCCCCCAAATACTTGCTCCCATGCTTCTTCGTTCACCCCCCCCCCCCCCCTTCCCTACTCGAAAACTTGCTGCGAGGTCCCTTAAAAGAAGAACCCTGTCGAGCTAAAACACTGTGAAACGTCAAATTCCTATAGGGTATTTTATCTGATGAAACTAAAACCTCAGAAGGAAAGGTAAAAATTAATTTTGGGATATGATGGCGACACATGCGTAGGAGGCTAATGAAAACCAAGAATATTATCAAAAAATTCATAAGAGAGCGAAGACTAAAAAATGAAAAATTGTTCATTAAGCATTAATTATAAAATTATGAATAGTGAACTTAAGTTTCTAAGATAACGTCTCTATTCAGTGGAGCCGGATCCTCAAACAACAAAAAAGGTTTTTTTTACCAAAGCCGCACTAATCGTGAATGGCTGCCATCGGAAGTGGCATTTTCCCCGGCAAATCTGCAAAGAAATTCTTAACAGAATTAATTGAATTGACTGTATTTTTTTTAAGACCAACACGCTGAGCTTCCCAAGTTACCTCTGCCTCTTCCCAAACGCCCTTCAGGATTCGTTTACAATGACGGGCAATCCAGCGCCCCAGTGCACTTGTCTGCATTTCTTGACCTGACTTGTATTGACTCACAGCAAGCATGGCCGATTATCAAGAAACTTGCTAAGTCCTATGGGCCTGAAAAACTTCGTTTGACCGTCCACTTCTTCGCCCTTGCGTATTTCTACAACGCCTTTATTTGTTTAAAGGTAAGTGTATTGATTATTTAACCACTGTGACGTGGCACACAGTGTAATAACCATTCGAGTAGAATTAATGTACCCCAATTTAATGGTTTACCGAGGATTTAAAAGAACACCACAGAGGTACGTAGCATTACAGAAGATCGAGATGTTATTATTATCTCATCAACAGCCTTAAAACTTGAATGCAAAGAGAGCGACAGAGGTGGAGGAGCGCTGCAACTACCTGTAGCATAAAGGACTTAAAAGGCCTGTCGATAGACATGGTCACGGACAAAGGACGAATAGTTCTACATGTCACCATCTTGAGACTAAGAAAACCAATTAACTTCGGACCCATGGTCACCGGATACCAATTTAGGAGTGGGTCCAGAGGAAACAATCCCAAATAACACGGCGTGACATGGAAACCACGTCAATCCTCGTTTCTTCTGAAGAAAGTGGGTTTATCTTACTACTCTGGTGACATAGACATGTCGTTTTTCTTTGTAGAGTGTGCATGTAGTGGAGTCTTACAACTCGTCACTGGTGTTTCCGTGGATAGACACAGTCTTTGATAATCGAGATTATCTCAAAAACTCAGCAAACACATCTCAAATGCACCGCATGGAGATCGCTGGGTAAGTATTAAAATCTTAAAACCACCATCAGAATAAGCTTATAACTATTATTGGCTCATTTGTTGCTTATGCCCTCGTTATTTACTTGTTTTATAATCCAGAAAATTGCTTACTAAAATTACATAACTAATGATACATACTTGCAATAAATATATATGGTACTAACACTTAGTTATGTACATTTTACTTGATGTACATTACATAACAATGCACTGATTAGTTACTTTTTACAGATGCTTAAAAGTGTATTAGAGATAAAAGTAGACCAAACTAGGGACAAATGCAGGGTGAAAAGAGACAGGATCTTGAACTTTGACTTAGTGTTAATTATATTGTCCCAACCTTATGAGATATATAGGGGAAAAATTAACGCCCGGGCGGAGTGTGGGGTATTCAGCGGACATGGTTTTATATAAAAATATGTCGTATAAGCGTCACGGAATATTTAAGAACCTTTCACCGGAGCCCACACAGGTCTTTAAAGATTAATTACTTTATTCAGGTGTCATCTATTGTGACCAACTAACGCTTAAAGCTTTCAAAAGTGTGCATTCGTTCAATGTTACACATCTGGTATCATTTTGCCATGTTTACCTCTGTTTACACATTTAATTATAACGATCAATTCTTTTTCCCTTCTTCTGTACATAAGTTACATTTACGCCATTGCGCGCAGATCGTCCTCCAAAAAATTCATTACAATCGAATCGCAGCTTCCCGAAGAGGGCAAACCTGGCGTGGACTTTTCCGAGGCATCACTGTGGAAGTTGACTAAGGTTTAATTAATTTAATGGTAAAGAAATAAAAAAGAATATTTTCCTAGTTTCATTTTTAGGTTTATCGACAGGGAGTCTATATGATATCATGTTGTGTTAAAAACAGAGAGGATTAAGGCGGGGGTACACGTGAAGGCTGTTTTGACGTCGCTTAACACGCCCTTTCTGCCAATATCTCGGTCACGTTTCAAGCAACGCTAAATCTCTATGCTTATAACCATAACCACCGTTTGGCGCTTTTGTGTAAATTTTTGGGTGATGTTGGACATTTTAGGAAAGAGATATTTTTTCTCAAAGGATAGGTTAAATTGAGGAAAATATGAAATATTGAAGATTTGATGGATTTGGAAAATTGAAATTTGAAGTGAAGAATTCAGTAGAAAACAGATACCAAACAGTTCCCTACCAACCTGGGGATTTCATTTGGGGTGGTCAACTGTCTAGTAGTGTTTCCAACCCATTTTAATCCTAACAATTCCCTTTTAATATTACTTCAAATTACTACAGATAATAGTCCAAAATAAAAGTCGCGACCGATGAAAACTTTAAAACCACGCGTTTACGTAAGTTCACCAAGAAATTAACCCGTTGGATAAAACGAAAAAAGATATCCAAAGTACACATTCTACTAAGTCTAGTGCTAATTCCTGAGGAACCTCATAAAGCAAGCAACCTCTATTAAGCAGCTACTCTCAAATCCTGGAGGGTGGCCTATTTAATAGGATCTGGACTGTGTTTTTATTCTGTAATATCATGAAATATATGCATATATATGCTTATGATAATCTTCCTTGCTATGGCGTCCTGACAGGACAAAGCAGCTTGAATTCGATGGTGACATATATTCTTCCATAAATCCTTTAAGATCGCCCTCGAAAAGACCAAAAACATAGCCATTTTCCTGTCTATAATCATGCAAATGCAGACGGAGATTTTCCTCGTCCGCTTTGTCTGTCATATTTACCCCGGGGGGGTACTTCAGTCAAGTTTGGGTATAGGGGTGCCGCCGAGGGTTTAAAATCCTGACCCTGTTTAGGACACAAATACGCTAAAATCCCTACCCTGTGTAGGACAACAGCCTCCATTTCAAGACCCTGTTTAGGACAAGTGATAAAATGCACACTCTCTGGTTTTGCAGGAATTTAAACTGTTTAACAAGTCATTCAAATCAGAGAAATCATGCTCGATGTGTCTAAAACCCAGTTTTCAACTGGGTTGTTGTGTCTCTACACAAGCCATCATTGCATCTATAGAAATGTGTTTTTTTTTAAATAGCAAATAAAATAGGAATGATTTCTTCAATTACTGTATAATGAATAAGTGGAACTTATATTTATGAGGTTCATTTTACAGAGAAAAAAATCCCTAAACAATATATATATATACCAGCGGGATCCCTCATCCCTGTGCGACACAGTGACATCTTTCTTTAATTTCCTCACGTTATCCAAGACAGTGCCGGGCGATTTTTCCCCCCAAAATCGCATCCCTCCGCTTTCAAACCTCGCAGCATAAAGTAGTCTGCGAAAACAGCCGTCCTTCTTCGCTCCCGGCCCGAGTGGCGTTTCAAAAGATTCACGATTCTTCTCGTACCTTCCAATTGAAAATCCATCCAAACGGCCCGGAGCTAGCCCTCGAAGAAAATCAAAATCCCACAGTACTCGAGCAACTGTAATGCGTAGCAAGATCCTTACGTGCCAGCCACAAACCGTCCCGCTGATTGCCCCTTTCTGATTGGACGACGTTAGACAATGACCTAATACCTAACGAGGGTGGGGAATCACAGGCATTTAAGTGACTATGGTGGCCCATTATTCTCTTAAGAAAATAACATGAAATATCACAAAACATCAAGAAATCCTAGCTGATTTTAACAGTAACCCCCAAAAATAAAACAAAATAAAATAAAAATGGAAAATTATTAAGGCTCTTTAATAATTTTTTAATTATTTTTATTTCAACGTAATTGAACAGAGAAAATTAATATATAGAAAATAAAGTAAAACAGAAAAGAAAATATGTTGACGTAAGATAACATGCAAAATCTGAGTGAAAAAAAACGAAGTGAAAAAAGTTACAAAAGCATTTATCACCAAAATCAAAACCAAAAGCGAAACAGAAAAGAAAATTTATTGACGTAAAATAACATGCAAAATCTGACTGAAAAACCAAAAAAAAACGAAGTGAAAAAAAAATGCAACAGCATTTAACACCAAAATCAAAACGAAAAGCAAAACGATTCTCACATGTCCATAAGTGGCCCGGCGTTCTCATAGGACATCAAAGCAAAAAGTAAAGTAAAATGATTTTCACATGTTTACGACGTGGCCCATTGTTCTCATAGCTCCGTAACCCGTCGAATAGCGACACATTCATAGCGGTATACCAGCTGCAAACTCCACAGTTTATAGGCTAAGCTCTCCATCCCTTCAAGTTGCAGGGGGACAAAAAAACATCGATAAATCGCTTTCATTTTGTAATTTGCAATCCACAATGGCGGAGACAGCTAGGCTCGATTACCAGCCGCTGTTCGGGAAATGAGCCCGCGCTCATCCCCCGAACACACGGCTGGACTCGTGAGGATTCTTTTGTTAGTTTTAACCAATCAGATAACCGCCCGCAGATTTTTGTCGGGCATAAATTATCTCGCAAGTTTGGATTGCGGCCCGTGATGGCAGATGATGTGGAATTGATAAATAGTATAAGAGAGAACTTCAGAGACAAATTCACAACAAGAAACGCTAGAAAGGTTTGTAAATGGCCAAGATGCATTCATTTTTCAGCCAACAATATGTATGAATCTTTGGTTTCCAGAACGTCAGATAACAAACAGTCAGATCAAGCTATACAAATGATGTAACAGAGAATTAACTCTGAAGTGTAAATTTTAGTGCTAATTTAACCCATGAGTAACCCACTGGGCGTTAGCCCTAGTAAAGGGAATCAGGGAACCACACGAGGTAAAGAAAAAATCTTTTGACCTCGGTGGGAATCGAACCCACGACCTTCGGAACAGATCTACCAGATTTTTTCTTTACCTCGTGTGGTTCCCTGATTCCCTTTACTAGGGCTAACGCCCAGTGGGTTACTCATGGGTTAAATTAGCACTAAAATTTACACTTCAGAGTTAATTCTCTGTTACATCATTTGTGTCCATAGTGCTACGCGGCACAACATTCATATGTACCCTTACTTTCTCTTCGCCGCGATTTACCATCTAAATCGACCCCGACTTTCTCTGTCCGACCTCGTAGCTCAGTCGGCAGAGTAACGGTAGATCTGTTCCGAAGGTCGTGGGTTCGATTCCCACCGAGGTCAAAAGATTTTTTCTTTACCTCGTGTGGTTCCCTGATTCCCTTTACTAGGGATAACGCCCAGTGGGTTACTCATGGGTTAAATTAGCACTAAAATTTACACTTCAGAGTTAATTCTCTGTTACATCATTTGTGTCCATAGTGCTACGCGGCACAACATTCAGATCAAGCTATACGTTGAGCTCAAGATACAAAACAGTCAGGCACATAAAAGTATTGCGTTTTATAAGGATAGCAACACCAGTCTCTGGCGAAGCTAAATCGTGGGTAAAGCAAACCGACTAGCAAAACGTACGTGACAAATTGTAGAGTATCAACTTAACCATGTAAACCAACATGTCATCTTTGACAGATCTTGATATGCATGACCAGTTTGCTAAACCACAGTCCAACGGCGCTGCTCTACTCAAAAAACGAACTCTTCCATAGCATACAGCATTTATGCATACAGCGCTCTTCCGCAGCAACAATGTGAAACAAAATAGGTT
The DNA here is from genome assembly GCA_022496165.2 of Catalaphyllia jardinei. Classification (NCBI taxonomy): domain Eukaryota; kingdom Metazoa; phylum Cnidaria; class Anthozoa; order Scleractinia; family Caryophylliidae; genus Catalaphyllia; species Catalaphyllia jardinei. The sequence continues at coordinate 20,902,111 of CM042753.1, forward strand.
GGAAAAGCAAATTTAAAAAAATAGAACGGCAAATGTACAAATGTTCAAGAGCCGTAGGTTGTAATCAGATAACATTTCCGGCGACCAGGAGCGCCGCATGAATTAAATTATGAATTGACGTCACAGACATGGTTTGCCGCTCACGCGTCCAGCCGTTCTTCTCGGGGAGGGCAGACCAGACACGAGAGAATGGCGGAAATCGAGCCTAGGAGACAGCCCGCTGTTCTCATAGCTCGAGATACATTCTGGCAGCGGTGGGTTACGAGTTCATGTATGACCCCATGAAATGTCCTTATCTCCTGGTACCCATGTATATGAAGACACAAAGTACCGTAGCGGTTTTTTATCATTGTTTTACATACACAGTTAGCGATATATGGCTATAGGTGAGGCAAACGGTAAATCTAGTACATTTACCATAAAATAACAATCGGCTACCCAAACAGATTGTGTGGGCCCCCCGTGGCAAAATGTTTACTTCTCCTAACTCACCGCCCCCTTCTTCCCCAGTGATACTTTGGGACCATGATCAGCTTCATCTGCTTACTGGGAAATAACAAATGGCATTTACCATGACGGATTATCCCAAACTGTATCACATTTAAGTTTTGGATATCCCTTGTCAACCAACGGGCTACGCTGATTTCCGTTTCGTAAACGGTCGATGCCATCATTGGTAACCAAGCTTTTTAGAATGTACGATGCCATATCTGTTTTAGTTTAGGCCAGGACAATGTAGAAACTGGTATAATTTGTTGATGGAGTAAATGCACTCACCAAATGCCTGATTGTTTATATTCACACTGGTTTGCTTGCGGTTAGGTCTTATTTGATGTTTGGGGCAACTCTATTATTGATGGTTAAAGAATGTCACGTTATGTAATTGAATTTTGGGGAAATTTGGCCGATCAACCTGGTAGTGTAGTGGTATAAGAGGGATGTCAGGAAACAGAGGTTTCGGGTTCGATACTAGGTGGTTACTAGCAAATGTTTCTTTTTCTTTAATTTAGCAGAGAAAAATTCGTTTACAGTTAAAAAAAAGTGTCGCGAAAATGGCATCGACCGTTTACGAAACGGAAATTTGCAACAGCTACACTGGATTTGTGATCTTGCAAACGTTAAAAAATTGTCACGAAGGAAAACCATTCATAGAATAAACCAGTTGGGACGATGCATGAATAATGGTAAGAGCTTCTTCAAAATCAGGAAACCAACCGAACGAGATAGCGCTTACATTTCCAATTCGATTTCCCGTAATTGTTGTCGGCTGATCAGAGACTAGAAACGGGAAAGTTTACGAAATGGTAAGGAAATTTTTACCCTTCCGTTCCGAACGGAATAAGAGGTCTACCTCTGGTAATTTTCCGTTCTATTTCACTTTCAACCAAAATTTCCGGATTATTTTGCTAAATGGTAAGCACCCCTAATCCCGGAAAATCTATTCAAAAATTGTATACTACCTAAAGAGGTAGTCCTCTTTTTTCGTTCCAAAAGGAACAGCGGAAAGTTCCTTACCAATTGTTAAATTTTCCACTTTCCAGTCTCTCTCATCTTCAGAAAACAATTGCAAATAGTAAGCACCATCTCGTTGGACCGGTTTCCTGATTTTGGAAAAAACTTTTACCATTATTTACCGGTCATCCCAAACGGTCTATTCGGACAAATAGTAAGCACTCGTGATTTCCTTGAAACTAGAAGTCCAAACATCTTTCTCCCCTAACCGTTTTCTCGTCTGCAGGATGGCATTCTACGGAATCTTTACACTTCATTCATCGCTATAACATGCCAAATTATATTACGTTTACTGCAAAGCTACTCGTCAACGTTTATTTGACTGAAATCTCACACAAGTACGCATTGCGGACCAATTTTTGTATTTCTAATACTATCTTAATGTATGGAGAACTCGGAAAAAATCCGAGCCCCAGATGGGATTTGAACCCACGACCCTCCGTGATCTAGTCGGATGCTCTAACCACTGAGCTACTGGAGACTCTATGGCGAGCAAGGGTCAATTTATGGGTCTCGACTGGAACCGCATCACGCGGCTACACAGCCAAGTAATGACTAGCACACATGAACTCACTAACAGCATCACGCTGTCACATTAAAGCATATCAAGATGCGGCCAACCAACCTCCAAAGTGAGTATATTAAAGATGAAACAACAAAAGTTTCATCTTTAATATACTCACTTTGGAGATCACGGAGGGTCGTGGGTTCAAATCCCATCTGGGGCTCGGATTTTTTCCGAGTTCTCCAAACATTTAATTTATCATGTGTTTGTTGTTTCATCTTTAATATCTTAATGTAAACTCTGTAAAAAGTATAGAAGTTAAAAATTTAGTTACCTCCGGGTTTGGTTAATTTCCGTCAGATTTATTGAGCAGATGGCGGACAAGGCTGGTGTTCCTTCCAGTGTAATGCGGGAAGGACTGGGTAATAAAACACTGGAATGGCAGGCGCGTCTGGCCTGGAAATATGCTTGTTCAAGTAAGTTCTTCAATCATATCTTTACCACCTACGTAACTGTTAATTGTTGCACTAAAAATGGACCTGTTAGTTCAAATACGTCAAATCAAATGGTTGCGAAAACCTCCGGTTCACTTATTGGTCGGGGAGGGAGATTTTATCATAATTGTTCGGGCGCACGTCACACAACCGTGACACAGATGCTGTGAAAGGATCACGAAAAGTTGGGATTTATTTGTCAACATTGCCTAACAGCATTAGTAAAACATGTTTTTTTAAATATCCGTTAGAATCAATATTTTCAGTCGATAAAAAGTTAAATCTCAAAGTACCTATGAGGTAAAAAATATTGCTGCTTATTTCAAAGGACTTTCAAAGTATAGAAGAATGGCGTTTTTCTTTTTAGAATATCTTTTTTTATTTTAGAGATATTTACATTTTTGTGAGAAAACTGATGACGTCATAGGTGTTTCATTAAAACTGTACAACACTTAATCAAGAATATCTCTAGAAATATTAAAGCAGTGTTCTTTAAACTTGGCACCAGAACTGTGCATCACAAAAGAGGCCAAATAACACCTGTCATACTGTTGCCATGACAACAGTTATGCCTCTGGTCCTGTTTTAATTAAGACTAAAATTCCCAGATTTTAACTTAAACAAGGATCATCTACTCACAACAATCTAATGGAGAGAGTTAAGACAATATGGGACCCATGTGTGTTCCAAGCTTCTGTCCCACTTAAAAAGGTTGCAAATGGGGATATTTAGTTTTTCACAGAAAGAGACTGGAGTCAAGAGTGTTGCCACAACAACAATATAGTAGGTGTCATTCTGTTTCTTTCGTGATGTACATTTCTGGTGTTTGAAGAACATTGCTCCAATATTTCGTCAGAAACGTAAATATCTCTAAAAATAAAAAAAGATATTCCAAAAAAGGAAAACGTCATCCAAATAAGCAGCAATTGTTTTTTACTTCATAGGCACTTTAAGTGTTTTTATCATGGTATAAATAGAGTAGTTTCATGTTACGCAAAAGTTAGCTTATGTCGATCAATTTGCTCATAGCGCACTTTGATTATTCACAGAGTCGGTGATGAGTACGCCAACGTTTTTCTTAAATGACGTGTTTATTGCGGGTGATGTATCAGCAAAATGGAGCGAAGAAGAATGGCGAGGGATCATCAGCAAGCTATTACCTGAGGGTAAGGATCCTATTGTATCGTATGGCTAGCTAAATAACCACATTCTGCTTTGTGATTGGCTACCCGAGTGGATAAGATTAGGCTCTCTTCGCTGCTTGGAAATGCCCACTGTACTCCGCCGAATGAATAGTGTTCTCTCTGCCATGTAATAAATCCCTTACTGACCAGGTTCGAATGCTGACCGCAGGGGTACTCGTGGCGATTTAGGTCATATATCGATACTGTAACTGGATGATAACAGGTTTTTTAAAATTTGAACCGCATTGGCTCTTCACGACTCGCGCAATTTTAAGATAATTTTCCAATATTGCACTCGAATTCATTCGAGTACTTACCTACCTGTGCCACGCTTAGTTAATGGAAAAAAATGGCTCTCGTTCCAGAATAGCCCTTTTGACGGATAGCTTTTCGCATTTGCATTACAATGTAATCCAACGTGGACGCGAGGCAATTTCTGGCTGAAACTACAAAAAAGCCTAAAGTGCCTCAGATGCTCGTCTGTCTAGGAGGCTACTCACATGCATGTCGGTTCGACTATATTGTAATGCAAAAGTGTAAGTTAACCTTGAAATGGGCTATTGAGAGGTATTTTTATTAGGGAAAAATTCCTGAAATTCTGCGAGTAAAATCGAATGGAACAGAAATATCTACTGGAGCCCGTATCCAGGTAAAAGGTTTCCAGAATTTGGGTATACCTTGCGAGGTTGTCCATGGGAGAAATTTGAAAATTGCGATTTCGCGTTTTAGTGTGGACAGAAAACATTTTGAATAGGGAGCTTTTCAAAAATGATGACGTCATCAGGCGCAGTGTGGACGGAAAACATTTGATGTGCTTCCAGAGTAAAACCCCCCGTTATCAAATGTGAACGCACTGAGCAGTTTATTTTGGTCATTACATTTTTTTTCATTTCAGAGGAAACCCACGTGAAGTATGGAGGAAACGGAACCTGATTCGAATGCAGCAAGTGTTACACAACCCGCGGAGCTAACCTGAATTAATTGCCATTGATGATTTTAAACTTCAGTGAAGGGTTAAAATTAACGAGGGCTGTCATCCACACAATAAAACATCATTTATTCGACCATTTAAAACACACGATTTTATTGCATAATTCTTTGAATGAGACGTCTGTTAAATACATATATACCATATATTGAAAAAAGAACTGATTTTTATTCCATCCAACATTGACGATCCAAAAAAGTTAAGAAAACACTCAATCACATATGTTTCAAAATGTTTCTTAAGCAAATCATGAATACTTTCAAAATAAAAGCCGTAAAAAGCTATTACAAAATATGTGACTTCCTTCATAGGCGTATGGGCACCTTCGGACTTGGGGGGGAGGGGGGACGGTGACCTTATTACCCGAAAAATATTACACAGTGCCCGAAAGAGTGAGTAGTACACACGCACTAAAATCGCAGTAAAAACAAAAACGTTCCCAATAGACTGCTTTCGGCATATTGAAATTCAGCTTGGAAGTGAGGCTTAGAGGACACAACAAAGGAAATTGAATGTCCCTGTTTATTCACTTCTTTGGGTCACAGAGGACACAGAGAAAGTCGGGCGACTTTCTCTGTCCGACCTCGTAGCTCAGTCGATTCCCACCGAGGTCAAAAGATTTTTTCTTTACCTCGTGTGGTTCCCTGATTCCCTTTACTAGGGCTAACGCTCAGTGGGTTATTCATGGGTTAAATTAGCACTTAAATTTACACTTCAGAGTTAATTCTCTGTTCCATCATTTGTGTTCATAGTGCTATGCGGCCCGGGCTACGCGGCAAAACATTCATATATAATCTGTGATAGTCAAGTGAGTAGCGTTGCAGTGTGCCCTTGTTTACGAAATGACGGCCGCCTCTTCGCGTTTTCGAAGTATTTGTCAAGATGATTTAGATAAAGCTTTAAACGACTTGTAAATTTATGCTAAAACAATTAGATTATTCACTCTCGATTTCTATGCGTGATAGTTGACTCGTGCTGCGCCCTCGTCAGCTATATCGAAATAGAAATCTCGAGCTCATACTGTAATTGCTATGGTGAGTAGCCTTGCAGTGTGGGGTAGTTAACAAAATGGCGGCAGCTTTTGGGGGTTTTCGAGGTGTTTCTGTGAAAAGGATTAAGTTATGGTTTTGAACGACTAGTAGATTCCTACTAACAGAATGAGATTTCTATGTGAGATGGACGAAATCCGTTCAAGTTCATAAGCTAAATGTTAAATAAACTAGTAGTAACCACAGGTTAGAAAGTGCGGGCCTGAATTCACTTGAAGAGCTTTTGTTTAAGATGTTGGGAATGGGCAGAGAGGATAGTAATGCGAACCTTGTCTGCAAATGAAATTGAATACGGAAAGACCACTTTATTGAAAGCGTGACAGAAAATTGGCGTTACTTTCGATTCTCACCAGTTTCCGTCGTATCCCCCCTACGGAGAGTTTTGTCAAGTTAGCTAATTAAATATTCAAGCCGGTCGCGGCGGAATGTTTATTTGCTCAAAATTGCGGCAAAATCTTTCAGAGATGGAAGTCAGGACATTTATAAGGAAAAAGAGAGTAATTTGGGACCATTTACTGGCTTTTAAAGATGAAATTATACAGAAGCAGGCTGTATTTTCGTTTCTGTGCCGAACCTCACGCGCTGATGCAGTCTGTCATGTGTTTTCTTTCGTCCTCTTTTCTAGCCTGCCGAGGTCATTTTTTCGTCTTAATCACGTAAGGAATGTCCGGAAAAGATGTTCCCATTCAAGGTTTAGCTCTCAGGCAATGATTCTGGCAGTTTTTGACCGAAACGTCGACCTGTGTTGTCGAGTTTTTCGGTTGCAACGGGCGACCGTGGCTACTTTGTTAAGGCAAGCATTGACTACCCTTAACATGATAAAGCTGGATTTTTAAGGAATAGATTGTTCTTTTGCCAATGTGTGATAGCTATTAACCCTAAAGTGTTATATCACTTCGAAGTCAGGGTTTTTGAAGAGGTTTTTGTAAAGAGGTGGGGTCCGCCGGGCTCGGCTCGTTCGGCGTAATCGGAGATTTTTGTTGACGCTAAAGGAGAAAATATCCGTAAAAGGTCACTTCATTGACGATTCAAACGAATATAAATTTATATATGTTCCGAGCTCAAGTTAGAGTAGAAAAAAAGCACTTTCGACGAGCGCTGGGCTTTTATTTTACTCCCGCGAAAGTTTGAGTCAGGGTGACAAAAGCTTACCCTGGGTGCCAGAGGTTTTTTTCTTGTTAAGGGCGACAGAAGTGAGCGGCGAAGCCGCCAAGGCGAGTTGCGAAGCAGGGAGGAAAAACCTCTGCCACCAACGGATAACAACCTCACTTCCATGCTGACGCCAATTTCCTTTGATTGACATCCAGAGTCAGAGCTTATTTTAAGGGTGCGTTCCTTCGGGTGGATCCGGATCAGGATTTCAGATCTGCGGCGTTCCTTTCGAGCAAATCCTTTTCCAGATCAGTGATCTACGAGTTCACTCTGAACAAGGGTTTATCGGATCACTGATCTGAGTGATCTGCAAACGGATCATCGGATGAATGATCCGGCGCGTTCTTTTGGGTGAAGGATCCGAAATTAATCACTGTGTGCAGCGGTTTTGGCCTTAAATTAAATATGTACTTCATATATGAGATACACTTTCGTGAATTTTCCCGCGTTGGGTCTACAGCATTTGTGTTGTGGTAAGTGGTCTAAATTTGGGTGAAAGTCAATTATTTGAGTGGGTTTTGCAAAACTTCGTTTCGGTTTTACCACGAAATTGTCTTATAACTCCACCGAATACTCCATCATGCATGCAACCTCTGGCTCTATGATGGAACCGCTTGTTTTGTAACATTGCTTGAGATACTGTTACTGGTTATTAATTTGCTCGTTTGTTTTAGCGACCTCCTGCTACTTTGCCGTACGTTTAGGTTGTTTTAACGCTTTTCGCGCCTATTGTCATGGTAACTGATCCTACGAACCAAAGTTCCGTTCCTTTGGTACACCATGATCTGAGCGATCTTGGATCATAAATATCCTGATCCGGATCCTCCCAAAGCAAACCGTCACGAGGAGTAAAATGTGCGTGTCAACTCACGTGCAGGGCTGTAGGCCTGTGAATTGAGCTCGGAACACACATAAATTTAAGTTCTTTTGAACCGTCAATGAAATGACCTTTTCCTGAGAGCTAAACCTTGAATGAGAACATCGTTTCCGAACTTTTCTTACGTGATTTAGACGAAAAAATTACCTCGCCGGGCTAGAAAAGAGAAGGAAAGAAAAAACAGAGCAGACAGGATAACGAGCCGCTAATTATTCAGCGCATGGAGTTCGGCACGGAAACAAACTGATAAAGCTTGCTTTTAGATACTTTCAGCCCTAAAAGCCAGCAAATGGTCCAAAATCACTCTCTGTATCCTTACAAATGTCCTGACTTCCATCTCTGAAAATTTTGCCCCAATTTTGAGCAAATAAACATTCCTTCGCGACGGACCGCCGTTTAATTATTGAACTAGAAATACCTGCCGGTAAAGTGCCAACGAGTAAATACTGGCACAGTTGTGTGCCAAGAGGAAGTTAAGAAGTAACCAGAGTACAGACCATTTTTTAAACTTGATCATTGTTTAAAAATGCAGTGCAAAACTCACACGCTTATGTTTTTTAAAATGTTGTTTTGATATCAACGTGAAAAATCGAAATTAGTCACACCACTATGTGACTAAAAGAAAAAATATCTTCTCTCCAATAGCTCTAGCGCGATCAACATTAACAGCATTGTCAGCGTTCACACCCGTCATGATGTTTCGGAGGTTAGGGTCGGCAGGAAAAGGATCCTTGTCTGCAAAGGTTGTGAGGATGACAAGTGTGTCCTCCTTGTCTTGCCTCGGACATGTCCTTGTTTTGCTCACCTGAGTTGGACTTCACGCCCGTCAGCTCTTGCATTGCTCGGTTTTTCTCAGCACAGGCCGGCATAGATAACAGCCAGATGAGCCGTTGCTGTTCTGTGAAGCCTCAGATTGTGCCAAGCGGTGCCAAGCATACTAATAGATGTCGCCGTCATTTTCTTGGTTTAATCAAGCAGTGCGATTTAAAAAAAAATTCAGATTCATACACAGACTTTTTTTGCCAGACTTTGCTAGATACAAGTTTTTTTCTTTTCAACTTTTCTATATTTCTTTTTAATTTTTCCCGAGGACTTCGCGGGGAAAAAAGTTACAGACCACGAATTGTAAGGAAAGAATTAAGACGTGACTGTGCTTTTTTGGGGTCTTTAGTTGTTTTCAAGTTGTTTCGTCGGCCATTGCTGCCAGCGCGTTGTACAAAAGTCGCAGAGGTTTTCCCTGTGTTAGGAGAATTTTGAAAAACTTTCCGTCGCAATTAGTAGTATTTGTTCAAGGTAAGTTATGTTCCATTTCAAAATTGCTCTGTCGTGCTGTTTGTGATTGGCTTTCTTTCATTTCGAATCGAAAATTAACTGCACTTCTTTGCCTTGTTTGTTTTCTGTTTATATTTCATTCAGGTGTTGCTGATCGGAGTTTCTTCGGCGAGGAAAGGCAACATATTTCTAGACTCGCCTTGTGTTTAGTGCGGATTGCACTGAAGCTAGACGCTTTCGCAAGCCCACATTCATTGGCTTTAAATCCGGTGCGGGTTGCACCACATCTCACAAGTGAGCTTTCTCAGGAGTCACGATTAATCTCACAAGCTCTCACAAGCAAGTATCTATCCGCTTGGACTATCGATGTGGTTTACACCTCAAACTGAAAGTGTTATGTAATATATCAAACACGAGAGACAGTGTTTCATCGGGATATCCAAACACCGAGAAGAGAGTTGAACGCGCAGCGGAGTATTTTTGACGAAATTCGAGGTGTTTGGATAGCCGATGAAATGCTGTCTCGAGTGTTTGATATATCTTCTCAGTCGAAGCAAAAACTAAGGAGTAAACGGAGAAGTAAAATCGTCAAAATCTATGCTAATTAAGACCGGGTATCCAAACCTCTTTCACGCTTGTGATTTCTTTTGTTCTAACTTAATTAATTATTAATGAGTTTGAGAATACTCGCACTGAATAAGAGTTTTGCACGCTAACGTAGGAACAGTTACAATCCAACAATACCGGAGGATCGGATGTCACGACAATTTTGTCAAAGCCAAGAATGCTTCTTCACGTGTGCGAGACCGATCTTGGAATATGACGGTTTTTTTTACTTGCCAACAATTAAAGACGTTGTTGGATATTGCAAGTTCCGGAATGAGGTGATGGTTTGGTTTATGCGAATGATATGCTACAATGTGTACATCCCATACAAATGATGTGGAGGAACATCCAGGTCCTACAATAAGCTTATTTCATATCATTGATCCAACATCTGCACTGTTCGATGGGAAGGTTTGGTGGAATACTGACAAATATACAACATTAGAAAACAGTCCCAAGGAAGCACGCGCGCTGATTGGTTAAAAAGCCTGTTTGTATAACTCGATCGATGGAGACAGAACTAAGCGCGCGCTGTTGACGTAGTGATGGCGCGAGCAAAGAGAATTTACATTTTGATAATCAAAGTTTACAAGTTGTTTTCCTTTTTCTCGTCGTGGTGTTTTCTAAAAGAAATAGAAAACATGTACTCCGCGTTTGTATCGAGTTATACAAACACTCGTGAAAGTTTGGGAGAACTCGAAAAAGCTGTGGAAACACTCGCCTGCGGCTCGTGTTCCCACAGCATTTCTCGTTCTCCCAAACTTCCACTCGTGTTTGTATAACTCGATACAAACACGGTACATGTTTTCTATTTCTTAATTAATAGTGGGAAAATCATCAACAAATGTACTAACGATACGCAATGTGCGTTATGCCTAGCTGCTTCGTGACATGTTTTTTACCCAAACCTTAAAGCCTAGTGTATTTTTTGGATGGAGCACACTATTCAAAAAAACACTGAACTGACGATGCCACAGTGCTTAGTTATTTAGGCATTCTCAGTCATCATAGCAGCAAAACCTCTTGACACAACATGTGTAAGTTCACTTGACATATGTAAATAGTGTCAAGTTCAGAGAGTTACACTAGCAACGGGACATTACATGTATGCACAAAATGGGGCTAAATTGAAAGAAGTTGTGTTATGTCCCATTCGGACTAAAAGCTAAATAAGTTATTATTAGAGAATAAAGTGAGTATTAAGTAAACAGTATTCTACCACACATTTCCCGCTTAAAATTGTAAGGGCTTGTCTACCTTCTCGCATGTAGCAATTTAACTCCCAGATACTGGCAATTGAAAACAGAATTCCAACCGAAAGGAATAAAAGCATACTAGCATAAAGCATAAGACCCCAAGTACGCATTGCGGACCTATTTTTTATCACCACTGTCACCCTAAGGCTGTTGTAGTTACAGATTGCCTTAATATCAAAATGTTTCAATTGAAAAATGTTTTACAAATACTTCTTCTCTACGGAAAAGCTATGTATGAAGACTTGACATCGGAGTCTCGCACACTGCTATACATTTTGATATCGTCTCTCCGGTCTCTTTCCGTCGTGTAAACATCAGATATCTGGAATTAAATATTCTCCAAGTTTGCATTGTCTTTTTAACTTTCAGGGAATAGGAATTACGTGTCTGTATCTTCACAATCCGTAAGAAAGCATCGTTTGTAATGTGCAAGTTTTATTCATGTGAGTACACTTTTTCTGGTGCCACGTGGTAAACAGTAATTATTGTTCTAAAACTGTATTTAAGTATTCCGATTTTCTTTTTTTAGAACTAAAGAATATTGTAGGTATTCTTGAGTGCGTCTTACCTGAGCTGAATATTGAAGAATCGCATCTTCCAACCATTTTGCTCGACAGAACTTCAAAAGGGCAAGCACAAACACTGCGATGGCGCCAGCTCCTGTAAGACCGGCTTCTTTAAAAATCGCAAAGGTTAATTTTCCCACAGAAACTGTTATTTTATTTCTGTTGAAATACATAATTTTCAAAATAGACAAAATTAATTTGCTAAGTTTTAAGCTGAAAAATAAAACAGAAATTATAAAGCGCAAACCAAAACAGACCACGCAAAAAAGCTATAAAAACAGGTTTACTGTATATTTAAACGCGTTCTCATATGCTGCTCACTTTTTACATGGTTTGGCCATGATTTTCCTGCGGGACAGTTTGTGTCTGTCCGCAGTTTTTTCCTTATCGCGGCAACGACACGATATTCTGGATTTTTCCTATTGTCCCTTGTCACGCGTTTTGCATGTGACATTGGCCAAAAGGCAAGAGTTTGGATTTGAGTTTCATCTGAGGTCATCACCATCTTGCATTTAGTGGGTTTGTGGATGTCAGTCGAGCAGCTGATCACTTCACAACTTGATACACCGTGCTGACGAGACCCAATAAGGTCGAAACAGCTGTCCACGGTTGCAATTCATGGCTTTCAGTTTGGACTCTATCGTGTCGTTGCCCCGTTAAGCTCTCTACGTAGTATCAGCCTTGCATCATTGTTCTCAGCTAATGCAGCTTTTATTCACCAAAATAATATATTCCTCACTTAAAGTATTAAGAACACATTAAAACTGGACGTGTAAGCTCGAAATTTGATTGCATTCAAATAAATTAAAGATCTTTGCACGTGCTTTATAAAACAAAGTTTAGGTCAGCCTTGTTCCCACGCACTCAGAGCTTCATAATAAATCCCGTTTTTTGGTAACTTCCCGTGATGAGATTTTTTGGCACTTCTGATATGTTATTAACGATACATTGCAGAGTCTAATACCGTTGAAAAACCTTCTGTTGCAATTAGTGGCAGGTTGACCGATTTTTTTTCCCATAAAATGACCAACCTCGTTCACAGGGTCCTCTCTCTACCTCGAGAAAGTACCCCGGTTACGGCTGGTCACGTGTCTATGCATGCCAAC
>CM042753.1:20919677-20939616 GCA_022496165.2 Catalaphyllia jardinei
CAACCCAAGCCGCACAGAGGGTGGGTCCTCAAATTAATTTTGTTAACACTCTCTAGGGGGCGAAAGTTGCGCTGCTATACAGACGTTATATTTGAAAAGGAAGCAAGTTTTAATATTTGTCAGAGATCCTGCCTGGCCAGTGCTTCGGCTCTACCTGAACTTCTATGAGTGTGAGATGTTAATTGAAAGGGAACTTTGCTTAATATATTTCACAGTTTTTTTTTAAATAACCGTCAACAACCTGCTTCGGATTAGTTTAATCAGTTCTTCACACCAAAAGAACTAAATAACCGTGAAATTATCGATGGGAAACAATCAACTTGGAGCTACTTTCTTGACCGAAAATTGGATTTACCGCTAAACAGTTTAAAAACAAACGCCACTGCATTTTAACGGCGGGTCTAAAGTACAGGTCACAGGTCATAATAAAAAATACTTGTGAATCTGCAGTGAATTCGTAATTGGTTCGTATCATTAACTTCGTATTTTTCAAGTTTAGTTTGTATTCTATATTCATGCCTACTAACCTATTTCTCTAATTTCCTAGTTTGAGATTTCAAGATTCTTTAGCACTACTTGTTCTAGTAATAATGATTTGCTAATGGTTTACTACTAATGGTCTCTAATAGCCCTGATATTCACCCTACCCAGGATTAGTAGTCGAGCACATGTTCGCACAAATGGCCGAGCATGAGGTGAATTGCCGCGTTCTTTTTGTTTTTTAGAGGATCTTGTACTTTTATTACCATTCTTTATCCACATAAAGCTATCGGTTAGTGAAATAGCATCGTGTGCGTTTTACTACCACGAGATCATATCACTGATGTACACGTGTCCTTTATGAAAAAAGACTGCGTTCTTTATTGCGATTGAGCGGTAAGACGTCGATCGAATCTCATTAAAATAGCCACTTAAGGCGCGTCAAAAGTGACTATATTTCTTAGTATATTGTCTATTCTTTTAACCCTTACCAAACTCCGAAAGTTCCCAAATGGTATTCCATGGGTATATAAGAAAAACTACTGTGTGCGAAAGAAGCATGGACGGTATAAAAGTACTTGGACGGTGTTTTTGTTTTATAATTGAATGATTCCGATCTGCAGGTATGTCGATTTCACGTGAGAGTCAAAATTAACCTCTGTTATACAGTAACACAACACTATTATGTATTTTGCTATCTTGAAATTAAAGATGGAAACACTACTATTTCTGAAATCATAGTGGAAGAAAACAATTTTATAACGTTAGATTAACTGTCATACTCAATTACAATTCCAAATACGGTCAAATTATCCATGATTGTGTAAGGGTTTATCCCTTCAGTATAAAAACCACTAACTTGAGAAACGTGAACAGCAACACAAGAAAAGTTTAAAGTCAAACATTAAGGCTAAAATATTTCTTGAGATCTCAAACTAGGAATCTTAGAGAAATAGGACATCATCGTGTTAGTACGTTAATAAACAATTATTGGATGATGTTTTTGTGATATCCAGAATAACCCTTACCGGGACCTTAATTATTCTGGATATCACAAAAACCGAATCTAATAATTGTTTTATTATACATTGAAAACAAAAATTTGGAAGTCATGTTTCTGCTTCTTCACTGACGACAAGCAGTACGAATCGCGCGAAGTTGACGTGATTACCCTTGGAAATCATGCTTTGCGGTCATACATGACAAGATAACCAGTGACCTTGAGTGTCCTTGAAATGATAACTGTATAATCTGCAGTTATGACGTCACAGACGCTGATTTCGAAAATTCGCTGTACGCTTTCAGCCAATCAGAAAAGAGTTAGAGAGTTTAATGTATAATAATACGAAATAAATAGATACGAACCAAATACGAACTCACCGCAGATTCACAGGTATTTTTTGTGACCTGTGACCTGTACTTTAGCCCCGAAGGCATTTTAATTTTGCAAACGCGCGACCGATGTCGCTGTTCTCAAGTTGTTTATAAAATTTTACACTGCAAGAGAATCGAATGACCGTCAAACTTTGGATTGGATGATGCCAAAAACTGGACTTATTATCAAACTCTAAACGAATAGAAAACAATGATGCAAGGCTGATACTAGTCTTTCTATTTTTGGCTGATCAGATCTTTTACAGATCCTACGTATACAGGCAGCATTTTCCTTTGCGGTCCTTTGCAGTATTATGTTTGTCTAAACGAATGCATCAATGCCTCCGTTATCATTTTGCCGATCAAAAAATATAAGCTGCTTAATCTAGCATATTCAGCGCGCAGACTTTGTTGTCAAATTCTTCGCACATTTTTTTCGCTGCAAGAGAAGGGAATGACCGTCACTGTCGATGGGAATAATAAAATCAAATCCAAAACTACCTTTGAAGGCGAACATACGACGTATTTCACTCTAAACGAAAGAGTAATGTACCAGTCAATTCCAAAACCGCCCATTCCCCCCCCCCCCGGGCAATCCCCGGGCATTTGGCTCGCGTTAAACTCCGTACAGTGGGGAATTTGACCCAAAATAAGGCCCGCCCAGTGGGGCATTTAACTTTCGTGTCAAAACATCTGTCAGCGGTCGGAAGCAAAAGGATTGCGCAATTCGTTCTTTGATTCAGCACGTGAGCCGCGTTCACGGGTCATTGCTCTTGTCGATTCCACGCGGATTTTTCTGTTGTTGTCGTTTTATATAGTTATATCGTGGAATATACCTTTGTTTAAAAAGTGTGGACGAAGACAAGCTGAACAAGAAATTCGTATTGGCTGAAAATTTTGCAGAACTTGTTTCCCCAGTTGCTTTAACATGCCTGGAGTTTGGGGGATTTGACCCTCTTGAAGCTCTAACGGGTGGGGCATTTGACCGTCTAAACTGGCAACATAGCGGGTAATTTGACCAAAATTTTTCAAAAAAGTCAAATGCCCCTGGGTTTGCCCCGGGGGGGAGGGGTATGGGCGGTTTTGGAATTGACCGGTACATAAATACCTACGTTGTGATTCGCCAAATGAAAATTAAATTTAAATTAAGTTCACCACGCGGTCCATTTATTAGTGCAGGGTGCACTATTGGGATGGTTTGGGGGTTGACTTCGCTAAAGCACTATGGCAATAAGGTGTTAACTTAAATGTTTGTTTAATTAATTTGCCATGTTTTTAGGGGGTGGGGTAGGTACCTTTGATTGCTACGTAAAACTTACCACTCTTGCCTCACTGCTTGGATAACATTACAAAACTACATATGGTTCCGATATTCTCTTGTTATCCTGGTGGTGCTATTCTCTTAAAGCAATTTGCTCAAAGCGCATGCGCAGATTGATTAGCGTTAGTGTTAACTATATGTTAGGAAAGTGATACATTTTTTTTATACACGAACATTAAGTGCTTTTCCTTGTTGTAGAACACAACATGTAAGACGCATGCGCTTTAGCATTGTAAGCATGATACAATCCATTCTCAAGTTCAGATTTATGCGTGTGATATCGCACTCTCGTCTTAACGGGCGATAGCAGTTAAATTTCAGGTAATATTAGTTCTCCCTTTTAGTGTAAAAAAAAAACAATTTTGTGACAGCGTATCTTTTGGAACCATCCCTAGCTCGGTTCAAAAAATGTCGTGTGCTATTTGCAAACTATTTCGTGTTCAAGCTTTAAACCGGGAAACGAATGGATCTCTTATTTTCTCCGCTAAGAAAGAGAAAAAGAAGTTCACAAATGTAATCACCCGAAACATTTCCGAGTTAGCGGCATTAAAATTACTAATGTCGTAACCAAAGAAACTTCTCAAATATTGCTGCAGACACTGTGGCACTTACGGAAACGGCAAATAAATTTGGTCTTTGAGGGCACTCATTCAACGATGTTGGATATAATTCAGGTTGAAACGCTTCTCGGTTGTATTAATCGATATCATTGTGTTTTTAAACTGGTTTAATTTTTAACACCAAGGTTGGCAACCTAATAAGAACGTACTATTCCAAGACACGACGTGACTAAGACCGATGATATGAAAATTTGCCTTTTGAATGAAACAAAATCATTACTCTCCCATTGTTTTCATGAGTTAATAACATTATTTCATTTTTCTCCAGCGGGAAAAAAAGCGAGCATATCTCCCTTTGAATGGTTTTGAGAAAACAAGGGTACCATGTTACAAACTTTGCGAAGAAAAAAGTATCATATTACAAATGTTGACGTTGAAAAAAATAAAATTATCACGCTTGCTAGTTCAACGTATTAATGAATTTAAAATAAACTCGACGTGAAACACTCCAGTAAAATTTAAAACCGTCTTGGCAAACAGTAATTGGAAGTTATTTTTGGGCCTTGAACTAACAAGTCACATACAGGCAGCAGATGATTCAAAACGTACTGACAGTCGTGCATAACACTCTGCCCTATCTGAGATTGTCTCACTAGTTGTGGTCGTCATTTCGAAGTTCTTTTTTCAAATGTTTTCACTGCCACAAATTCCAAAGACCGTCCAACTGTCGATGGGAAAAATTCAGCCAAATGTGGAGCTAATCTTTTTGCCGAGCATTGAACGCAATCAATTCCAATATCGAATGTGACAGAGACTTCGATGTGAGTTTTGCCGATCCACAACGGGAGTTTTACAAATTCCATTCCCTACTGGGCTGAGTAGGTGAGTTCAGTGGAGACATATTATAACTTTCCAGCCCCTCCCTTGAATCACATCCCTGGAATCTGCTAAAATCTAGCAGACACGTGACCAGCCGTAACCAGGGTACTTTCTCGAAGAGGAGAGAGGACCCCGGGAACGAGGCTGAAAATGACTGGACTACCACCGATGACGTCACTCTTACATTACCTTATGCTAACTTTCGAGATTTCGTCTCCCTGTACCAAAATCAACCAATCAACACACGCACACGGCTTTATAATGCTGCCGCCTCGTCAGCCTCGCGCCTTCGCTCGGCTGGCTCGTTGACAATTAGCTAACTTGTCAAAACTCTCCTGAAGTAAAACCGGTTTGGCCAAGATCATCACGCACTTATCCAATAGAAGCCCTTTTAAGAAACGTTTTTTTCAACCAACCAATCAGATTCCCAGGGTCAAATCTTGACTCTGGAGAAATTAATGGAAAGGTGATTGGATCGGTCTGCATCCCATGTGACAAACTGTTATGACTGACACATTTTTCGCATTCTGATCGTTCTTAGTGGAAGAACAAATTTTCAACTTCAGGTTTCAGCATCCGTTATAAACGTGGCGCGCACGCGTAATACGCAATCCGCTTTCACTGTCAAGATTAGGGTTTAGGCCGGCAATAAGTATTTTTAAAAATGTACAACCATTTTGAGGTTTGAACAAGACATTTTCGATCGCCCTGCGATCACCGTCAGTTGTTACAAAAAAATTACAGCAATGACGTTATGCGATTTAAAATAACGTAAGTTGTTACAATGCCCCCCCCCCCCCCGTTAAAATAAAACATGGAGCTCAGCGTGTTTCAGCACGTTTTTTAATATGCGGGTTTTTCCCAGCGAATATGTGCAGCTTCCTTCAAAGCTATGTTCAAAATAAGTTGTACTTTATTTGGTGCAGCGGACTTTGATGGTAAAGCACGTTTTAGACTGAACAAAGTCTTTGTCACGTTTCAGATTGTTGATGTTGAATACACCATTTTGCTAATGATCAGTTCCTTTTGAATTGTTTGTTTAGGACAATTTGAAATTGTAATTTTGCCCGTTTGCCCCCACAAAGGACTGGATCTACCCACAATTCACCAGGAACTGATCATTAGCAAAATGGTGTATTATGTGAGAGTTCCTGTCTCTACTCAGATGCTCACGAACACGTGCTATGAGATGTCGGCTTGTTTCGCCGATGCAACAAAGGTTACATCCTGCACAAAAAAAAATTATACACAACAGGAGATCGGAGATCGAATGGGACTGGATCCTTAACACTGAACATGCTACCAACTTTGAACGTAGGGAAAGTTAACTTAATGTCAATTGCCGTACAATAACCTTGGATAAGCCTTCTGGTAACTTCTATGGAACCCACGTAAGGTTATTTAAAATAATGCAATGAAACCGATTGTTGTCGACGGTTCTTGAGTGTTATCTGTACGCTCTGCATGGTTCTATTTTTTGGTAAGGTATAGATTGACGATATGCTCAGAGGGAAGACATTTTTGCGCATAATGAGGGTGTAAGATTCCTTGTAACATCCGCCTCCCCTCCCCAACCCCCCATGAGCTATTGACCTCGTAGACTCTGTCCGCCAGTGTTCTGACAAGACCAGCTTTGTAGCTCAGTGAAATACGTCAAATTGACTAACCTGCGATCAGGCTCTATTTTTGTTTCGTTGGTAGACCTTTCCTGCGAGAAGGGCGAAATTGTAGCGAGCGCCGACATAAGACATATGAGCGATGGTACAATTGGGCCTGATCGCAGGTCTTCTTAATTATTATACCATTATGATATTTTCCTACTTAATTATGTACATTTTAATTGATTTATTTAATTTTCTGAAGTCACCCTATCAACTGTACTGTCTCGCGCATTGTAACAACTTAATTAACGATGATCGCAGGGCGATCGAAACATTTCTTGTTCAAAACTCAAAGTGGTTGTAAATTTTTTAAAAAATACTTTCGTCTACTGTTATCAAGCCCATTAAATATATATTAATATTTCTCCAACGTGACTCGCCTCAGAAGACTCGTCACGCAAACACCCTAATGACTCGAATACGCACAGCTTGTTTCCACTTCCCGCTGATAAACAACGACTTTTGTTGTTTCAAGGTGGAGAAGGCCTGGAGCTACCTGTCTTGTGTAGGTTGTGCAGCTCAGATCAAGGATAGGGCACCAACAGATTTCTTTAATATCTTTTTTTGCGACCCGAAGCGACGAGCCGATCTAAAAGAAGCGGTTCGCGTCGCAAAATTTGACAATGAATATTAAAAGAAAGCCTCTGGGACCAGGGTCGGGTCGGATGGATCAGTGGATCCATCGGTGCTGCAATAATACGCATAAATTAAACCCTGCAGTAATGGCCCATTCATTTTGTCTTCTTCCCATTTCCGTTCACTTTTAAGACCAGTCTAAACTCCGGTTCTTATGCAAATTCGTACAGACAGACATTATTTCAAAGGGAAAAAAAGAACAGACGTACATATGTCTACACCTCGTGTATAACTGAGCACTAACAGTTTGATATGCGTTGGTCTGCGGAGAACATAACGTGTTGATGTACTCCACTGTGACTGTTTTTAGCAGATTAAATCGGCAGATAAACCTCGAGACAACTATCAAGGCAATAGACGGTACATGGGACACCTCTATAGCTGTCGCATACTTAAGGTACGGTCTTACTCCGATTGCTTTTTAATTTACATTCAGAACACCTAAGTTAAGCGTGTTCAACCCGTTCAAAAATAATGAACGTTTTTCAATGGATCAGATTAGTTCTGTGCGTACTCGCCGACTCTCCGTCTTTGTATTCGTTATTTCTAGCAAAAAGTATTATGTTTAACCCTAGTCAGTTAATTTATTTTTCGCAACAGCAACGAAATAAAGCTGTAAACTATAGCAATGGGGGATTTAAATCAACATTGAGAAGCTACTGTTGCTGTACTTATTTGCTAATCTGGCAACGGAAGTTATATTGCAGGTATACTACAAAACCCTTACTACTGAACGAGATCGTCAATAACTGAAACTCACTTTAATCGCATGTTCCTTTTCTTCAGCTGCTGCTGATTCCTAAATCTTGTGAATCTCTGTCCTTGCAACTTGATAAGCCCAGTATTGTTCAAAAGTGTTTGTAGCGCGATCCATTTGCTCCTTAAAAGTTGAACTCGCATTGACACATGGTCAGACTGATGTGCATCATTAGATTGTATTGTTTTTCGAAGTTTTTTGAGCAACGTGGTCTCGAAGAAAACTGCCAGCCAAGGCCCAAGTCAGTTCAAAACCAGCAGGAACAAGATAAAAATGATTAACAACGGGCCTAGGTTAATCGGTGAGTTACATCGATTAAGAGAATTACCGTACTGCTTCAAACGTTAATTACCACCATAAACTTTAGACGCAAAGAGCAAGACAAAAGCTTGCCAGCAGATAGACCACTTTTATTTTACATTGTTGTTTTTTTTATCAGCTGTGATGATTCGTGGATTTAGACACGACGACAGACTGTGAAATGGCAACGTACTAACAGGTATTTACTTGGTGTCATCATTGTCTTGTGTCGAGATGCTGCACAGTGACTACTGAACATCTGCTTATGCTGTGCTGGCTTCAGCACCTGTTCAGGTGTGTTCACTTTTACTTCAAACTAGTCTTCGCTACGAATTCACTTGTACGGTTAGTAGTACAATTGACTTAACCTTAGTTACTTGACAGGAGCTGTTCGGGTGATTTCTCCGGCAGTGCTATGTCCATCACTTCGAGGTTAAGTTTTTCAGAGCGAACTGGATACAGCCGGTGATGGACTGTTAATAAACTTGCTTTCTGAACTTCCACATCTTTTAGCCAATGTTTTTCTCTTTTCACCAAGCACGGAAATAAAGGCATCGTGCATTTTGGCTTAAGCGAAATGCCATGTTTGATGAATGCAAAATTATTAATGGAGAGTTGGCAGGGAGCACTGAAGTCGGGTCAGCTTCACAGTGTCATCAAAAACTTAGTAATTAAATTACCAATCTTATGGTTATTGGTTCTACTTCAGTTTCTGTCATCCTCATGTCATCATTTGTTTTCATCTCTCAGTCCTACATTTATGAACCAACAGTGCAATATATTTTTTGCTATCTGGAGCTGGCATTCATCAACGCAGTTACGAAGATCTACTTCTTCTGAATAGTCTTAGAGTTTTTAATATTCACATTAAAAACTCCTCCCATATTATTTTCGAACAGGCAAGAAACAAGCGATATCAGGAAAGCCTTTCTTTAACTTAAGTAAACCACGAGGGAAACATCGGGTTATTGTCTAGTCAAGTGTCTATACCCGAGTACACTCACTTTCCAAGGCAACCGACAGAAGCTCTTATCTCATACGACTATTTTATAGCAATGAACACGGTTCAAAGAACTGTGAATAGTAGTTCCAGAGACAATCTTCACCATTTAACCTGTATTATGTGCGCTTCATATCCAGTTAACAGCTTCACTAAATACCAAAGCTAATATGTACTGTCACATTCCAAATAGCCCCGCAAAAACTCTAAGGGTTGCCCACAAGAACAAAAACTCTTTACCCACCTTACACGAATCCTTGCATCTTTTTTTCGACTGATAATAGTAAGTAGACGATGCCGGTTTGAGTGACCCAATAAATTACTCTTTTATTCAAGTACGTACATGCCTCGCCGGGAGTGGAACACATTTGGAGCGGAACTTTGGGACTACAAGTGCTATCTGTCAGGCTACCTATGTGGGCGAAAGTCTTTCCAAATTACACAAGGCGAGCAGGTTCTTCAAATGCCAGATGTAATAAAAGATCTTTTTGACAATCGTCATGTTTTCTATATTTCTGTTTGTGTTAACAATAGGACTCTATCAGCTGAATTGCAACTCTTCCGTTAACAATACAGCAGGGTTAATAGCACGCGGGTGTCCTCTCTGACTCACATCACGCAACATCAGCCCCCTTGTTTGGTAACAAACAAAACATTACAATAGAAAAGATATCAGAAATTCTTGAAGGCGATAAACCAAACTGGAACTGGTTGCTATAAGAAAATTGCTCCCTCCTTTCACAACTGATTTACCCTTCGCAGTCAAGACTTCATTAATAGTAATTGAATTTCTAAATACGGTAATAACGGTTCAATACAAAAAAGAACTTATCGACCTGATCAGTGCGAAAACCACATGAACACCAAAACCTATGCTTGTTTCAGCACTAAAAGCGACATTGAACACATTCAGGCAGAAATACGGTACCATGTGCCTGGGCATATCAGTGTGTCTTCTTGTAACCTCGACTTAGTTCATTCCACTGATTTTGTACCAAACTTGGTGCAGCTACTTGGTTAGAGTACTCTATACACTGGTTCTTATATCTATTGACGTCAGTAATGATTTTCTACACATGTATCGAACATTACTAACCCGACCATTTCATTTAGGCTAAGATTCCATTTGCACTGCACAGAGGTCCTGCAAGGAAAGAAGAACGCACAATAACAAGTCCAAAGTGACAAGACAGCATTTTAAGTAACTTCCAGTAGGGTTTACCGTTAACAAGTTACATAAAAGCCCTCTCCTAAATAGTCTTTCACATCTGCGCAGAACAATAGCACAGGTTTTCTAACGAGTGACAATATGCCTGGTGAATAATTTATGAATTCTCCACAGCATTTTTCCCGGCCCGTAATCAAAGAAACGCATATGTTAGAGAAAAACTTCTGGGGTTATCGCCATAAAAAATTTTCTCATAAAGAAATTTCAACAGGCTCTGAACTGTAGCAATGGTTTTTAAAACATTCTTGAAATAAATGTTGTAAAATGGAGAAATGACTGTGGTTAATAGTGTAATAGAAAGATGTTAATGAACATTAAGTACATTTAATGAACATTAAATTAACAAAATTAGCAAGTATTCGACTCTCAACAAATTCAACTAAACAGCTAAAACAAATCATCCGTTTTTCGCTTTGTTTATATTTGCGTCGTTTTAATTGCTCGAAAATTTAGTTTTACGGTACCAGTGCCACCTCTTAATTACCACGTGGCGAGGAGGCGTCAAAGAAACTTGCAGCACCAGCAGCACTAGTGGATTATATGAGGTCTAGCTACGATAGAGGTTTCTTCACTAGGATTATAAATGTTTCGACACTCACGACTTCTCCTTATCGGCTTGTAGGAGGTTGACAACTATTGGTGTTATCTGTACAGTTATGTTTTAGTCTCACACAGAAGGCGGACTGGTCGCCAGTGAAGCCGGTTCATCTCTTGTGGAATGTTTGCTTTTCACAGCATGGCCGGAGAACTGTTATGAATTTTTAACTTGTTTTGGTGCCAGAATTTGCAGTTCTTTACAAGATGCCAGTAATATGATGCCTATCAAGAAAATAAATTTATCCCATGAAAGTTAAGTGACTGGAGGAGATTTTTAGCAGGAGAAAGAAAATATTTCCCTGCTTATTAAATGCCTCTTGTTTTGTATCTTTTCCAAGCAGACTTCTGGCAGGTTTACTGTTGTTTTCCAAAGGTGCCCCATTGTTTTTTGTTATTAGATTGTTTTTGATTGTTTGCTGGCAGGGCTTTTCAGTTGAAAAGAAACTGTAGGCATTTAGGCCGTACTAAAATTACCTAAAAACTATTTTCTCTCTGGTTTCCCATACCTTTTCACACGAATTACAATTCTCGTGTAATTACTCATGCCCTGAAAAAGTTGCCTAGTAAGTTGAAAATAAGTTGAAAATGAGGCGACTAACAAACATTCCTTTATCTATAGGGTAAGTGCTAAGGTGTTTGGAACACACAAACACACATAAAAAAGTCAATCAATATGTTTTCAAGCAACTAGAAGGAGTCGCGAAGGCATGTACAATTGTTGGGGGGGGGGGGGCCCTGAATCTCTTTATTAACATTTATCATTTTACTTCACACTCAGACACATAAGGCTAATATTGATGACGAAATTGTCGCCGATTCTTTGTAAGGAATGGCATAAACTTTAAAGCTTTGGTAAATTATATAAGTTTGGAAGTTAATAATATATCTGTATACATGTTACAAACTTGAAAGCCAGTTTTCGCACTGAACTGTTTGATTGCCTCAGCAGTGCCACAGGACTCGCACCTTCTTGTTGCCTCGAGGGGCCATCATGGTGTTTGGCGCGAGTAAATCACTTTACGGCGACGTTACAGACACGCTCTTCACGCCAGATAATCAGTACACAGAACTGTAAAAAGCCTGAATAAAATGATTGTCTACCAGACGTATTTTATCTCAGCGCTGAAAGCCAACGCATCACTATTTTCACTGGATCCCTTCGTTACGATTTTGTAACTGCCTGCTATAATCTTTAGCCGATCCCTCTAATTACACAAAAAAAATATGAATAGCTTTTGTCACCTACATGGCTCTTAATGCTTTCTTCTTCTGTTTGTTCAAACATGAAATAGAGTTTTTTAAACGTCTGAGAGGAAAAACCTGCTGCTGTACATGTATCGGCCATTGCTGTAAAAGTATATACCATGCCTGTCAAATAAACTGATTACCGTGACTCCAGCAGCAGCGTTTGGTGTGAGGAATAAGCTTTGTATAGGCTGCAGCACTCCAGGGCTTCCTCTTAACAGTGCAGGGTTATACGTGTTACTCAACCCTGTTTGGTCTTGTACGGAGCCAAATGGTCGTATTCCTAAAGTATTCCAATCGAGCTTCAGATTCAGTCCTGATATTGTCAGTGAAGTGTTTTCTCACGGAAAACGTTTTTTGTCTTTGGTTAATTCCATTCCGTGCAGTCGAGAGAAAGCTGTCTATAATCGAGAAAACGTAACTTCTATCGTCATACTGTAACACTATTATACACTACTATTCTTTCTTGGGTAAGCACGATTCTGTTATTTCCCGAAACTAGCGCGTACACTTGCTAATTTTTCTTTTCTCGAATGCAGGCCGAAGAAGTTCGCCGTGATCTTTCGGTTCGTAGCACCTGACGGCAGGCTGTGGCAGTGAATTAGTCCCAAGTACAAACATCAGCTATGTACTATGGACCCTTGGACTAGTTTGGCCTCAAATCGTATCCAACAGACCAAAGAGAGATTTTAGTTCAACCAACGGTAACAAAGTCAAATTATAAGTCCACTGTTCATCTAACTCACTCATTCACTTAGTCATTCACTAAACAGGGTATCTGTAAACACACCACGATTCCCCACTGGCAACCAAGCAGAACTGAACGGGAAGACAAGAAGCTTCACTATGATGATCACAAACCAACCACGCAGCCATGTCCTCAGTCAAGTCAATCACATGACGGCTGTGTGCATCATGATAAACAAAGGTGCCTTGTAAGCGCATAAAAAGCACTGCACCGCTTTGTTTGGCCGAGACGATTGTCTAAGATTTTGGTAAACAAATGCACTGCATCAAAAGAAGTAATCGTAGACGCCGTTGAACTTGCTTTCACAACTTGGATTAGTTGAAATATCCACTAACTCATACGTAGATTCTGTTTATTTGCCTTTCTGCTGGCCTCTTACTCTACCTTCGACCCGGTGTAGCTAGGTATCTGTCGGTATCTCACAAATCAAGAGAGGGAGTTTAGCTCAGACCACAAGCGCTACTGCCAGGTTTGATTTGCTGGTGAGGGGTTACTTGGATAGATGTTGATAGTACGTAGAATGAACACGGGTTTCTTTCACTAAAGATTGAATCATCTTGGTACAATAAACAGAATAACAAACCTTACGTATCGCTCAGTCGGTCCTGTTAGCAATAAAACACCTGACAGTCTCCTAGCTATTTTATGAAAGTATTTAAAACAAGGTTCGTTTATACTCAAACCTCAAGGGGTGTGGCTCCATGTCACTTCTTTCTTTCCTCCTTCATAGTTAACATTGCAATTTAGAATAATCACGATGATGGTGGCAAACTAAAAGCCTTCAAAGCATTCCGGGGCACAGCAGCTATCTTGCATGTTTGACTGAGCGTGAGAGGGGAAGGGTAGCCGAACGATCGTGAAAGCCAGGACTGTGGTTTTTTTTTTAATGGAATTAAAACTTCTCGAAGAAGGAAAACAACAGTCACTAAATAGCAGCCATCTTTGCGTGAGATACGAGCCCATATTTATTTACATAAGGATTCCTGAATTCTGTTTTGAAATCAAGTGTCAGGACACTCTTCAGTGATATTTTGATAAAGAAAAAAATACGGGACTTTTAAGCAGTGAAACATAAGGACTAGACATAATATACCCAGCGAAAAACTAAGTGGAAGTAACTGTCAAAGTGCCCGGAGTAGTGTGCCGAGCTGTTCCAGCGAAACTCAGTGTGCTGCGTCATCTGTTGGGAAAGACCACTGAGCTAAGGAAAACCAAACTTTAAAACTTTATGTTACACTTTCCACTTAAATTCACAATTAAAAGTCTATAAAAGTTGTACATATTCATGTTTAGAGCATAACCAAGCCTTTGATACGTAACAATTCCAACTGGTCATAAGCATTCTTCGATCAGTTTCTCAGCAGCTTCTTGTTCAGTGGTAATACTTTGGCTTGTATCACCAACTGTAACAGCCAGTGTGACGACAATATAAGAAAAAGAGGAATTTCACTGCACATAAGTTACCTTGGAGTGTGAACGCTATACACCCCAAGCTGAATAAATAAACTCTGTACTTGTGGGTTCGGAAATTCAATCTTTCCACCAGACGCGAGTTTGCATTGTCGTTCACATGCTCAGTTAAATCCAGCCCTGTCCGTATTGAAGAGCAACTACAGAGTAAAAATATCCAGTTCAGAAACCCAATTTTTATATTTATTTGTGAGCCCCAGAAAGGGATGTCTGCTATTGTAGTTGAACAACAACTTATGCTCTGTCGAGGCGTGAAACAGCATAAGTCAGCGAATGCAATTCTTATTGTTTAGACGCTTTTACTGGTTCCAAAGAAAACCCTATTCTTATCTACTCGTTTACGACGGTCGAGGAAATGTACTCAGCACCAAGTTTATGATGAAACCCCGTTGAAGAGCTAATCATTCGGAGACGCGTGAGAGAAATCACACACAGGAAGTGGGCGTGAATGAGATAACAGACTTGGATCATGGAGATGTCGGGAGCACCAAGCAGCAGCGATTGAATTGAGATTTCACTCAAAGTTTACAAACCGACAACAGTCTCCTGGAATGCTCTTTTTTATTTATGGTGGCTTCATTTTTCTCAGTAAACCACGTTATGTGAATAGATAATGTTGTTATTGGGTTGTGTGACAATAAGGCCCTTGTCACAAGAGAATAATTACGCGTTTTAGTCTAGAGTGTTTTTATGTTGACGTTGTATGTTTTGTCCCGCAAAGTTACTGACAATGTAGTTCACTTTTTTTCCTGTAAACTAAGGTCCCTTGATTAGCGAATAAAAGAAATCCCAGACACTTCAGGCTGCAGTCATCAATGAGGTGACCTCCGTGGTACCTGTGATAGACTGCTTCTTGTTCAGTTTCACTAACAGAGAACAAAATCTTGTGTCTTTTCACCCAGGGTCTTCTTTGTGTCACTGTAGTTTACATATAGAATGTAAACAAAACTGCTTATTCTGCCCTTCTCATGAAAATTTTAATCAGGAGATCTGCAAAACACTATTTTAATTTAAGGTCATTCCGACATCAAATTTTGGCAATCGGTTCTTAGCTGCGATCGCGTTATGTGCTGTCAAATGGACACGAAATTGGGCAGCTCGAATTAATACAGACTTCATTTTGCTTAGAGCGACCCCTCGAATTGGAAATTTGCAAGATAAAGAGCCAAGTCCTTAGTCTGCTGAGGTAATTTATTCGTCTTTCGGTGCGAATCAGCTGTCAAATTGATTGGCAGTTTCTCAAGGGTCTCATTACTATAATCCAATGAAAGGATGGAAGACTCGACAGGCTTGGTACAGGACAAAGAGAAAGGCGGGACTCCTTCTAACATGTGTCACTTCAATGATGGCTTCTAACGGCGTCGCGAGGGAAACTTTCGTGGACCAATCACGAGAAACCACAGCTCAAATCAATCACGAGCATAGGTGCCAGTTCCAAATGGCGCCAAATTACCACCCATCACGAACCAATCCGAATATAATATCCACGTGTCGGTATTCGCTGGCCTATCTCTTGTTTAGTTGTAGTTGTAGGAAAATGGAGGCGGATAGCCCAAAGCCCTCAGGAGCCTCCAAAGTCGACCTCCCGAACGATCCAGGGTAAGTTGCTGGTTTCCGCCAGCTGAATTTCGGCCAACCGGCCTCGTGTTTCATTCGATCGAAATGATGGTGTGACTTGGGCAAATTTTTTGTGAGCATAAATTTCATCTGCGTCCGTTCTTCTCCAACAGGAAGATGTTCGTCGGAGGCTTGAGTTGGGAAACTACCGCAGGTTAGGCATTTGTTTAGCCCAGTAAAAACGGTGTGTGCCAGTGCATTCGCTGAACATCATATTTCTTCAAAATCGGCGACTGAGTCTGGTTTTTTTGCGGCGACAAATTGAGCTGAGATGAGTCACGTTTCAAACAATCGGTTGTGGTTAAGTTTCTGTAACGGTCCATGTCTTGTCTGTTTTAGAGGGACTGCAGACGTACTTTAGCAAGTTTGGTGACTTGAAGGAGTGCTTAGTTATGAGGGATCCGAACACTAAACAATCCAGGTAAATGAACTAAGGCTGCTAATAAAACACCTTTTCCTCCTTCTAGCTCAGACGGCAAGCGCTATCAGCTTTGTATTGTAAATGGCATGTCTGAAGAATATGCAATATGCAACATAATGATGGTGGCTTCTCTGTTTTTGTATCCATATTGCAGGGGGTTTGGGTTTGTAACTTTTGACGATCCATCCGCTGTCGATGCAGTGCTGGAAGCAAGCCCTCATGAACTCGACCACAAAAAGGTTTGTACGGAAAATTTTGCAATTATTTTTTTTGCGCGCGCCATAGAGATGGATTCGCTCAAGACCAATTTTCACGCTCCATCTGCTAACGTCTGGCGTTTACGTATTCTGATGTGCTCTGGGCATCTAACGCTTTGAATAAACTCCTACAATCGATTATTCTACCATACCTTAGCTATCATGTTTTAGCTTTCAATTTATGATGTTTTCGCTGAAGATGAGGCGTATTTTCGCTTTAAGAGATGTTCGTGTCTGGGGAAAATTTTATTCACACGACTCAGTCATTGTAATGTAAAGATGTTCTCCGAGCTTCAATGTAGCGAACTTAACCAACTGCACGCTGACACCTTGTGCATCTTTAACATCCATGCAGATCGATCCTAAAGTCGCCGTGCCTAAGAGACCTCAGCCCAAGGTAAGAACTTGTTACTATTAAGTGCGTTAAATTTAGCGTGGAAGGGTGTTTAAATATCGTGTGATGTCTAGCTCGATCAAAAGATCAGGATTTCGAATTGTTTGCTTGACAACAGAGTTGCAACGACTTTCGATTTCAGCGAGCGGACACTTTTTTGATGTAAATAACCTTTCAAGAACTGCAGTGCTAAGTAAAGTAAGGTTTCACGCTGTTAAGTCAGCATTTTGAGCGTAATTTGCAAAGCGTTAGCCTTTTCAAGGCCGCCCCAAACGGAAATTCAAGGTTCGCAAGCCAACGGGAAGGGCATTTTTTTTCTCGCATGACGCGGCGAATCACAGGGTTCTCGTGAGTCGGGAAGCGAATCTATTTTGCCGATTTAGTAGAATTACAACGGCTCAAAACAACATTGTATGCGTAATTGCTGCTCCAACTTGTTTGCTTCGTCACAACGCCCACTCCAAATAAATTGAGCGAGTGAGTGTGAGAGCCGGAGAAACACGCTTACCTCCTACAGTGGTGCGACCGCTCGAGAGCGCAGTTTATATTCTCTCAAACACGCGATATTTTAGGGGTTTTCCCGAACCACCGCTTCGCCGCAGCGCTTCGTTATGTATTACAGAATGTTTCTTTTCTTGGTTGTTTTCAGTAAAAATTGAATAATTACTGGTTCTCAAAGCCCATTCTCATAAAGACAACAAAGGAAGCTACTAGTTGAGCTGTGAATCGGTTCACGCGCTGTGTTTCACCACCCTTTCTCTGTCGAATTGTCGACGACACTTCAACCGAGTCCCGCTGGTTCGATCACACACGCTCAATGGCGTAAACATAGTATTTTAGCATGTCAACTTCTGAGTAGACCGGTTTCCCACAATTTATTGTATGTTAAACAAACAGCGTTTCTCGAGTCTGTAGCCGTCTTAGAAGATTGTTATTTGGCTGGTATGTTTGTTTCGGGTCAAAACAAGTCCGGCTAAATAGTAGATCTTTGTATTGTTTCAAAGGATCTTATGAATAATTGCTTTCCAAGATGAACGCTCGAGCTGCCATGTCTTCAGCACCTAAAACGCAGGTTGGAAATGGTAATACAAAAGAAAATATTTCTCAAACTAACATTGCCACCCGAACGCCCATAAATCGAAATCGCTGCCTTTATTCAATTTACAAAAGCGGGAACATTATCTCTGAAATGTGGTTATTTTTATCTACGGACACACTACAAACCGGGTTTCATTTTGATCTTACGAGTTGAAATAATATTGCCCTCGCGTCTGTTCATTAGTCATATTTTGTGACCGACGGCTCGCGGCGGGGATGTCACACAAGCACAGCGAGTCGTTCAATTCGACAAACATCCTTTGCAATGCCACACATCAAACATTCTTTATCTTCCTACCCCAGAAAACGATAAAATAAACTACTTATAACACAAATCAGACCACTGGTTGCTTTTATCAGGTCGTTTCAAAGTCCTTCTTCACACCTATTTGATGCGAAAGTAAATAGATTCAAATTGCTGTTTCCTGTAAAAGCTATTTAAAGCTGCTCGCTGACTATGAAAGGTACATTGTACGCAAGGACGAATTTTCCATTTAGCTCGGGCTAGAAACTGGGGTTTGTTGTGTGACAGCGCAAACTGCAGTTTAATCTCTCTAGGGAAGGCTTCCCGAGTTTTTGAAAAAGGGAATCGTATGATGAATATTCATTAAGAACTATGAAGGTGTTGCAATGTTTTTTCCATAACGGCTCATAAAATCTTCCCAGTATAACTTCTATTTTGAAGTATGCTTTGTATCCAATTTTGAGCAACTGGGCTGCTTTTTCACAGAGGGTTCAGAGTTTTGTTTTAAATTGTAATGAGGATTTTAAATAAACAAATAATGCAATATTGCATACTGAGCTGCTCTGTTGAAGACATCCATAATAGCCCAGTGGTTGAGAAACTTCCCAAGTAGTAGTACTTTAGTTTACAAGGTCTGCAAATATGCTGTGGAGAAACAGCTCATGGAAATGTTAAACAAGAGATAGGCACGTCACCCTGAAGAGCTCCTTCCTATAGGTTTACCAAAGTTAAACATTTCCTTGCAATTTATTCAAAGAATACAGTTTGTATAACATGACACCATTTTATATATATGATATAACTTTGTAGGATTTATTTTGCTCTTTCCTTGCATGTTTGCCTTAAGATCATTTCTATGCAGACACGGAATAGGTCACCTTTATCAATAGGCCTGCATGACATTTTGCGGCGCCATTATTCATAAACCTTTACCATCTTGCATTTCAATAACTCATGTTACATTACACATTATTGTGTGATTGACAATAGTGTGCATTTAAGACCAAACATTTTTGCGACATTAATGGTGTGGCATTGTCTTTGCAATTCATCCTAATCTCATTTTTCATTACAAATTCATTTCACGTTAGTCATATGCTATTTTAGTAACCATGCATAATACCTTTTTTCCCACTAACTTATTTGATATGCTTGTAACCTGCTTAGCTAGAGCAAATTTACGAGGAAAGCGGGCAGTGTCTATGTAACCTTTAACTTTGACAAACATAAGAAGTAGGTATTATTTGATGGCAACATGATGTTCATTATGTTCTGAATTATACATGCCTGACTAATAGCTGCATGACTATTTAGATGTGCAGAACACTTAAAAATGATGAAGCTTTTTTTTACAAAATTATTTCTCCACTTGAGTCATATCATTCAAGTGGAGATATTGTCTCATCTTGGTATTTCACTATTTGAGAGATTATATGTCCATCAGTGGTGACCAAATTTCTGCTACAAACAATAGACAAGACTTGACCCGACTCTGACCTGCCATTCAGATAAGGCATCTACTTTTTGCAACAATGCAAGGGTGTAGACAGGGCACATCTCAACATAACTAACACCCAAACCCCCCACCAATCAAAACTCCCTACCAATCAAAACTCCCCACCAATCCAAACTCCCCACCAATCCAAACTCCC
>CM042753.1:20949839-20952339 GCA_022496165.2 Catalaphyllia jardinei
GTATTACACTCTTGAAATAAAAATACTAATGGCACATTTTGTTTTAATTTGAAGGTTTTGGTTTTGTAACTTTTGAGAGTGAAGATGCTGCTGAAAGTGCCTGCGAGGAACAGTTCCATCTGATCAACGATAAAAAGGTAATTACATGGTTTAAAAAAGAGAGAGGTTTTCTTTATATTAATAACTAAAGACTATTCAACAGTAGCAACTAAGCTTTACGCTTGTAATGCCTTTCAGAGTTATATAATATGGGTACATATGAATCATCAAATAAAATGAATGCAATCTGACAAAACGCACTCAAATTCTTTCTTTTTTTAACATAATGAAAAGGTAGTGGAACAAACTAAAACCAAAACAGCTTGCTTCATAAACTTCTCACACTGAATGACACAACAGCAATGTATGATTCCAGAAAGTATCCATGGGGAATTGGAAATTCCGAAAGGGGTAAGTGGGTGGAAGACCCAGGAAATAACAGGTGGTAGGCAGGTTGGGCAGCCGCCTTAGTCTCCAGACATCCTTCAGTTCAATATGGATTCAAGTACAAGCACTCATCTAGCTGTTCAAGACTTGTTCCTTGCGTACTAAGTAGCTCTTTCATGAAAACTAGTAGCTGGATTACTTTTATTTCAATGGCATTATAGTTGAAAGAATTGTCTTTCTTCAAAAAGCACTTTACAAGCTTGCGAAAAAATTACCAAATGGACCAAAACTGCTTTCACATCATTCTCTCTCTCCTACCAAGGCCGTTCCCAATAATAAGCTTATGCTTTTGTGAGTTTCACAGTTACTTTTTTCTAATAAGTTTTCTTACTTTTTCATTTCAGTTAACCAATAAAAACTTGACGTGTTCAAGTTGTGCACTGTTGTCTTCATAAGATAATGTTTCAAGCCAATTCACTGCAGTAATAACCCAAACCAAGTGAAGTATGATCATCACAGTAAATTTTCCAATTTAAGCAATTATTGGAAAGAAGAAGCCTAAAAAAAATCAGGGCTTCAGTGGGATTCGAACCCATGACCTCCGATACTGGTGCGATGCTCTACCAACTGAGCTATGAAGCCACACATTGGGAGCAAGGTCAATTTATTGAGTTCATATCTCCCGTACGGAGTGAAATGATGTAAAGTATATATGAAATGATGTAAAGTATATATGAAATAATTC
Organism: Catalaphyllia jardinei; assembly: GCA_022496165.2. Lineage (NCBI taxonomy): Eukaryota > Metazoa > Cnidaria > Anthozoa > Scleractinia > Caryophylliidae > Catalaphyllia > Catalaphyllia jardinei. Next base: position 20,951,011 of record CM042753.1, read on the forward strand.
ATATTTGAACTGTGGTTGTAGATGCAAGTGAAGTATGATCATCGCAGTAAATTTTCCAACTTAAGCAATTGGAAAGAAGAAGCTTGAATTCGAAAATTTGCTGCGATGATCATACTTCACTTGCATCTACAACCGCAGTTGAAATATGAATTATTTCATATACACTTTACATCATTTCACTCCCTACAGGAAATATGAACTCAATAAATTGACCTTGCTCCCAATGTGTGGCTTCATACGGATGTAGCTCAGTTGGTAGAGCATTGCACCGGTATCGCAGAGGTCATGGGTTTGAATCCCGTTGAAGCCCTGATTTTTTTTCAGGCTTCTTCTTTCCAATTGCTTAAATTGGAAAATTTACTGCGAGGATCATACTTCACTTGCATCTACATCCGCAGTTCAAATATGAATTATTTCATATACACTTTACAATAACCCAAACCATCCGACAGTATTTACCTCAACAAAATAATATTCCTTTGGTTTTACATTTCTCGACAGAATCTTTTTTCAAGATCAAATTCAAAAGTTACCAGCATTCTGCTAGTAGTGATAACTAGAAGTAGTTAAGCTACAGTGTATCAGGATAGTTTTATTTAGTAAATATGATATAAATTTCCGCTATAACATTGCACATCATAATATTTTAGTGAAGAGCATATTCAGGCATGGACTTACCAAGGCCTTGTTCATGCATTACTCAAGCGGCTTTTGGCTTGTTCCACCATAATATTGGTCAATACAGTTGTTAGTACAAAAAAAGGGTTGCTTTCCCTGACTAGTTGAGTGCCTAGACTTGCAACAACAGGACCTTTCTGCCTGTAAAAGCACGACCAGCAAAATCATACAGCCATAGACAAATTGATTCCAATTCAGCGTGACAATCAAGCTGTGAAGGTGGAGAAGGATAAAGACTTAAACAACACTCTTACCTAGAGAAGTTGAATGCGATTCTACAGCTCACAGACTAAACTGAATGGCTTGAAGGACAAGAAAAAAAGAAAAGGATAAATTGTCAAGTAATATAACACCGAGGCAACCATTTATCTCTTCATAATATTAATGATCACTTTCCTGCAAACGGAACCCGAAGGAAGATGTTAGATGTCAATGTTATTGACGCTTGTCGTTATCAAATATTTTGGTGTTTCCAAGTGCGTACACGATTGGAAAATTCCAAATTTGGTGGAGAAAAAATTTGTCGAGATATTTGGCAAAGCCAAACAAATCTTGTCAACCTAGTGTGTACAGTAAGTTTAAAATTGAGATGTCCCAATTAATCGTCCAGATTTAGAAACTTTCACATACGGTATTTAAGAACAAAAGCAA
>CM042753.1:20957339-20987686 GCA_022496165.2 Catalaphyllia jardinei
GGTCATCAGCCACCTAACCATTGGCGTTCTTCGTCATGTTATGTGCTTCGATCCATGCCTAGGAAATGTGAACAATTCAATCTAGCTAGAGGGCTGATTAGTTCCAAAATCCCTTAATATTTCTATACACAGAGGTCAAGCATTCTCAGCAGGTTCAAGTGAAAATTTTGCAGGGAAATCGCAAAGAATTTCTGACTGCTGGGTATATAGTCTTTTGAAAAACGTGCCTGTAAGTCACACAGGTCTGCCAATTTGTGAATTACAAACTGACCAAAAACACTGATCTACTTGGGATAATGGTCTAGCTAAAGTTAAAAGTTCACCTCAAAGATCAAGCCTTGACTACTTCCATTTCTTGTGGTAGTAAAATTACACTAGCCTCTTTTAACACAACTATTGTCCTTAAAAATCCCTTCATTGATCTCTTGAAGAACATCAAAACCGTTTCACCACAAACATGTCGCCGTTACACATTCCAAAGACAGAAATTGCACAGACACTTAAGAAGACTTTGTCCCTCCAGCAAATCAGGAGAATTTCGAAGGAGTTGATGTTTTCCCGACCCAAACACATGAAGATGCAATGAGATTTTTCCCGCTTTCAAATAAACGGTGGAGTTCTTAGTTTTTGAGGTCAGCAGGCAAAAAACTTGATATGATCATTCAGAGTGGACCAACCAAATCGAACTTTGCCTATTACCTCTAGTGACTTTGAGATGTGTTGTCACAAAATAGTCACACAGTTTTTACCTATTCACCGGTCTTCACTCACTGCTAGTATCAACACCCAAATCAGTTTAGTGGAAACTAACGCTGAAACTACATAGACAAAAATGCCAAGGAATTCTTTGGGGTACATTACGGAAATTTGAAGCACATTGTACAGTATATGGGAGCAGACCCAGACTTGTGGTGCAGCATGCATGGCAGGCCATCTCATGTCTTAGTGTTTTTTTGTGTGCAATGTAAACACTGCAAGGCCTCTAGCAAAATCTGAAAACTGAACAAAGATGCAACCTGGAAGAGAATAAGCTTGTTGAAATGAAGCCTTTGAAGCAAAAGAATGATCCTGTTATATTTTAGTTTTAGCATTTTAGTATACTTTTATGGTATGAGGTTACATGCCAATCAGCAAGAAGATAATGGCCGATAACAAGACCTGATAAATGACACATCCGAATTTTACATACCTTGTTAATTGAATTTAGCCAGAAGTGCAACAATAACACTGCCTCACAAATGTCTCAGTAGTGCAACGTAATCGAATAAATTCAGTTTGTACCCTATCACGCTAGTTCAAGCCATATCTTCGGCAATAAATTAATCATGCCAGACAAATGTCTCATCCAGTTGTACTAGCGAGACAAAATTGTTGTCTCGCTTTGTCTCACTCAGTCCTTGCCACAAAAATAGCATTATGGCCCTTAATTGGGCCATAATCTCGCTCAGTCAGGCCACAATTTTTTATACCGGCATTAATTAGCAGCCATTTCACAGCTATTGGTGAGCTGCCAGACAACTGCAAAACACTGTCAAGCGCTTTGAAGGGCTGCACAGTGTTTTTGCAGCTAGCTACAACTACACTTAAGCTGCGGAAAAGCTTCTGAAACACTGCAAATTAGCTGCATCTCAGCTGTACAGCTATTTTGAAGCACTTTTGTAGCACTGCACAGTGCAGCTCATTTCATACGGGTAAGGGTCTCAAAGTCCATCTATCTGTTTTTATAAATGGCGCCTTTGCCAATTCAAAGAAGCTGGCTAAAAGGCTGTACAAGGTCATTCTAGCTCTCAACTAAATCTAATAAAGCTCTTAATGTCTTGCACTGACACTCAAATGCTTGAAAGTCTCAGTCCCTTATTCAAAAAGGTCAAAATGCCTCGGCACACAGACAAAAATTTAATTGCTTCTCCTACCATCTCCCAAAGTGTCGCATTTATCACTCACCACTCCGGGTATAGAGCATTTGTCTGTTAGTCCTAGACACTGAAAAGTTCACATTCTTTCAAGGTTTCACAGGCTACCCTGCTGGATATATGAACCCTGCAGACCAGAGAGGACGGACACCAGGTGCTCAATACTATGCAGAATATGCCACCATAAATAACCAGGGGGGACGTTCAGGACCTAACAGACCACCAGACATCCCTCAAGTTAATCCAGCCATGCAGGATTATGCTGACTACCAAGGTACAGCATACATGTATTTGGCAAGTCTGTTGTTAGAACTGGAACACAGGGCTTTTGTGGAGAGGATGGGAAGGATGCATGAAGAAACAAAAACATTACAGTCAAACTAAGTGTAGCATATCCCTCAAGATTGCATTAATGGACTGATTATTTGAAATTTGAACCCACTAGTCGTTTCAAGAATGCAATAATGAATTGATTATTCGAACATTGAACTCGCTCGCTCGATCGAAGGAGATGGCTAACAGGTTCCGTTTCCGAAAAATCAATTTACTATTACATTCTATAAAAGACTAGTAGGTTTGAAACTTACTAGTCACAACACTGAATTGATTTTTCAAAAACGGAACCCGTTAGCCGTATTCTTCAATCGAGCGAGCGAGTTCAATTTTGAATAATCAATTCATTATTGCATTCTTGAAACAACTAATGGGTTCAAGTTTCAAATAATCAGTTCATTAATGCAATCTTAAGGGGTACGCTTCACTTAGTTTGACTGTAATTGCACAGTTAAGGAAGTGCGAATTAGTGTGTTACGCTTGGTGTTGGGCAAATCGCAATGTTAACCCACTGACGCCTGAATGAAATTGCCCGTGACCCCTGGCGTTTTTTTAGAGTATTTCAGAGTGAGCGAAAGCACAAAAATAAACCATATGCGCAGTAACCAAAGACACAAGATCAGGTTTCAAGATCGGTCAGTATAAAACACGGACTGCGGACTACGGACTACAGACTACGGACTGGGTATAAAACACAGACTCAGGTATAAAACGCGGACTAAACACTACGGACTGGGTATAAAATACGGACTCGGGTATAAAACGCGGACTGAGCATTACGGACTTAAAACACAAAGAAACGTTCTACAATGAATAAATTCTCGCACAAATGTCTTCATAATAAAAATAGAAGCTACCTGTGATAATTATAGAAGTCTCATTTCCGGAAAATGCCCGCTCATACAGGTTAACCATACTCAAATGCTGAACAAGAAATAGAAGACACTGAGAGTCACAAAATCGACGAGCTGTACAAATTTTCGAATGATTAGCTACTTAAGCTAGGAGCCTAGTATGCTCCAGGCCCTCAAGTATAAATAAAGTTTTCAGTTCAGTTTCATATAAGCCACGATTAAATGTTTTGAAAGATCAACAGTTGAGAGCATTGTGGAGAATTCGAACGACATGTCCCACCCCCGTGTCCCGCTATTTATTTATGCGATAATACACAGAAAAAATAGGTCCACGATGCATACATGTGTGGCTTACGATTTTTAACATACAATTGGAATCCTTTAGTTTTTCCTGTATGTAGATTCAGTTTCAATAAAATTGATTCACGTACATGATTTCATGACAACCCCTAAGAAATTTAAACCTATAGTTCTACTAACAACTTTATCTGCAAGCACTCTGTGCCTTCAAAGCAAATAGTCTGATTAAACCGGCTATTTAGCACTTTCACATAACCAAACTTCTTTCTTCCTGACTCATTATTTTTATCAGAACTTTACCCTTCTAAAATTGAAAATTACCTTAGCACATAATTATACTCTCCTTTCCACCCATTTATTATCATTGATAGGTTGTCAACAAAATTTTACTTCTCTGTACACCAAAGGTTTAAAGGTTACTACATGCACCTTCAGGGGTGTCTCGCATGCAAGCGATGTAGCCCGTCTGGTTTAAACTGTAGATATCTAAACTGTAGATATCTAAACCCCTATATCAAATTAAGGCTTATAGGACTGGCTATCAGACTATACCAAACATTTTGAAAAAAATGAATAGTTGAATTTTACTCGACTCCTAAACGCGAGCGCCCGAATCACGTTTTGAGCATTACATGTCAAAAGCGTATTTTGTTTTTCACTTATTTATTGTGTTCCTTCGTTTCCAGGGCCAAAGGGCTAAAAAAATGTGTCTCCGATTTGCCATATTCAATTTCAGTGGAAAGTTACAGAACATTTTTGAAATAGGATTAAGAAAACGTGGATTGATAGTAAAAAAGTGCTCTTGAAAAAAAGTATATTGAAATAAAAAAAGACATTATTGTTGTTTATATGTAAAACTACCTACTGTAAAACTGCGATTCTCAGCCATCATTTAAAATTTTTGAGAACTTTTTTTTTAGATGAAAGTTCAGGCGTAGACCTATTCATTAACCCAAAAATCAAAATTTCAACAAAATGGTCGGTCTGAAGGTGCATAGTAACCTTAAGTGGTACTTTGTAGTATAGTCTTTTATTAGCAAGAAGCCATTTTAAATGGAACAATATTGGTTTCTCCTTTTCTTTTTCATTCTTATATTTTTCTTTTTTTGTTAGAAACCAGTAAGTTAAGGTTAGCGTTTGTTTTTTTCGTTTCTTGTTTTAAAATAATGGTATGCAGCCTTGAATCATTTCTTTGTATCCACTGCTTTAAAATCATAATATTAAGTACTAATTCGCTCCAACAGCGAAAAGTTTTTCACATAGCCTATTTATAGTTCGAAAAGCTGTGATTTTTTTACTGTGGCGTGGTACTAATAACTACTAATTCACTTCGACGAATGGCTAGCGCTAAAAAAAAATTGTTTATGAACCCCTTTTCGGTGGCCAATTCACATTATCAATCCAGTTGATAAAACCAAGCCATCCTGTTATACTTCCCACTGACGCAGCGGATGCATTACAATTATTTTAGAAACCTACCTGTCACCCTCCCCCCTCCCAATAAGTATAGGGCGCCAAAACAGAGCGCGGGGCCCCCCCCCCCCCCCCACCCGGCCAAACCCCGGGGCATTTCACTTTTTTTAAAAATTTTGGTCAAATTCCCCGCTATGTTGCCAGTTTAGACTGTCAAATGGCCCATCTGTTAGAGTTTCAAAGAGGGACAAATCCGCGGTCGACCCTAAACGCCAGAATGACGGAATGCTAGAAAACTGGAATGGCGGAAGCACGGAACGGCGGAAAATGACCCCAAACCCTAAAACTCTGAAACGTGGAACAGCGGAACGGCAGAAAATGACTCCAAATACTAAATGACGGAATAGCGGAAAACCCCCCGAATTATGGGAAATGGCCCAAAATCCTAAAAGACGAAATCACAGAAAATACCCTGAATTCCTAAAAGATGGAATCATGGAAAATCCCCCGAAATCCTAAAAGATGGAATCACGGAAAATCCCCCGAAATCCTAAAAGACGGAATCAAGGAAAATCTCCCGAAATCCTAAAAGGAGTTAGGAAAAAGTGAAAAAAGGAACGGGTTTGTGAGACCCCACCCCGTGTAAAATACAGGGGCTATTACATGCCCACGCGTGGATATGAATTTTATCTTCGAGCATGAATGATATTCTGTTTGTCATACAAACAACAGTGCAAAAGGTGCGATTTATTTTGTAACCATAACGACGTTGATCTCTTCATGTGTGAAGATGACATGTTATTTTCACAGAGTTAACACGAGATAATCATTTATGTAGAGGCCGCCTTTAGTTATACCCATCAGAGCAATCTTATCTTATTTAACACAAGGCAGTTTTGAAGGCTGGAATTTTGATATAATCCGTTTATCAATAATGTGGTTAATTCGTTAAACACTGCGAATTCCGCGGTTTTTCCTTCGCTACACAAAAATGCTATAGCACTTCTGTTCATCCTCTTTACTTTGCAAACTTCAAGGAGTTCACGAATTCGGCTTATAAAGATCTACACGGTAGCCTGTTCACTACATGCATCGTGACCACAGGGCCAAAATTACTTTTAATGCCCAAACTCAGCACAGTTTGATTTAAAAAGTGGTTAAAAGTTAGTAATGCATTTAGTTGTCTCTTCAAGGTTAGCAGCTTTTGCATAGTTTTTCACTGAAAGCCATTTATTGTCAACGTTTGACGACGAAACATCAACCTTTGTAAACATGGCTTATGTTAGTTATTGTGGAGATTAGTTCCAGTTAATTTTAACTCGACATTTCCTCATTGACTTTAGCGCCAGGCGACGAAACCTGCGTTAACATGGTTGATATTAATAGTTCCCGTTAATGTTTGTTACAGTTGATATTAATTTTAGCTGATTTATGCTTTCAATTAATTACTGCAGTTTTGTGCAGATTATGCAGTTGAAATTCAGATGAAAAGCATGCAGATGTACGCAAGGTCAATTAAGTATGCTATTTTGGTTGATTGTTATGGTAATAAATAAGAAATAATTCCAGTCCTTTCGAGTTACATTAACCCCAACATGATGTTACACATGATATTATACATAACAAGCAAAGACAATTTCCGTGGAACAAAAAGGGGATAGGTCAGCTTGTTGTCACTTATTTTGTTCTTCAAACTATCTTTTAAGCCTTTTCGAGGGGTTGGGGGCTGAGGTGAGAAGAAAATTTTGGCAGATCTGTGGCTCTTCGCATTTGCCTTTTAGAGCGGGTGATTTTCTGTCATTTCACCTTTTAGGATTTCAGGCAATTTTCCGTGATTCCCTCTTTTAGGATTTCGGGCGATTTTCTGTCATTCCGTCTTCTGGATTTCGGGTGTTTTTCTGCCATTCCGTCTTTTAGGATTTGGAGTCATTTTCCGCCATTCCTCGATTACGTCTTTAGGGTTTGGGGTCATTTTCCGCCGTTCCATGATTCCACCGTTCCGTGATTCTGGCTTTTAAGGTCGCCCCAAATCCGCCACCCTCCAGGAAAAACAGAATCGCTTACCTTTGGAAACAAGTTCTGCAAAATTTTTAGTGACTACGAATTTCTTGTTCAGGTTGTCTTCGCTCTACGCTTTAAACAAAAGTATATTCCACGATATAACTATATAAAATGACAGCAACAGAAAAACCCACGTGGAATTGACAAGAGCAATGATCCATGAACGCGACTCACGTGCTGAATGAAAGAATTGTGAAATCCTTTTGTTACCGACTGTTGCCAGACTTTTTGAATTTGACAGGAGAGTCAAATGCCCCACCGGGCAGGCCTCATTTTGGGTCAAATTCCCCATTGTACGGAGCTTAACGCTGGTCAAATGCATGGGGGGTGGAGGAGGGGGGTGATGGGCGGTTTTGGAATTGACAGGTACATTAGGTTTGGATAATTACAAACAACTTGAAGACATTATTTAACCAGAAGATTCACAAGTGAAAAAAAACCTGGAGAATATAAACAGGCGTTCTTTGAAATAGAAGAGATGGTAGTAAATAAAATCAGGACACAGTTTTCGGTTGCTATAATGTGCTATTTCAAAATTTGGTATCAAAAAAACAATGGTTGTGATAAAACAACAGATAATGGTTTTATCAGCAGAATACCAAATCAGAAAAGTTTATTGATAGCATGTATACGGTTAAAACAACAAGTTAATTTCCGGTGATGTAATTAGCGTTGCCCAATTTCTGTTACTTGAAGGTAAGAGGGTGTTAATTTCAGAGCGAAACAATGAGAATACTGTTTGCTGTTAAGTTTGTTCATAGGTTTAAGTTCTTTGTTGATGAACTTTAAACAAGAAATTTCAGTTTATCCGCAGAGATGCAAGTTGATTTTTTTTAAAGGGTTTACAGTTCTGAATTACGTATACTATTGCACACGCCTTAAGAAAGAAGAAATTTTTATTTGAAATAAGGAAGGTAAAATATTTATTGTTATATGTGTAGTAAAGTAAAAGCAGTATAGTGTTTGTAATTGTTTCGATGTGGCTGTTGTTTTCTTCTGTTATATGCTATTGTAGCTTATGATAAACATTCTCTGTCATTCGAAATAATTAACTTAAATTAAAAAATGTTCAAACCATGATAAATTGTTTTTTTTTCAAGTTATTCAGTGCCAGCAAAAAACAGTGCTTGATTCACTTTATTTCGAACCTGTTGATTTAAAAGCACTGTTTCTTTTGTATTTTCTATTTCAAACATATTGTATTCTTGTCCTCTGACAATTGTACGTATGTGTTCAGAGAGAATAAACAGGTTCTCAGCCAGACAGAACAAAGGGAAAGAACTTGAATTGTGGACATCCTATTGATGCTATGTAGCCTGAGTATCAGGCTTTTCTTTTTCCTCTGGGGAGGTGCTCCTAAGTTTTAGATAGGAGTGTGATCTGTGTCATATGAAGATTTTCCTTTCACTTCAAGTTTTGCTATGTACTATACTTGTATGTGTTCCCACAAATAGCCCTACTCCTTACCAGCTTTATTTAAACGCTGTAAAGATGACTGTAAAGTGATCGTGTGGGCCTCGGTTACTGTCAACTTACTTTTATTGTAAACAGTGGTACAACCAGAACTCCTCAAAACAAGAACGATAACTGCACAACACCGAGCCTGCCATGTGTCCTTGTATAACGCATGCGCGAGACCTATAACCGCAGACCTAATATGTTTACATCTCCACCCTGAAAAGTCTAATGGGTGTGGCAGCGGGACTAACTACAATACAAAAGGTTTGGCTAGTTAGGTATAACACAACGACGGCTTATAATAGCTTAAAACTGAAATGTTTTCTCAGTCTGCAACAAAGTTTATAAGTCCAATCTAGATGGTTTCCTTACAACACGGCCACTCCTGGTTGTCAAAGGCGGACCATCACTTTTCTCAGTGGGTTGAGCTGTCTTGTGGGGTGTCTGTGGTGGCTCCGATGGCAAAACTTCGTGGGGTGTCGCCATAGGTGTGGTGGGCTGATAAGAGGAGGTGTCCCGATTGTTCTCCAACTGTTCTTCAGAGGTTGATGCTCTTTCACCCGACAGTCTCAGTTGTACTCTGTTGCGCCTTAGCTCTGAACCACCAGCTGTCTTTACTATGTATGACCTTGGCTGGGTAGTTTCTTGCTTTACTTCCACTGGAACCCAAGTCTTGGTTCGCGGTTGGAACACAGACACCTCTTGACCTGGTACTAGCTTTTGGAGTTCACGAGGGGACTTCCCATCATACTGCTGTTTCTGGACATCTTGTCGATACTGTAGTTGCTCTTGGTTACATTCCATGGTTTGAGAGCGCTGTAGTCGTCCACTGCAAGGTAGTTGTGTGCGATAATCTCTTTGGTTTAGAACCTTAGCTGGTGAGGGTAGGTTGCTGTCAATGGGCGTGGTTCGATACGATAGAAGTGCGACATAAGGATCTTGTCCGGCGGCATCTGATTTCTTCAACAGGTTTTTTACTGTCTGGACCATTCGCTCTATTAATCCATTTCTTTTTGGATATAGTGGGGAACTGGTAATGTGATTAATGCCCCAATGATCACAGAATGCAGCAAATTCTCGACTGCTATATTGGGGTCCATTGTCTGTCACCAGGGATTCTGGTATTCCATGCTCGGCAAATATTGACTTGAGATGATTGATAATAGCAGCAGATGTCGTTGAGTTCAGCTTCCTTAGGATGGGGTATTTGCTGTAGTAGTCTGCGACTAGAAGATATTGTGCACCTTGGTAGTCAAACAAATCGCAACCAAGTTTCTGCCACGGAAAACTGGGCACACTGTGGGGACATAGCACTTCCTTTGGCTGCTGTTTAGAGAATTGTATGCATGTGGCACAGTTGGCCGTTAGTTCCTTTATGTCTCTTGATATGCCTGGCCAGAATAAGCTTTCTTTTGCTTTTAGGAGGCACTTTTCCGTTCCCATGTGTCCTTGGTGTATTATTTGCAACATCTGTGGGCGGAGCCTACTAGGAATCACGAGGCGGTGTCTCTTGAGAACGAGGCCATTTTCAACGCTGAGATCCTCTCTGAAATTCCAAAACTCTCTTAAGTCTTGGGGGCATTTGTTTGGATATTCTGGCCAGCCATGGTGCACAACATCCTTAAGGTGTGCGAGTACGATGTCTTGGTCGGTGCACTGTCGTATTTCTTCCAGTTTGGCGGGACTTGCTGGTAGAGTGCTTGTGATGGCGTTGACTTCAAGCAAAGGCACTTCGTCTTCTTTGAGGGGAGGCTCCATGTAACTGACCCTTGAGAGAGCATCTGCTATCACATTGGTTTTTCCTTGTATGTATCTGATTTCTACGTCATATTTTGCCATTTTCAGCAAAAGCCTCTGCAGCCGCAGTGAGGCGCTCATTATGGTCTTCTTCCATATGCTTTCCAGGGGCTTATGATCTGTTTCAATGATGACCTTTTTGCCAAAGACATAGTGGTTGAACTTCTCTAATGACCAACAAGCGGCAAGTAGCTCTCTCTCTATGTTGCTGTAACGCGACTCAGTCTCGGTTAGTGACCGACTTGCATAGCACACTGGTCTACTGTCTTGGATCAGCACACATCCAATACCTTGAAGGCTTGCATCCGACTGGATCAGGTTGTCTTTCTCTGGATCATAGTATGCCAAGACTGGTGCCTCAGTTATTACTTGTTTAAGACTCTCAAATGCTTTTTGGTGCTCTGCCTGCCACATGAATGGTGTTTCTTTTTTCATCAGCTGTCTTACAGGTTCTGAAGTCTGGGCTATGATGGGTGAGAATCTATTCAGGTAGTTGATCATGCCCATGAAGGACTGTAACTCTGCAAGGTTCTTTGGAGGTGGCATGCTACGGATTGCTTTGATTTTGTTTTCGTCAGGTCTGATTCCTTCAGGAGTCCATGTGAGACCGAAGAAGGATGCTTTGTTTACCTTGAACTGAAATTTGTCTGGGTTGAATCTCACATTGTTCTCCCTCGCTGTGTCGAGGACATTAAGTATTCGCTGGTCATGTTCTGCCTCACCTATACCATAGACGAATGTGTCATCCGCAATACCACTTAGTCCTTCCAACTTACCGAAGACCATGTCCATTTTCTCTTGAAAGACATCTCCGCTACACGTGAGACCAAATGGAAGCCTTGTCCATCTGTACTTTCCCCAGGGGGTGTTAAAAGTGCATAGTCTGCTGCTTTCCTCATCTAGACTAACTTGCCAAAACCCACTGCGTGCATCTAAGATACTGAAGTGGGTTGAGCCACTCACCTTGGGTATCACATCATCTATCGTTCTCACATAGTAGGGATTGCGCTTAACAGCTTTGTTCAGGTTCCGAGGGTCTAGGCATAGTCGAATCGATCCATTGGGTTTTATTGTTACGACAGTCGAGTTAACCCATGGGGTGTACTCGTTGCGAACCTCAGAAAGGATGCCCCATTTCTTCAATTGATCTAGTTCTTCCATATAGGCTTGCTGTAACTGTACTGGAACCTGCCTTGGTGCATGTTGTACTGGGGGTACCTCAGGGTCGGTTTCTATGTGGTATGGTGCACCTGGGAAGCTCCCAATTCCTGTAAATACATCTTCCTATTCTTTTAACAAATAGTCCTTTGTTAATGGGAATGGGTGCTGCTTGCCTCCCATGTCAACTAGCCTAACTGTATGCAGATCATGCGTGGGCCTTGTGTGGTTTACTTGAGGGGTGGGTGTGCCTCTGTGGCTGATCGGATCATCACTATACTGGTTGGCGGTTATTGGCCAGTTGAGCTTTAGGAGGTTCAGGTTTTGTGCTGACATGTTACCAATTATGGCTGGGCCATCAACATCAACAACTTCTGCTTGAATAGGTTTAGGGCTGGGGTTGTTAGGGCCTTTTACATATATTTGGCAAGATCCAAGGTTAGGAATCTCTACTCCACCATATGCGGACAGTCTCATCATGGGTTGTGCTAAACCCATCCTCCCAGAATTCAACTGTTGGTAAAGGGACTTAGGTAAAATGTTGGTTTCTGCCCCTGAGTCTATTTTACAGAGTGTATTGACTTGTCTTCCTTCTGGCCCCAGCGACAAGGACACCTCTAGTAGAGCCTTTTCTCTACAGGATATGGAATGGACATTCATGGATAGAGGTGTTGCTTCAATTGGGCCCAAAAACACATAATCACTTATTGGCTGGGTGGACTCTGATTTGGGTAAAGCATTCCTACTACTGGAAGCTTCAATTTCAAGCACATTCTTTTTCCTAAGCTTTGACAGGCATACCTTGGCTAGGTGTCCTACCTTCTGACAGTAGTGACACGTTGCATTCTTTGCTGAGCACTGTTCACGTGCATGAGGACCCCAGCCACAATTCCTGCAGGTTGGTGTTTTGCCCCATCGATTGCCATTTTGGGTTCCTTTCGTACCACCTGCTGCATTTAATTGGTCTCTCTGATTTGGGTTTCTGTTCTCAGAAGTGACAGGGTGCACTTCTACGGCTGTGTTCATCAACTGAAGTTGTTTATCAGCTGATTCCTCTGCTTTTGCCATTTCTCTGGCTTCATTGAATGACAGGGTATTTCCTTTCTTGAAACAATCCTTTCTAACACGGTCGGAGTTCATGCCAAGCACCAGAAAGTCTCTTAGAAATCGATCGTGATGCTCTGCTGGGTAGTTAGCTTCTTTAACAAGAATTCGTAGTTTAGCAATGAATTCTTCAAGTGATAAGGTACCTTGACGGAGGTTATGCAGCTCCCACCCTGCGATCAGCTCGTTCGAGTGAGGCTTTACGTAGTTTTCGAATCTCTCCCAGTAGTTTTTTAGCTTCTTTTGGTCATCTGCTGATAAGTCCCAACTGTTGAATAGCTCCATTCTGTGTTCGCCAGACCAGTACAGGAGGTGTTTGCACTGTACTTCTTCATCTATTTTCACCATCGGGCCAGTGAATAGCAGTTCACATCTCTGTTTCCACATTTTAAAGCGGCTGTATAAGTTGTCATCTGTACTCCAATCCATGGAGGGACCTTTGTCGATAAACGAGGCGGTAGCCATTTTGCTTTGTTCAATCAATCGTGTTGGTCACTCTTCCACTTCCACCAGTGTAGCGAGTTAAATTGTCATCAAATTTGCTTTCTTACTTCGTCATCCCACTTCTGACACCATGTAAAGTGATCGTGTGGGCCTCGGTTACTGTCAACTTACTTTTATTGTAAACAGTGGTACAACCAGAACTCCTCAAAACAAGAACGATAACTGCACAACACCGAGCCTGCCATGTGTCCTTGTATAACGCATGCGTGAGACCTATAACCACAGACCTAATATGTTTACAATGACTCGCAGCTGATAAAGGTTAAAAATGAGACTTATTTTTATGAAATAGAACAGGGTGAAAAAACATTCATTTACGTGTCCTGAGGAGGGATAAATCGTGCACAACATATCGCGGCATGAAATAATTGACATATCACTTATCCAAAAGAATGCTTGTTTAAAAGGCATTACTGTTACCGCAAATATATATTTTACCTTCAATATTTTAAATCAGTCCTTCTTCCCTCTCCAGCATGAAATAATACGATTTCAGAATTGTATCAGTGCAGATAAAGTGAAATGTGATGACTAAAGTACATCAACAACGTACACAAACTTCAAAACAGGAGAAACAACAAACAGTATTCTCATTGTTTCTCTATGAAATAAACACCTTGTTATCTTTAAGGACATTTCGCAACGCTAACAACTTCACCGGAAATTAATTAGCTGTTATCAATGTTTTTGGAGCAGTTCCTTTGAGTTGCCTGTCTGCACAAGTTTATCCGATACCAAACTCTTGACCTATCGAATGTGGGACATGCTTGTCGACCTAAAAAACTTGTATGTACAAACCATCATGGGTTTTCTCTTTAGCGCAAATTTATGCGGTACTGGATAAACCACAATGCAACCGTAGAAAACAAAACAGTACAACCCGTACCGAAGATTCAACCAGCATAAGAGCGTAAAACCTCTTGTAAAATCTATCCTTGTAATGTACCAGTACCAGGAGGGGGGGGGGGCATGGGTGGTTTTGGAATTGACTGGTACATAACGCAAGCTGGGTCTGTGTGTGCTGGCTAATGCCAGGAGAACTAACTCGTGATACGATCACCTGAAAAAAATTACTCAAACCCGAGGTTACAACCAAGATTACTAGTTCGCTGTAGACACAAACCATGTGACAGGCACTCGACTCTCGTAGACAAATAAATAAATCAATCAATCAGGTGATGGCATAGCGTGGCTTTACACTTTGTGTAAGCCAAACAAAAATGAGGGAAAAAAGTTGATAAATAGAAAAAACGCCATTACATAAGGATGGCAGTTCTGCACTCCTTAACATCGCCTTGGAAAAGGAAGGGGGAAATGAAAAAAAAGTTGTAACAACACGGGGTATTCTAAAATGACAAAAGGTGTCAAAAAGACAAAAATATATCTGATATCTGATACTGCATGGCTGGGAAAGTAGAGAGCAAAAATTTAGAGGAATATGAAAATGAGAATTATTACTTGCTTTGGTGATCGGAAACTGCACATGTGCTGTCACCCAAGGTGGCCGGCATTCAGAATTGGAGGTAAGGGCTGCGATAGTTTCATATATCAATATTCTTCTTTTCTTGCAAAGTTTCAATTTCCGTTAAGAGAGTACACGAGGAGATTTGACACTGTTGAAAACATTTATATTCACAAAGTCATCGGTCCATGAAACCCAGTTATCTTCGTCCGAGAGACCGAGGCAATTATTTCGAAAGTGCCGCTTGTCTGATCACCAAAGTAAGTATTAGTTCTCATTTTCATATTCCTCTAATTTTTTGTTCTCTACTTTCCCAGCCATGCAGTATCAGATATATTTTTTCTCTTTGATACCTTTTCTCATCTTAGAAATTTTAAAAAACGCATTCACCGTGGAGTCACCACACCACAAGGACAGCAACATGTTTCGTCTGCTGTTTGCCTGGGATAGTACTTGGATGGGTGGCTAAGTAAGAATACCCCGTGTTGTTACAACTTTTTTTTTTCATTTCCCCCTTCCTCTTCCAAGGCGATGTTAAGGAGTGCAGAACTGCCATCCTTATGTAATGGTGTTTTTTTCTTTTTATCAACTTTTGCTCCTCATTTTTTATGTGCATTATCGCATAAATAAATAGCAGGACACCGGGGTGGGACACATCGTTCGAATTCTCCACAATGTTTTCGACTGTTGATCTTTCAAAACATTTAATCGTGGCTTATATCAAACTGAACTGAAAACTTTATTTATACTCGAGGGCCTGGAGCGTACTAGGCTCCTAGCTTAAGTAGCTAATCATTCAAAAATTCGTACAGCTCGTCAATTTTGTGACTCTCAGTGTCTTCTACTTCTTGTTCGCAATCGAGTATGGTTAACCTGTATGAGCGGGCATTTTCCGGAAATGAGACTTCTATAATTATCACAGGTAGCTTCTACTTTTATTATGAAGACATTCGTGCGAGAATTTATTCATTGCAGAACGTTTGTTCCTGTTTTATACCGAGACTGTAATGCTCAGTCCGCGTTTTATACCCGAGTCCGTATTTTATACCCAGTCCGTAATGTTTAGTCTGCGTTTTATACCTGAGTCCGTGTTTTATACCCAGTCCGTAGTCCGCAGTCCGTGTTTTATACTGACCGGTTTCAAGATGTCGTTTATTTAGAGTCGAATGAATGAAGGGCCAAAATATTAAAAAATATTACCAAAAAGACCTCAACTTGATATGTAAAACTAATAAGAAAGCAAGAAATTATAATATTTCTTTACCGCGCGACAAAATGTCCAGCGAAAGCCGAGACAAATGAATATGCAAAAATGATTTAATTATTGACTTCAGACGACAAAACGAAACAAAACACACCAGAATTGTCTTCCTTTGTACTATTTGGGCTGACATTTGAGAAAAAAAAACAGAGAATAAAAGCAAAGAACTCATCAAAAAAACAATCCGAAAACAAGAAATCGAATAATTTCTTCGCCGCGCAAAGAAATTCCATTACGGCCGAAGAGAAATGAAATTTTTAAATCAAAAAGACGAAAAAATCAAACCAGTTATTTTGAGATCAATCGTATTTCAACTGTGATAAATTAGTGCCCATTTAATTCTTTCCTCATTTGTTTTGTAGTAGCTGAATAAGACTTGTTTGAACAAAGCGATTAACGAAATAAACAAACCGCCTCATGGTCGCCGTAAATTAAATATGCAGAAAACCAGCGTGAAAGTTGCTGTTCGCTTTTAAAACCTAAAATTCACAGAAACATGGGACTAAATCAAAGAAATGCGAAAGGAAGTTCAATAACAATAAATTTTCATTCAAGCTGAGGCGAAGAAACCTATTTAAAAGAAAAAAAAACTTCCAAATTCGTAAACGTGCCTTCGATCATGAGTACATGTTCAAATTAATTCTTCATGCTAAAGTGCGAGCTTGAATTTTTACCGACGGCTTTTGCTGTCATTTTAACGCCTGTGGCTTTACCAATCATTCTAAAAGTTGAATTCAACTTTGAAGTAATAATGTACATTACCATTTTTGTTTCTCAAATCCGAAAAGCTGTTTTAAATATGTGATCTGTCGTCAAAACTTTCTTGAAAGCACTCCAATCTTCATGTTTCGCGGCGATAGCAGGAAGAAAAACTTCTTCACCAGAAAGGTTTGAGGACTTTGTACTTTGTGATTTTCCGTTATGAGGCCACCTAAACATTGATTTGTATTTTTCCTTTCTATTTTGAAAACCAAAGCAGTAATTTCTCCATGTTAAGAATGAAAACAAGACCTTGGAAATGTAAGATTTGGCCCGCAACGCGCCATGATTTACTGCACTTTTCAAGTGCACGATTTTAAGAAAAACTGTCTTTCTAGGACCCCTAAAGTCCTCTAAAAATATACTCAGAAGGTCCATTCTGATTGGTTTATTTGTCCTAAAGAACAATAGAACAATAGGAGAACCAAAGTGTCTTCAGGGAGGGTAGGAAAGTCAATTGTCCCCACATGCATTTTTTCGGGCGGTTACGGGCGGCACAGGGAAATAGAGAGGTTTTTCGCATGGGCCGTTGCAGGTGGAACAGGCGTCAATGGGTTAACTGCAAAACATACTAGGAAAACATTGATTGCAGAAGTGATGAAAAATTATATCTGTTTTTCTCAGAGCTAGCTTGACATTATGCCATTGACTCCTAAACCAAACAAAGCTGAAGTCTTTGTTGAGCCCAAAATGTCCCATTTTGTTGCAGTTTATCCTGGTTTCTGTAGTATGAAGTAACTACCAGTATTTCTTCTTCTCACTGGATGAGTTAATCGCAGGAAGACCCCCATTATCAATTTTGCTTGTTTCCAGTCATATACTGTACCTGGGTGGAGAAGTATTGTGAGAGGGAAGAATCGTGCCAAAGAGCAAGACATAATGACCCCAGCCACGATCTGTATCATTTTGATCCAGAATGTAGCGCACTTACCATTAAGCCACCATGCTTCTCACAAGACAATAAAACAACCTTAAGAGACTGGTTCTTGTGTCACTTATGGCATCATCCTTTTTATGGTAGATGATACTTTTCATGAAAAACTGATCACAAAAAACACCTTATAAAACACTCTTAATGAGATCACAAAGGGCTGAATTTGGCCTGAGATATCCACAATAAGTCAGCTCCAAATTTTGAGAAAATATACAGTTCTAAACTCATCAATCTGCTGATTTATAAACAGGCATGAACTACCCAACCCAGGCATTTGGTCCACCTCCCCCCTCTCCTGTGTCGAGAGCATTTGCCACAGCTGCAACAAGCCCAGGACCTGTTCAAGACCTTAGCAGTTATATCAACTCTGCCACAAATACTACAGCAGATGGTTTGGGATATACAGCCACCAGTCCTCAGCCTACAGGCTTTGGTCATGCCATGGCGGTAAGAGATTGAAACTTTGTTTTTACAACAAACAATGCAGTTACATGTAAGATTCCTAAGTTCAAAATTAATCTTACAACAGTACACAAAGTACTTAATTTATAAACAAGGAGCCATTAATAACCCTTACTTTAATACTAACAAAATATAAACTTGTGAAGAATTTAAATTTCGTGGCTGGTATGACACAACTTGAAACTTTTCTAAGTCAGGATCCATTCTGATGCATATTCATTATAAATCAATACCTTAAATTCAGCATAAAATTAATGTTTATTTAAATAAAAGCATAATTACCTTTTTGCATAAATTAACACATGCACATGTAAATTACCTTAGAATGGTAGATGCCTCCTCTCGTCTTTAAAAACAGCTAATTCATCAGGTACATAATTGTGTTAAGGCTAAAGTCAGAGAAAAAGGAAATTGACTTGTTTTGAAACATGGCAACAAAACAATGTGGGTAGCAGTATTCTGGAAGCGTGATGCAATCCAAGTGATTAATTATCAATATCCAATTTATTTTGACAGTTCTGACGGAGGAGTGCATCGCTGTAAGTATTCTAATATTAGGAATAAAAATTCACTTTCTGTTACCTTGTACCACAGATTTTCTACTTAAAGCTAGATGATAAAAAAATGCATTGTACAACGTAACAAATTGAGTTTGTACAATACATACTGGTGCAAACACAAGTAAATCTAGGTACCATGTGAAACCCAGAGGCAAAAATCAGTGCACCCTTTACTACTTGTGGGCATCTTAAGCTTATCTGCTGTGGGTCTCTAAAGCTGTACTTCGTGGAACTGGAAAGTCATATATAAATATATCATTGTAAACAGTATTTTTTTCATAACATGAAGCAAAATTTTGGTATAGTTACATGTCTGTAAACAATAACTGAATTTCAGTGAAATTTGTCTGCATTCTTTTTACACAGTACTGTATGTTGATTGTTTTGTATATGATTATGTTTGGACTTACAGTATGTAAACTGCATCAATTTCAACACAACATTTGAGTCTGCCACTTTTCCACGAAAATGCACCTGGTTTGTTTTCAATCAATCACAGGCAGTCTGTCACTACACAGCCTACCCACCCACCTTGTTCAGTTGTGTACGGCTCTCTGGTTGCCGTTCCCCAACCCTGCACAGCATGGTTGGCCAAGGCTGTCCTGTAAAGAAATTGACCAGCTTTTTAGCCAATGCCTCTCTCTGTGACCAACCTCTCCCCTGGGTTAAAATCATTGGGGCTGGCTTGGTGCCATCTGGTAGCCAGTAACCTGGGCTCTCTGCCACAACACTCTTCTTTGATGAAGCCCCTCCCCCTCCCCCCACCCCTGGATTTTCAAGCACTATACAGGCATGACTGCCTGCTATTGGTGGTGGTAAGGTGGAAAATGTTTGTACCATTCTTGACAGCTTTTCACAAATTCAGATATATTTTTAAAATAACTTAAGAACTTTTTGTGTGCTGATGGGCTAAATTTCATTGTCATAAGCAGACAGAGAAATGAATTGCTGAGGCAACAAGTGAAAGCAGACAATTTGACAATCATATTATTTGTAATGGTAAAAAGCAAATTTACATCAGTTTTTCATGCGTCTGTCCTATTATTGTGAATATTGTCATAAGATATTTGTCAAAGTAGTCTGCGGATCCACTTGGCTATTGCCTTGTGGATCCACAGCTTTTTTGACAATTTTCTATCCACAATACAATTTTCTTTCCACGATGCAATTTGTGTCTCAGCATGTGTGATTTTGTACCATGTGACCAGATCATGCAAAGGGCCTATTCATACCGATAACAAGAGTGCAGATGCAGAGACTTGAAAAACTGGCATCAATTTGTTAAATATACTCCTTCTTGAGTTGCATGTTCACCTGAACAATTTGCAGTTGATGGAAACTAAAAACCTTAACTTGACACCTCTATTAAAAACACAGGTGGCCCAAGCTCTCGTTGTGAAGAGTTTTAATAACAATTATTGTTTTTTTTTTTATCTTTATGTTAACGTTCAGCTTGTGAAACGTGACATAGTTATGGCCATCATCTATTACAAAATGACCGAGTTTCATTATGCAAAATGTGACTCTTTCAGTGCCTTTCAGCATGTGGAGGTGTTATGTTACAACAGTTTGAATTTACAAATGTTTGTATGGTGGAAAACGTTAATAGACATTTTAGGTGAAACTGTTGCAATAAAACAACTTAACTCATTACCCTGTTGTCTTTTTACTGGGTTGCTGTAGGTGAACCCAGTCATAAATGCGAATGGGGCTGTCTCCTATGACTAAATGACTAAAATGCACAATAGTTATCCAAAAGACATTGCCTGTGTGCTGTGTTTTCTTCACCTCTTTCAAACGACAGAAGAATCTATTCTTGGTTGTTCAGAAGATTGTTTGTGCTGCCAGTCTTCAGGTAGATTTAACAGTGAAACAAGTGCACTCAGAGTGAACTTATTTCAACTGTTGGTCGACTGGAAGAGTTTATAGTTGGAAACTTAGTATAATTTAGGGCAGTGTTTACAGTTATAGTTGTGGAACTTAGCAAAGGAATTGACGCTAAGGCGAAATATGATGGTCAACATGCCTGTGAAATTTTTATTCAAAGTGAGTAACAATGTTAGTGGCGATGACAGTGCAAGAAAGGTACACAGTTGTCTCTTATCAAAAAAGTTACATTAATAAAGAATCAGAAAAACAATTGAGATTTCGATATGATTAGTTTATTTCTTCTAAATATATCACTGTTAGCCAACTAAAGTGCAAAATTTACTCCTGGGGGTAACCCTGCCAATGTAAAATCATTATATACCTTAAAATTCCACATTTACAATAGAGGCAGTCATTTTGCCTAAACAACAAGTACCGGATATTAATGAGAAAGTAACTGCTTAAGTTTAACACATCAACATTGACAAAACTTCAGCTTTTCCTTGATTCTCTTATATTTTTCCATCTTCTGTTTTGCAGAGATAATTCATTGTGTATAACATTATTTAACTGAACCGATATAGATATAGCATTGTAATATTTAGGTTTCCATGCATCATATGCAATTCACAATTTCCTTTCTCCAATTCTGAAAATTTTGAAATATTTACTATCATAAATGCGACCCAGTTACACTTCCTAAAGCGTCTTGTGTATTGCCATCATGCTTTTCAAAAAAAGCGATAACTCCCTTAAAGGGCTTCGGATCGCACTGAAAAGCAAGATGACAATAGAAGAGACAACAAGGCATTGAGGCAAGTCATGCAAAAATATTTTGGCTAAAATGTCTATTAACGTCTTTCACCATACAAACCTTTGTAAATTCAAACCATTGTAACATACAACCTGCATATGCTGAAAGGTGCCCTGAGAGTCACGTTTTGCATAATGAAACTCAGTAGTTAAATAATATTATTCAATAACCCAAGTTATTCTCGCATTTTGATTGGTTCTCGCCTATGATCTATTAGAGGACAGATGCATGATTGACGTCATCATTACAAAGTTTTTCCTTCTGCTGTTTTAAAATGGTGGAAAGTATTGAGGATTAGGATAATATTTTATGTGACTGGGAAAAGATAAGGTACAAAAAAGTCTTGCCGAGGCAGTGAACAGGTTTGAGAAGCCAGAAAACGAAAGATGAAGCCGTTTCTTTTATACCTGGCACAAAATATGATCTATGAAAAGTGTAGAGTTTTTCGGCTCCTGTACGACTTCCACAGGTTGTTCTATGAAACACAAATAGTATTTGCTACACAAAAAATTATCAGTAAGAAGCATAGAGTTTTTTGGGTCCTCTACTGGTTGTTGTAGCGCATAGTGGAGAATAGACTTAACATAGTAGACCTACACACTATGCCTCTACACCTCTACCCCTCTACCTTTGCTATGCATAGCAACCAATGAAATTGCTTCATTTTGTATAGATCATAGATCACGTCAAATGGCTTTTTTCATGCAAAGGAGCAGCGGGACAAAAGCGGGCCAAAAGGCCGGCTTTCACATTATGTTAAAATATTTTGAAACAAAAAAGGCTTTTGTTATTACGGTATGTAAAACAAATAGATTCCATGTTGCTGTGCGTCTGATTCAGCAATAGATCACAGAAGACGTCAAAATGTGGTAAGAACATCAGTGAGACACTCGGCTATGCCTAGTGCGCCACTTTTTTGTTTTTACCACATTTTGACGTCATCTGTGATCTATTACTGAACAGACGTACAGCAACATGGAATCTATTTGTTAAGTAGATGACGGTAGTAACTGTGTCACGTTTCACGAGCTGAACGTTCACATAAAGATTAAAAATTTAATAATAATTTAATAATTCCTCACAACGAGATCTTGGGCCGCCTGCGTTAAAAATGGCTGTTCTTTTGTTTCATTGCATGGAAATTTGAATAACAAAAACAGTGTTTGTAAACATTCTTCTCCCTTATTTAGGCATAAACTTTGTGAAAAAGCAAGATTCTAACTACTGACAAGAACAGTGAAAAAAACTAGACTGTCTGTTCCTTCCAGAAACTTTCTAGTGCATCCCACACTTACCCGTTACGGACTCTTTTACACAACTTTCCCAGCGCTTTTCACCACATAAACTCCAGCGTTCATGGTAACTTGGCTTACCTTTGTTTTCCCGCTTTGTTTCAGATTGCAGTTGGGCACTGAAGAAGCAGTGGTATGTAACGAATTGAAAAAATTTTATCCAGACTTACATGCGCTCTGCTCTCAAACCTTGCAAAACGCATGGACTTTCCATGATTGCAAGGGGTCTGGAGCGAGGTTCTCGTTCCCAGAGGCCGCGCTCGTTTTGGTCAGCACGCAACCTAAGCCTCAGCCCGGCGTAGCCTCGTTCCCACGCGAGGATCTGCCTTCGCTCGTCATGCTGATGCGTACTGTTTGCAGCTTGTTCCGTGCAAGTTATTAGGTTAGTCGTTTTCGTCGCTGTTTTTTTACTCTCGCTTTCCGCCCAGCACGTCTTCCAGCTGCTGAATCAGGTCTCAAGAGTAAAGTAATGTGTCTCCACCGTCTTCTGCCTCAGTCAGTCCTGCACAATTTAGTTGACCTCGTAGACGACAATGCCGTCTTTTTCGTTCGTTTCTTCTTGGGCGACGCTCACTAGCTCTCTTAAAACAGTGCTCTCTCCTTCTCAATCTGTTCAGTTCAATCTGCAGACATATCTGTCGACCGTCCCGTTGGCGCCATATTCATGTACGCAGAATTATTTCTCGGCGAGCGGTCATCGTTCTACTCACTCTGCAGCAAGCGAAGTCGCGTCCTCTCTTATAGATAAGTCAGTATTTTTCCGAGGTTCATCCTTGCTCCATGCTTTGTTCCACTAGCCCCACCTCCTCAGTCGTCGCACCAGTGTTTTAGTCTTCGGCGCCTGGGCCTGCTATTGCATCACTCTGGCTGTTCCCAAAGAAATGGCGTTATCTACAATTTATAGTGTTCTAATTGTGATAAGATCTATTTTTGATAAACCGTCTGTCCCTTTAACGTCCGCCTAAAGGAACATTGCAACACTACTATATACCGACCCTGTCCCGCCGCCGGAGAAAACCGTAACCGTGCTTACCGTTCCCTCAGGCTGGGAGTCAATCAACCTAGAGGCATTCCATCAATCATACCCCAGCGGCAACCTGCTTCAGTCACCCTTCATCTCCGGCCATTCCTTTCAGCGCTCCGGCAAGTCCATCCCGTTGAGTCGAAGTTCAGGACGCAGAAATCTGCTGCATACAGAACGATCTTTGCCCGAGTGGTTTTGCAGT
The DNA here is from genome assembly GCA_022496165.2 of Catalaphyllia jardinei. Classification (NCBI taxonomy): domain Eukaryota; kingdom Metazoa; phylum Cnidaria; class Anthozoa; order Scleractinia; family Caryophylliidae; genus Catalaphyllia; species Catalaphyllia jardinei. The sequence goes on from CM042753.1 coordinate 20,980,874, forward strand.
CTAAAAGCGCCCTCACGAGCGCTGCGCCCACTACCCGTACTCATTCGTGCCTTCTGTCGTCTTCTCATCGCTTCCCGACGTGCTTCACTCGCTCGAACAGCTGCCGTTCCCGTTCCCCCTCGCGGGCGTGTCCGCCGACAAAACGCGTTTCGCCATTGTCACTCGGTCCTTCAGTCATTTCCATCATGGCTTCCGACCCGCCGCCGCTCCCGTTTCCCCTCTCACTCGCCCCACGCGAGTGTGTCTGCTGACTGGCCGTCGTAGAGACTTAACGACGGCGTCGTCTCTCTCTCTCTTCAGTCGTTTCCTTGTCGTTCCTCGAAGTATACCACTCCTTCACTATCTGGATGACTATCTCGAAGCCGGTGGGCTAAATTCCAGGGAGTGTCTCAACACCCTAAGCTCCATCACGTCGTCTAAGGATTCCGTTGGCCTTGGTGCAAGTCGAAGGCCTCAGCACAGTACTCTCCTTCCTAGACATCGCGCCTGACCCTGTCCTTTTTGTCGCCCACACTCCCCTGTCCTACGTCCAGCCTTTCCCACGGCTGCCATCGCCATGGCAGCCTTCCAGGCCCTGTGTCCGCCTTCTCGAATGATACCGAACTTCCCCGCCGCCACGTAACTGAACGCCTCTGCATCATCCTCGCGTCCGCTGGAGCCGACAGGAACTTTTTAAGCAAGAGTCTTTCGGATCGGTTCAGCCAGTTCTGCGAGCGCTTCCGGCGTTTTCAGACCCGATACTCAGAACTCTTGTCCGCCGGTCCAGTGTCGCCTACCGTTTACCGGCGTACGCTTTAAGTTACTCTTCGCCAGGCAGTTTCGCAGTTAGCCTCGTGGGCATAGTTCGCGCTGTTGTGTCCATTTGACTCCGATCGATTTCATTTATAGTTAACCCTCCCATCCGCCAACCTTTTCGCTCGCCCGCTCGTTATTTTGCCGAGGAGTGCAAAGTGCTAGGCACCAGGTTTTCTACCCCTCACGCTGCTTTTACTTTTCCTCTCTTTCAGTTCGTCAGTTTGGCGTCGGTTTCCATAACAACCGTCCAAGCACTGATCCCTCAGTCGGGTCCCCGCCTTCGCCTCTCCACTGGTGCCTTGTCCCTTTGCATTCCAGCCAAACACCGCCAACGTTTGTTGCGTAGCGGAACAGACCGTAACGTTTCATAGCAGTTATTACTTGACCCTGAGCATGCGCAGAGTGACAGGAGGTCCGTGAGTCGCGGACATCCGATGTTGGCCCTTCTTGGTGCTGACCAAAGGGAGTGTGGTTGGGACAGACTCCGCTGAGCTAGCTCAGGGAACGTGTCAAACGAAATCTTTGTTACTTACTTCTAAGTACTAATATATTTTCACAGCTTTTATGTGATATTTTACTGGGTTCTTTTCAGACGTCTTCCTGAGACTCTGCTCAAGTGACAATGTTACAAGCTTGTTTCAAGTCAGAATTCTGCATTTGATGTTGCCGCCTGAAGGTACAAAACCACATTGATTCTGAGGCGTCTTATATCAAAATATTATCCCTGCTTAGTGTCTGAAAAAAGGGAAACGTTTTTAATGATTTCGTCTTAATTTTGAAGTAGTTGTAGTGATATAAATTTTGGTTCCTACAAGGGTGTAACACACAATTTTCTGTAATTCAGGTATAGTTTGGTTTAAAGGGAAGGGTGGGACTAGCGTTTGGCTGTTATCAAGGCCAGTTTTTGCTACAGAATGTAAGTGAGAAAATCAACCCGACTCCCATTCCAGAGTCCAGATGCACACGACTCAGGGTCATCGTTTTGACTCCTGAAAAACAAGCACATGATTAGCACGTGATTAGCACGTGGTTGTTTATAGTTGCAATCAACATTAAAGGAATTTTCAAAAGTATTGCCACGTTGGAACATTGTGGTCTCAGTTAAAAATGATGATCAACTAATACAACTAAAAACAAAAATAGCAAAAGCAAGAAAGCAACATGGAAGAAACGAGAACTTTTGCCTTAATATTTGATGACAAAAGTCAAGTAGCATTTCCAGATACTGCAGTGAAAATCTCCCTCCTCAGTCTGTAACATCATAGGTGTTTTTCTATGTGCTCCGACGGTCTTGAACTTGAAAATTCCTTCAATTTTTGTCCCAGAGGACGTAGATATAATGTTGGCTGATTAGTGAAATTTGTAGATCAAAAAGGAACGGTCATGTTTGCGTTATCTTAGACAAGTTAACGCTACTGAAATAGATAAAATGCACGGTTCTGCACAAAGTAAGGTATGGAATAGTTAAGGTATATTTGGGTATCAAGTTAAACTACAGTGTAGCGTCATAGGACTAGGAAAATATGGTTAGCAGTTCTCTCACGCCCCCCGGAGTATTTGTTTTTCTGTGTTTGTAAATGACATCAAATGTCACTCTCTAATACGTTTCTTTTTCTGGTTTTTCGACTGATCTGATTTGTTGTATGAAAATGTCTTTTGTTTGTCAGTTTCAAAAACTGGCTTTTTACGACGAGCAGATGAAGGCACATGAGACATTTTGATTGAGTATTCTACTAAATAGAAGTAACGAAATATGATTCATTTCAGTCACGTGCAATACGGATGCGTTAGGTTGCTAAGCAACGGCGTTGATGGACACCGCGCACTCAGTTTATCCTTGAGGACGAGCTATCGTTGCTTTCATCTGCTCCTCGTTACTTTGAGAAAACTTAGACATCAGCATTTCATCGCTGATTTTGTGAGGGAATTTAGTATCACCTATTGCGCCACTTTATAAGTGACGGATACAAGCAAGAAACAAGCAAAAAATAGGGCACTGATAGTGGTTTAGTTTATGGCAACAAACGTGTGAAGTTATTTAAGTTTTCTCAAAAGAAAAATTAATAATAAATCCAAGAGATTTTATTCGTGAGCATGCGCCACGCACAGCCAAGAATGTGGAGAGAGAAACGAGTAGTTTTGTCACTCTAATAACTTATCAACTGTTGTAGATATTTAAAGTGGTGAAACTAAACCGCCAAGTAAGATGATGTTCAAGTTAGGTCCTGATCATTTAAATTATTATGTATGTTATTATATTTCACAAAATAATCAATTCACAACGATCCCGTTTGCGATCTGAACGTTAATATCTTATGGTCAAGTAGAAAATGCCCGTCCGTGAGTGTCGTTCATCAAAATGATCAGGACTTGACGAAGTAGAGAGGGCCAAACATAGAGGCCTGGCTGAAAACAAGCGAAATTGATTCATCATTCGAAAGTGAAATTTGAATGCGTACTCACAAAGAAATTTGAGTACCCTATATTTATTCTTATCTGTTATGTTTCTTGATAATCTATTATTTCTTAAAGTATATTTACATTTTTAGTAATATTTGGCGATCCCTAGTTGGTATCACGCCAGTACTAAATCGTGTTAATCAGTCCAAATTTTGAGCTAAATTCCTTAAGCTTTTATCCGAGAGAAGTAAGCCGCGTTTATTTTTTTTGAAGAAAGACGAATTAAGAAACTACAGCTTAGTTTTATTCCATTCCCCAGTAATTTGGGAAAGGCCGGGAATAGTTAAGATACCAACTAGCTTGTCGCCAAATATTTATTTTCCTTTAGTGAACAGAGACGAAGCAGTCAATTCTTCAGTTTCGACTTTTTAGGGGGTGTCTTTTTTTCCTTTGTGGGAAATACGCTGTGGCTACCTAATAATCTTTTTGTCTTTGCTATAAAACAAGTCCTTGCTGCAATAATTATGAACCTAAAACCTAATGTCGCTTATAGATTTCTAGACTGAAAGGTTTTTCTTTTGCATTTAATAAGACTGCAGAACGAGTAGAAGGCGTTCCTTTTTTAATTTGAAAACCTGGCTTGCCTGATCTTGATTATCATGTAACCCTTTTTTTAAAACAAATTAGCATAGTTATAGATATGTGATGATATTGTTGTGAATGTGCTCAAGCGACAGCTTTGGCCTCCTTTGGGTGTGTCACGCAACGCTACTCCACGTAACGGAGTGTTGTGTGACAACCCGGATAACGCCTGCAAAGGAGGTTCGTAGAAACCCCGCTGAATTTTATTTGACTAGTTAGATTACAACCAGTATTGCTTGTAAAGAGTACCGATTGTAGGTGGTAGATTTTTAAAACGTAAGACCATTCATATGCGTAATTTTATAACAAATTTATCTTCTACCACGTTTGTACTTATCGCTTTCCCGTCTAAAATAGTCAACAAAGCAAAGATATCAAAAATGCGAAGTTTTTAAACTAAATTTAAAGTGGAAACTTAACATAAATAATGAGTGTTTTACGATGTGTGATTTTTAATTGTTGGCTGTCTTACACGGGAACACGAGTTTGTGATAAGAGATTATTGAACGTATTTTATTCGAAAAAGGAGAGTAAGTATATATTTTCAAAGGTTTCTTAAAATCGTTCAAAACTTTGAAAGAAATCTTAATACAGAGCGTGATGATTTGTATCAGTCGCGATCTTTACTTGTAGTGGTTGGTGCCGCGCGTAGAGTGAAAAGCGTTAACTTGTTAATAAGCTTCACCATAGAAGAGTTTTGCTTCAGCAGACACTATTATTGTACAGGCAGTGTTATAAGGTACACTAGGCAGAATTGGTGACGCTAAGGGCCAAACCATGCATGGGCTGAACATCTACTTAGGTCTCGGAAACACTATGCAATATTTCTCAATAGAGAATAGCAGCTCGTGTCCACACCAAAACTTGTTTCACGCAGATTACAATATTTAAGAAGCAGAGTGATATGGTGGACAAACGCTGTACAAAAGTGCACGTGTGTCCAGTGCTTTAGATGCAATCATTCTTTCATTTCTCTACTGCTAGCTGGTTAATATTTATCGTATTTTAATCTTTTGCTAACTAAATGTATTGTGGATGTGTTATAACGCTGATCATACCGGAGGGGGTTTGGGGAGGAGGAGAATTTTGATACCCTCACCATTGAGAAATATTTCCATATTGGGCCAACATTGAAGGCTTGTAACTTAAAAAGCATCAAAGCAATGGACTTTAAATTTGGCGACTTTCTATAAAATTGTACTGAGAACAACTTGGCATATATTATCAAAGTCAATGCTCTTGATTTTTTCTATGGTCACCATATTTTGATCGGCATGTTTTTCAAATTTTGAATTATGTTTTTACGAAATATTATTGAGCTTTATTGCAGCAGCATTTACCTCTTTGGTAATTTTGACTTTCTGTATCGCTCATGTATTTTGAATCATTTTTGCGATTTTCTAGTGTTTCATTGAGAATCATAATATTCAACAACATTCAAGATGATGGCTGTTGAGAAATGATGGTGTCATTTCTAAGTCACGTGACATAGTCGCTTCATGTTATGGACCTCAAAGAAAACATTGGATGTGTTTTAAAAGTCCCTGAAGTTTAATTCTCATAGCTTTGATGGTCTTAACGTTACAAGATGAAGGCGTCAAATCACCCCTCCCCTCCCCCTCCCCCGCTCCTCTCTCTTTCTCTTGCCTGACACTTAAGCATATCAGTGTGTTAGCGTCATATACTTGTGGTGGTGTTACCGAATAAAGTGCTAATGAATTAGTTCGCTGCAGCTCTCGCAAAAACCACTCTAAGAGCGAATTATCATAGAACAGGATAGCTGTTTAGGTCCTCAGGGGTGCCGCACGCCTACAGAACAGACAGAATATTGTTAACATTAATCACGCCCAGGGCTGTAACTGGCACGAGAACAACAATCAAGACATTCATGACAACAGCTCAGTGTTTCAGACACTTTGCAAATGCTGTTGATGAGCCAAGTTTAGTGAAGAATTAAAGTAGTGCTGTAGGAAGTGTCGACACCCTTTAGGAATTGGGTATATAGTTCATTTGTTGCGTGGATTTCATCAAATGAAGCCACGTTTGCTACTAGTTTTAATCTACCTAGTCATGCTGTGTTAAACACTCGGAAAATCTAGTCCTTTAATCATGATGTATATGGCTGTATTTCAATGGATAAAATTTGTACAGAGAATTTTGTGCTTTGTTTTATCGTTTCTCCTAACCTGCATAGCCGAGGCGCCCATTAGCACGCAAAGGGAACGAAACTGCGAGCGAGTGCGAAAAAAAAATAGGGTATTCCTTTTGCACCTCACCCCTTCCTCTTTTTGCTCACCGCCTCCCTACTTCTCATTTTTTTGCTCACCCCAGGCGCGCTCCTTTGCTCGCTCGCTAGCATGCAAACCCTACACTAACCGGCATTGGCGAAAACTTGGAGAACACACCAGCTCAGAATCTTATGATTTTGAAGTAACTGATTCAGCATTGTAGCTACGTTGGACAAACTCTGCCATTTTCCCTAAATATTATCATCTTGGTGTGTTAATTGTTTGGCCATCTGACTTGATATCTCCATGGTTACAAAGCAGGTAATATCCAAATTTAGAATCGGCTTTGAAGTTTAAATATATTTTCACTTAAAATCATTTAGATTTGTCTTTACATTTCGTGACAAGAGTTTAAATCCAAGATGGCAGACATTTTCAGACATGGACGCCATTTTAATGTGGTAAAACCAATTTTAGTAAACCTACAAGTGATCTGCAAGTAACGCTCTAAAATGGTTCAGAATTCCGAGTTTTATCATAAAATATAAAATGCATACCGAACAATTTTCATATGAAAACACTTCTTTTCAGATATGATTTATCGCCCTAGTCCCATTTTTTAGAAGCAAAGCTTCTAAAAAATTCGTGTTTTGAAATCACTTTAGTCGGGACAATTATCGAAAACTGACTGTGTTTCTGTCTAAAACAAACTGCAGAACACTTTTCATTATGGAGTCGTTTCGTATGG
>CM042753.1:20997686-21027274 GCA_022496165.2 Catalaphyllia jardinei
AAATTCCACAGGGGGAGACATAACGGGCCGAACAGCGCTTATCCAAATTATGTTTCTTTTAAATGAAGGGTATTTGAAGACATTTTTTCTATGACGTAGAGAGTAGATGAATAAACAATCAAATAAAGTCAAACTCTGTGTGATATAACACGCTGCATTGAAAAATCATAATCGAGCTTATTTGTTGCACACTGAGATTACCAAAAGTCACCTAAATAATCATAATTGCCAGTATTGTGGCAAGAAAACAAGCATGGCGACCCCCTCTTTTTACTACGTTTTTAATATCTCCTTGTCCTGCAACGACAGCATGCCAAGTTTCATCGGGAATCTATGGCGGGTTCTTTTACTAGGGAATCACCTTGAACTTGTGCATCATTGAAAACTAATATAGCTTATAGGGCCATTTAAAAAAACGCTAATAGGATAATAAAAAATTGAAAACTGCCAAATAATATACATATAAATAAAATCAATTTGGGGACTGCATTTGCGGCGACTCTCCACTAAAGTTCAAGTTTCTGAGGGCGAGAAACTTTACTGATAGCACAGGCGAAGAAGCACTCATAATCTTTGATTACTTACTAGTTATGAGTGGTAAAAATAGGGGCTCCATGGATCCGGTCCATGGACCTGGTCCACGGAGGGGGGTCCATGTTTTGTACTTTCCCTTATCCGGTGACTCTATACCTCCGTGTGTTTTATCCGAGCCAGTAGATTGCCTGGGGCCCAAATATTTGCCTCTATATGAGGAGTCTGTTGTCACTTCCTTGTGTGCGCATATGAAGATTTTCCAACCTCGTTCCAGGGTACAGGTATAGAGAGGACCCTGGGAACGTGGTTGGAGATTTCTCAGCAACCTCGTTCCCAGGGTCCTCTCTCTACTTCGAGAAAGTACCCTGGTTACGGCTGGCTACGGCTGGTCACGTGTCTGCTAGATTTTAGCAGATTCCAGAGATGTGATTGAAGGGAGGGGCTCGAAAGTTATAGTTTGTCTCCACTGGACTCACCTACTCAGCCCAGTAGGGAGTGGAATTTGTAAAACTCCCATTGTGGATCGGCAAAACTCACATCGAAGTCATTGTCACATTTGATATTTCTAATTCAATGCGTTCAATGCTCGGCTACAAGGTTAGCTCCACATTTGGCTGAATTTTTCCCATCGACAGTTGGACGGCCTTTGGAATTCGTGGCAGTGAAAACATTTCGCAAAGAACTTCGAAATGACGACCACAGCAATAAATGGAACGTGCGGTGAATTTAATTTAGTTTTCATTCGGCGAAATCATAACGTAGGTATTTACTCTTTCGTTTCGGGTCAAATCGTCACATGTTCGTCTTCAAAGGTAGTTTTGGATTTGATTTTTTTATCCCCATCGACAGTTTGACGGTCATTCCCTTCTCTTGCAGCGAAAAAAAATCTACGAAGAATTTGACAACAAAGTCTGCGCACTGAATAAGCTTGATTAAGCAGCTTATATTTTTCGATCTGCAAAATGATAACGAAGGCATTGATGCATTCGTTTAGAGTTTGATATTAAGTCCAGTGTTTGGCAGAGACTAGCTTTGAATTTAATTGAATTCATCCAATCGAAAGTTTGGCGGTCATTCGATTCTCTGGCAGTGTCAAATTTTATAAACAACTTGACAACAGCGACATGGGTCGCGCGTTTGCAAAATTAAAATGCAGCGGCCTTTGTTTTTAGACTGTTTAGAGGTAAATCCAATTTTCGGTCAAGAAAGTAGCTCCAAGTTGATTTGTATCCCATCGATAATTTCACGGCTATTTAATTCTTTTGGTGTGAAGAACTGATTAAACTAATCCGAAGCAGAAATATATTAAGTAGAGTTCCCTCTCAATCAACATCTCACACTCATAGAAGTTCAGGTATAGCCTGCGTAGCAGGCGTATAAAGGGGAGGGAGAGAGTGAGGAAAAAGAGCGGAGGAAAAAGAGCGAGAGGCCCGGCCCCCCCCCCCCACTCTATATTTTTTTGCCTCTCCGCTCTCTTTTCCTCCCTCACCCCTCCTCTTTACACGCCTGCTACGCAGGCTATTCAGGTAGGGCCGAAGCACTGGCCAGGCAGGATATCTGACAAATATTAAAACTTGCTTCCTTTTCAAAACAACGTCTGTATGGCAGCGCTGCGTTCGCCCCCTAGAGAGTGTTGACAAAATTAAGTTGAGGACCCACCCTCTGTGTGGCTTGGGTTGGCATGCATAGACACGTGACCAGCCGTAACCAGGGTACTTTCTCGAGGTAGAGAGAGGACCCTGGGAACGAGGTTGATTTCTCAGCCGCACACGTCATTACGTCATTTGCCTCAACTCTTACGTAAAACGAGGAGAGGAGTGATACATAACCGAGGAAGTCTCGGCATGACTTTACCGAACAACATCAACCAATATGGCGGCGAACGAAGACTGGCGTACTCCAGCTTTTCGCCAGAAAGTTATTTCTCAAATGTAAGTACTAAACTTAAACGAGTGAACAAATGCCTGTTGTTTAAGAACTTTTTTGGTTATCCATAGCTGCCTGAACTTTGTTAAATTTATAAGGTTTTACATTCTTTAACTTACGTAAGCTTACTTCCGTTTTGTAGCGAGGAGGCCGTAAAAAGATCGGGCAACCCAAACGTTATGATGAAAAACCCTAGTGAAATGGAAAGCCAAGTTTACTCCAAAGCCAAAGCTAGGGTAAGTTTACTTTCCTGCTTATCGCCTTTTAAGAAACTGTCAACTTTGCTTTCAGTTGTGTGATACTGGCACGCTAAGCTAACATGGGCAAGTTAAGCTTATATCACTTACGGACATTTCTATAAGCTTACATAGTGACACGCTAGGAAAATGCTTTCAGTTTCGTAACGACAAGTCCCAAGCTTCATAGATCTACAGAAAATTTTCTCAGGTGGAACTGTCATCTTTGCAGGTAAACTTGAAATATTTTCCAGTGGGGTTATAGAATGATCGAGTATTTAATATGGACAATCGACTGTGTCGTGACAGAATGCACGCTGAATCTGCAGACCACGAATTTCTGTGGTTGAACCATACAGGATGTTGGAAGAATACGAGGAAAGTGTGTAAGGAGAAATTACAGAATACCCAGTAACTACCAAAGCAACAACTAGTATTGCAATCCTCAAGAATGAAGTAATTTGAAACAAAATGCACGAACTGTCATTGAAGAAGAGGCCACTAAAATCTGGTTACACAAAACATACAGTGTTATCTATAACATAGGTACTTGAAACTCACATGCCTAAAATTTGTGGAAGGTTTTCAAGCAGAGTTGTTCTCTTGAATTCAGTTTTATACATAGAGAACTAGGGTATCTAAAAGATAGTAATGCTGCCCGCACATTCTGTTGATAGTGACATATGTTACGCAGTGATTCATCTACAACTTCATGCATGATGATGCGCGAAGCATCAATGGTGACTTGTGACAGAGGATCGTGACAGAAAAGCACTTTGTGATCTGAACTATGGTTGGACATAAAACGATACACATCAATCTCCCCTTTACCAGAATGCGGAAACTAAAAGATGTACTGGTACGCATTAAATGTCCTGGTCTGAAATGTTGCAATTCACAGACTGTGTTGAGGACGTGTCCATCCTGATGTACGGAAATGCTTAAGCTTTAGCTTAAATAAAGTTTGGATGAAAAGGAATAGATCACAGCATAAATAAAATCAGCGTGTTCTACAGTTTTCATTTGTTTTATTTATTCTACAAGCTTTCGTAACGACGATTTCTAAGAATTTGACCAAGGAGGCGAGACTGCTAAGAAATGACATACTAAGTTTAAAGTTAAGATGTCACAATTATTGCTCTAGATTTACAAACTTTCACATACTGAACAAAAAGCAACAGTTTTGAAAGTCGAGCATGATTCACATCGCTTAACAGGTAAATAAAAGCAAAACATAACTGCTAATCTTTCTCACTGGAATCCTCACAAACAAAGACAACTGCTCGGTGTAACATCCTCGTGTTGTTCGTGGCGCAATGCACTCTGGTGAAAAGTGGCGCAGTGTACTCTGGTTAAATGCAATGCATTCTGGTAAGAAGTGATGAATTCGAGAATTCACCCTCCTTTTAATATATTCTTCTTAAATCCTGGTAAAGTTGCTACTTGCTTTGTACGCTCCCTCCGCAGCAATTAGAATGTACTTTACTGTATTATGAAGCCAGTGAGCCCAGTGCATTCCACAAGCAAAACAAAACCATCTCCAGTTCCTGGGTATTGAGCTGCTAAGGCAAATAGCCACCAACAACTTGTGAGGAATTTTCAATCAAAACGCACCTATCTCTAGCCAGATATACCACATGTTTCAGTGGATGATTCCCGTGTTTGCAAAGCGGCAGCAATAATACGTATCATACACCAATACAGCCGTAACTTCATAAGCAAGTATTATCAAAGAACATAAAGCTTTTAGGTTCTTCGCTTTTATTGAAATCCAGAATGTTGTCAATGTGCAGCATTCATGAAACCCTTCAGATATTGTTTTTTCCATCCCAGTCTCCTCGTGGTTATTTGTTATAAGAATACTGGGTGTCCTTTGCTCCATTTTTGTTGCCAATGTAGTATTCTTTGGCATTCTTAGACTTAAGGGATTAACAATTCTGGGAGACCTCGATTACGGTAGTACAACTAATTTAAACAGTTACCATGCTTGTTTTCTTTGGTGCCTAAGTTAATTCCTGGTATGACAAACCGTTGATGCCTGCATGAAATTAGCTGCCAATAACCCCTATTCGTTGGCGTTTTTCTAAACTATTGCAGAGCGAGCATAAGCACAAAAAACCTTATGTGCAGTAGTAACTCTCGACAAAAGATCAGGTCAACTAGAGACAGAAGATCAGGTTTTAAGACATTGTTTATTTACGTTAAATAAATGAAGGACTAAAATATTAGAAAATATCATTAAAAAGAACCCAACTTGATGTGTAAAACTGATAAGAAAACAGGAAGTAGTTTTTTTCTTTGTGTATGAGAAAAGCCCAGAAAATTGAACACTCAAAAATGAGTTAATATTATTGACTTCAGATGACATAATAAAACCAAATACAACAGAATTTCCATTTTTTTACATATGAGAAAACACGGGAAAATAAAAGCAAAACGGCACATGTAAAACCAAGGCACATGTAAAACCCAAAATTGGCCATTTTGCACAATTTTGGATTTTTGCATGATTCGATAAATCTTAGGAATAGCTTTTGTTAAAAAAAAATCCATGAAAAAATGTTGCCTGTATGGGAAGTTATAAAGCGAAAACAGTTTTTCCACCTTAATTATTCTAATTAGCCACTGACAACTCTTGTCATCACATTAATTAAGGAGAGGTTACATGATGGCTAAAGCACATGTGTTTGTGTTTTGTAAAACACATGCGATTCGTCATTTGGATGCTTTCAAAGTTGTCGTGTTGTGAAATCTATGAACGTCTTTGAAAAAGAAAAAAAAGATTGTCTTTTTTGTTTGTCAAAGTCATGACCAAAGAATGGGAAGAAAGCATTTAGCTGTGAATAGGCAGCAAACTTCGCTTCGAGCGACAAAAGTTCTTTCTACAGCCAAGACGAATGGCTACAACGGAATTCGAAGAATGTGAAAAGCAGTCGGTCAAAATGAGTACAAGCCATTCTCAAATTCGGTCAGAAGAAGCCGAAGAGGAGCAAGATGTTGGATCTTGGATTGTTTCTTATAAGCCCATAAAACAACAGTTGCAAGTTCACAAACCTTCCGTTTGCATTGTGGTTGATGTCTGCCGGCGCTGGACTGTTAGCTGCTGCTCTCGACAGCTTTCTTGTCTTTGGCATCTTTACAAAAAAGTCATCAAGATGTTTTCATTGCTGCGTGTAACCTGGACTATTTGTGAAGTCAGCCGGTCAAGTGATTCGGCGCTTGGTGACCTCAAGGAATTTTTCGCCAGTCTTGGAAGCGGCTTTTTCTTAACAAGACAGTTTGCCACCACCACGAAAATTTGCCTGTTCCTTGTCACCTGTTAAATTGCTGCGTGTAACCTGGACTATTTGTGAAGTCAGCCGGTCAAGTGATTCGGCGCTTGGTGACCTCAAGGAATTTTTCACCAGTCTTGGAAGCGGTGTTTTCTTAACAAGACAGTTTGCCACCACCACGAAAATGTGTCTGTTTCTTGTCACCTGTTAAACTACTATTGTTCAAGAAAACTAATACTTTCTTTAATCGATCAACACTCTATTTGCTTGATGGCTGGGTGTCGCTAATCTTGTTATGGTCAAAATTCTATTTTTCCTTGTTTCTCGATATGAAAATTTGGGCGAGTTGTGCATGTATTTTGGACTCCAAGTTGGCAGCCCCTGGACCAATTTGGCTGCAATTTGGCCAAATTGTTGTCGGATAGCTAACCTTTTCATTTCAAAGTTTTAGCTTATTTTCCACTGGGGGTGACAATAATTTCTCATCCCTGAATATATTTGCTTGTAAAAATAAAATGAATGCACATTCCTGAAATCTGAGACACGGTTTTTTAGGCAAACGTGTGAAGAAATGAAAGCCGTATTAATCGTTTTTGGTGAGCGTGGAACGTCATGAATGAAAACACTTAATTTTGCAAAAACCTCCTCATTTATCAAGTGCATTTAAGTTTTTACCTTTTAAAGGGAATTAGCTGTAAGCATGATTATTTAGCTTTCAAAAAATATACGGTTTGTAGGGGTTTGTGTTGAAACAATGAGCACTACAACAATCTGTGCGCAGAGGCTGATACCTTAAAAACAAGAAAACAGATTATTTCTTTACCACTCAACAAATAATACAGAGCAGCAAAAGAAAGTTGAAAGTTGTAAATAAAAAAGATGACAAAAACAAGCCGATAATTATTATTTTGAGATAAGTTGTATTTCAACTGTGTTAATAAATTAGTGCTCACTTAGTTCTTTTCTTAGGAGTTTAGTAAGTAGCTGAATAAGGCTAAAAAAAATATTTGAACAAAGCTAACAAACAACACAACTAAACCACATAGGTTGGGCCCGTAAATTAAATATGCAGAAATCCAGCATGCAAAAAATACTGTTCAATTTTAAAACCAAATTAAAGAAATGTGACAGGAAGTTCAATAACAATTAATTTTATTTAAGATGAGGCAAACAAAAACTATCTAAAATAAAAAAAAAGTGTTCAAAATTTTGCGGAATCTGTGACTCGCTGCATGACAGCATGTTTTTCATGCTAAAGCTAGTGAAAGCTTGAGTTTTTGTCGATGACTTTTGCAGTCATTTTATCGATTGTGGCTTTACCAATCATTCTAAAAGTTGAATTTAACTTCAAAGTAATACTATACATTACCATTTTTCTTTTATAAAATGTGATCTGTATTCAAAACTCAAAAGTGCAGCGACTTGTAAACACAAGATTGTATTTACCTTCGGACATGTCCTTAGTTTCATTGTAAGAACTCTCTGGCATGCAAACTACAGCTGGCTGAAAGGAAAAATAAAAAGAGAAACTGCCTCAGCAACTACTCTTTCAAAAGTCAAAAGTCATCCGGTTGATGAAATCATGAACACATCTTGATGATTAATGTATTCTTCAAATGTTCAGCGTTGATTCACTCCGATTTCTTCAAAACCAAGCTTATATAATCTGATATGTATAGCTTCTTGAACATTCAGTTTGATCGCTTTGCAAACAAGGAATGATGTTTCACACAAAATGACGTCAGGCATTTTAATACTTTCTGATTAGAAATCAGTGCAGTGACCCCCCTGACACACCACCAGTAAACTAGTTGGTAAAAAATGGCATGCAGCAGGTGAGAAAAGTCTGTTTTTCACCTGACTGACAAAACACCAAAAAGGGACTTTCAGAAAGTCTAGTTTGAATAATGACCGAGGTTTTTAGTGGATATGCTCGTTATTAAGGTATGATATCTCATGAAAGGTAACAATTTCAAGGCGAATGATTTATGAACATCTTGATCATGTTGGGCTGTTAAAAATATTGTGACAAGTCCTTTGGGCACCAAGTTGCATTTCTTTAATGTGATACAAACATCATTGAAACCCATTTCTTCTCCTCTCCACATTGACTCTTAGCTTCAAGTTGAGTTGTGTTGCACACTAACACAAATGTGCTGTGTCCTCTTGCATGCTAGGTTTTTTTTTAAGGTTAACACGCTTTCCAAGTTTACCCTCTAACGCTTCATTGTTCAACAGTCCATGCTTTATTGTTTGAAGCATGTTAAATGAAACAAAACCTTTAGCTTCTTAAAGTGTGCTCTAGCATGCCTAGCAAAGAGTGTTAAGCCAGTTTCTGTTGTTTTCAAGTGGAAGTGTGTTGTGAGCATGTTATCACGTTTGTCCCTAAAATCATATGGAGGGTCACATTTTATGGGTTAAATAATGTTTGAAGCCAGTAGGAAGGAAAAAAATTCATACTCTGTGACTTTGTGTTTACATTTTCCTTTTAGGTTGATTACCTGGCATATGTTGCCCGCTTATTGGTCTACATTCGTGACATAAGTAAGTACCGGTAATTTTGTTATAGCAGAAAATGGCCTGTTTCCTCTGAGGAGTACCTGCAGGGTATCATGATAGTTGCATTCATCAAAATATTCAGTCCTAGATGATGAATACAACTCCCATGATTTCCTGCAGGTACCAAAACTAAGTGAACCAAAATTTGCATTAATAATGCATTAACAACTTAAGGGGGCTAACATGCACACGTTTTGTAATGTCAGTATCTCAACTTTGTGTTACAGCGTGTAAAAAGTAAATGCATTAGTATGTATGAGGTTGGTTATTGTTTGCTTCTTTTGTTACTTTGTGAGAGGAAGTTTTTTGTAATTTAGTGATTTTTATTAATTTCTGTCACATAAATGTTACTACATAACTACTACAAATTATTCAATCCTACAATATTACAATATTACTCACAGTTAAAGTAAAGAAAAAAACAACAACAACAACAAGCAATACGAAATAATCACCAAAACAAATAACAAAGCACAATAGAAAAAACTAACTTAAGGTAAACAATACATGGAGGTATGCATGCAGGCAGCCTATATCGTTTCTGAGCTAAAATGTGGTAGAAGCCTTTCCCATTTCCCATAGTGTTTTGTTAATTTGTTCTGCCTTGTTGCTATCTTTTTTTCTACTTGATAAACAGCCCTAATCTTGGCCTTACAGACTTGTAATGAGAGATTCACCTTCTTCAATTTACAAGTATAAATATAATATTTAGCTATCAGTATCAAATGATTTAATATAATCCAATCATCTTCCACATCGAAAACTCCAAAGAGAATTTCTGTTATTGTGAAAGGATGCGAGTTGATCTTAAATTCACCAAGCCAAGAACAGAAGGCTTCCCAAAAAGTCTTTGTCACGTCACAGTGGTAGAGCAAATGCTCGAGTGACTCAACTTCTCATTTACAAAAGGAACATAAAGGCGAATCTGTCATTTTGAGCTTAAACATCTTTTCATTTGTCAAAACTATGTTGTCTAGTATTTTATATTGGAATTCCCTAATTTTAGTTTTAATTGTTACTATAAAGGGCAAAGAGTAAATATCATTCCAGTTAAACAAAAGGTATGGAAATTTCTCCTTAAACTTTTTCTGGGCCGTTGGAGGAACTTGTTTTCTATTCTTGAACGCCTTATATAGTAATTTGGATGAGACCTTTGATAGGCTTATCTCAGAATTGTCCAAGTTCAAATAAATTGTATCACTTATATGAGGAGGGACGCATTGCGTGTTTTGTCTGATCATTTGTTGCCATTCACCGGGGATTGCGTCAACGATGCTCATTAAACTAAAATACTCTATTGGCGATAGATTTGCATTTAACACCTTGACACCTTTAAGAAAAATTCCATCATCGGAGAGGAGGTCACCAATCGTAATGATTCCTTTAGAAAACAAGTCTTTTTTAAATATCGAGCGCTGTTCAACAGTAATATCTTTATTATTCCAAATAGCCTGCTGGACAACATCCTCATTCGATGACACAGCAGACTGGTTTAGCACAGACCAAGCGTCCAAACAATCTTTATATAGGGCTGGAAGGTAAACAGGCAACTTTCGAGTGTCAAAATTACATTTAAGAATGAATTCCCCACCTACTTGAGTCAGAAAGTAATTCAATGTTATCTTCCAAGAGCCTTTGTTTTCTCTATCCACAAATCTTTTGAATACCATCACCCTTTGTGCGAGGATCATCAACTGAATGTCTAACATCTTGAGACCGCCATCCTCAATGTCATTAATAAGAGCAGCACGTTTAATTTTATCATTGCCTTCCCAAATAAAGCGATAAATCAAGCTATTAATCTCTTTGACCAAATCTTCTGTGACTGCTGTTTATGCCGCTTTACTCAAAACTTTAGGGATAATGAAGGATTTAACAATTTGTATTCTTCCCAGTAATGTAAGCCCTCTCCACTTCCACATATTCAATATGTCCCTTATAGATTTAAGAATTGACTCAAAATTTGTTTTCAACCTTGAACGTACATTGTAGTCAAAATAAATTCCCAGAATTTTAATAGATGTCCGTATTTTATGAGGAAAGTTACTTTGATGAAGAAAATGTCTACCAATAGCAAACATTTCGGTTTTATCATTGTTGACTTGAAGGTTTGAAAATTTAGAAAAAAACTGCAGAGTCACCACTAGACGGTAATACGAAGCCATATCTCTGAGAAAACAAGTCATATCATCGGCAAAAAGAGTTAATTTGATTTCTTCTTCTTCAACTAATATACCCCTGATTCCATTATCTTCTCGAATTTGACAGGCAAGTGTTAAATAGTAAAGGTGCCAAGGGATCACCCTGCCTAACCCCACCCCTGACTGGAAATAAATCGGTGGTAAAGCCGTTGTTTAAAACGCAATGTCAGAATAAAAGGTTTCAATCCACTGTAAAAAATATGGTCCAAAGTTAAATTTTTTCAAAACCTTAAAAAGGGAAGAACGGTTTAGGGAGTCAAATGCTTTCTCGAAATCAATTGCCCGGAGAATACCTGAACGATGTGTAAGCTTAGCAAATTCAAGTATATCTTCAACAGTCCGAACACCATCTTGTATTGATCTTCCCTCAATGAAGCCATTTTGATTGGGATGAATAAGATCAGGTAAAATCTGCTCTAACCTCCTTGCGATCGCCTTGGATGCAATTTTTACATCGACGTTAATTAAAGATATCGGTCTCCAGTTTTTGATAAATCGTCTATCTTGCCTTTCTTTTCTAACAGAGTAATCATAGATGAAAGTGAAGAGTGATCATCGCAGTAAACTTTCCAATTGAAGCAATTGGAAAGAAGAAGCCTGAAAAAAATCAGGGCTTCAACGGGATTCGAACCCGTGACCTCCGCGATACCGGTGTGATGCTCTACCAACTGAGCTATGAAGCCACACATTGGGAGCGAGGTCAATTTATTGAGTTCATATCTTCCCGTGCAGTGAATTGATGTGAAGTATATATGAAATAATTCATATTTGTACTGCGGATATAGATGAAAGTGAAGAGTGATCATTCTTTCCAATTGCTTAAATTGGAAAATTTACTGCGATGATCACTCTTCACTTTCACTATTGTTTCAGTGGTTTTGTACTTAATAAAGTCCCAAAGAATGCTGGGGTCTCGAAAATCTTTTCCTTCTTCTAACCAAACATTATATTTATCAGTAACTAGTTTTATATGGTCATTATCTTCTAAAAGACTGTAGTTAAATTTCCAAAAAGAGGGGCCCCGTCCTGTTTCTTCAATTCCACTTATGTGTAATGTGATAGCGGAATGGCCAGTCCTTATTGCTGGAATGATATCTACATTCTCTACTTCTTCATGAATAGTACTATTGATTGACCAAAAATCCAAGCGACGCTGCACTACTGGGTTTTTTTGTCTCCATGTAAAACGTCTAACATCCGCATTTCTGGTTCTTTAGATATCAATCAAATCAAAAGATGAACACAAGTGCTCAATATTTTTACAAAATTCTTTTATGAAAGGTTTGCCTCCGGTCCCGTCCAAATCAACATCAACAATGACATTGAAATCGCCTCTGATAATCACATCACAGTTCTTATCCAGTTCTAATTCATCAAGCTCTTTTTGAATTTCTTCGAAAAAGGTGCACTGGTCTTTTGTCTTATTCGGCGCATAGATATTGACCAAAGCAATCGGTTGGCCTTGGATAACGCTCTCTAGGATAATGAATCTCCCTTGCTCGTCCTCTCACTGTATCTTAATTTCATAATCAAATTTCCCTTACTGTGCTCGGAACCATGACTAAAAAAAATATCGCCTCTCCACTGTGATTTCCAAATATTTTCGACTCCTGGAGTGCTATACATTGTAAGTTTCTTGTAAAAAAATAACATCAGAGTTTTCATTTATTAGCCAATGAAACAGTGATTTCCTTTTGTCAAAAGACCGAATCCCTCGAACATTCAGTGATAACATTTTTAAATTTAAATTACGTTTCATAGAAATACTGAGACGCGACAAAGATAATAAAAACTGACGGACCAGTAAATGTGTTTACGGTACTCCATAACACATAAAGCTCAAATCATAGGTGCCATGCATGCCGTCCATCCTAATATAATAAGCAATGAACACACTAGTCTCTAAAGGCGTTAACAATAGAAACAAAACAAAAACACAAAACACAATTATGCAATTAAAAAAGTAGCCAGCAGAAGCTGTTAGAAATAAAGCTACTAACAAAGAGGGCCTTGCATTCCTCATAACACGAAGAAACAATTGGATTACAAACGGATTACAAACTCTGGTGCTGGAAAGAATATTTAAATTATTCATAAAAAGGAAAACAGAGGGAAAATGATATATGGCCTGTTCCTATTACTGTTCGATTCTAACAATTTAGACTGTACTTGAACACCGTCGATGAAGAGTTTATCTGGTTCTGCCTTGCTAAAAAAGACCCACTTACCATCTGCTTTAGCCTTCTTATACTACTGCATCTTCCTCTTTCTACGCTCCATAATTTCCTTTGGGAAGTCGGCTGATATTCCAAAACTTTTACCTTTCAACTTCCTCACATTTGACATGATCATCTCTCGATCAGGGTATCTCAAAAATCGTGCAATTATCTGCCTAGGTTTTCCGTTAAAGGAATCCTGCTTTCCAATCCGATGAATTCTCTAGAATTCTATATCATCAGCCCCTTCGATGCCAAGTTCCGTTTTTAAAATTCAACCAAAACTTCCTTTGTGTCTTCCTGCACTGAGACAGCTTCTTTTATTCCAAAGAAGCGCAAATTTTCACGCCGCTGATATACCTCCATATAGAGTTTTTCGTCCTTGAGCTGGTCCAGCTGACTTTGCATTCCTCATATACTTTTCTTGAGAGATTCCCTTTCTGCATCAGCAAAATTCATGCTGTCTTCTATGCCTTTAATCGCCAAATCTGTCTCCTTTTTGAATACCTCAAAACAGTCGACCTTTACCTGAAGGTTGGTAACCTTGGCATCTACTGATTTCACGTAACATTCTAGTCCTTCAAGCTTGAATTCTACTTTGACAAGTTTCTCTAATACAAGATCTAATTTAGGCATAACCGCCTCTGCCATGTTTAGTAAATGAATCACCTCGTCCGGTTCACTACTTAATTCACTGTCAGAAATAGATGTGTTGCACCTTATTCTTTTATCTTCAGGCGAGAGGCCTTCTTCAGTTGAACTGGCAGAGCTTTTCCACGTTTTTCGTTTAGCAGTTTCGGCCATAAAAGGTTCCAGAACTAGAGCTGACACAAACACGTTCACTTCGCCATCTTGCCCGACCCAGTCCCTTGTGAGAGGGAAGTTGACCAATTGATTCCCAGAGTTTTTTGCCAAAAATGTCTTTTGGACATTTTGGAGATTTTTGGGCTGGATATGGGCAAATTAGTTCCAATGTACTTAAAAAGGCATTTGCAACATGACAGCATGGGTTGTTTCTGTGAGACTGTGCAGCCTTTGCAGCGACGTATACCATGCAAAGTTGTTGCCAAGTGGAAGTTATTCCTGGTAGGGTCTTCCAGGCCATGTTCCAAATGGAGAATATGGACAATGTTAAGGTAAGCTGGAATAGAGGAAGCAGATAACGAGCGTGCCAAGAAAGCTGCGTAGCAGCTAAGTGTGATGGTAGAAGCTGGAAGTGGCTGGTACCCATAATATACGCAAAAGGTAGCTCGCAGTTGACTTTTGTAAATGGCCTTGGTGGAAGTTGCTTGTTTTCGAAACTTAAGATCCTCCATGTCCAATCTCGACTGATAGTCTGGATCTGAGGAAGGCAAGCGACAAAGGTGACATGTGAGACAACAACTCTTCAGGACAGGAAGAGGACTGTGAGAGCCATGCATGAAGTGCGTGTTGGTGGCATGTTTCATCAAGTCTAGAGATACTGTCGGCAATAATGTTGGCTGAACCAGGAATGTGCTCAACAGTTAGTTGGATAGCATAATACTCTGACAACCAGAAGAGCTCTCGGAGCCAATCCATCATGATAGGACAGGGGGTGGTTTCTTTTGTTTACAATTGCTGCAGCAACTTCACTATCTTACTTTGCTTACAACCCTTTGCCCTGACCAGAATGGAGCCCACCGTTTGGTTGCCTGGAGAACCATGAAGGTTTCTTTGTAGTTGATATGCAGGGGGCAGATATTTGGAAAATCTAGTGCCCAGTTCACGTATAGCCAGTCATTATGCCAACAACAACCACCACATGCAGGGGAAGCATCAGTATAGGCTAGTGCAGATGTCAAAGGAAGCTCATTGGGGAAAAGGGATCTACAGTTGAAAATGGGAAGAAGGGATTCCCACCACTGAAGGTCTGCTCTTGCTTGGGTATTAAGGTAAACATGATGGCGACGATATTTTGCAGAGTTCATTGCAGTTATCAAGCGCCACAAAAAGGTCCGGCCCCCTCTGACAACCCGAGCAGCCCAGCTTAGTTTCCCAACAAGGCGCTGAAGGGGATGTTTCTGGCACTTGCGCTTGGTTAAGGTTAAGTTCAAAATGTCTAATAGCTCAGAGACACGGGTCCTGGGTAGCTGTAGAACACGATTCACTGTATCCATTTCGACTCCTAGAAAGCACAGTGATTGACTGGATTGAACAACCTTTGACCAGTTTATTGTGAAACCAAGTGATTGAAGTAAATTGATGAGGGTGTCCACAGCGATTTAACACTGCTGCTGACTGGGTTCAATGATGAGAAAATCATCCAAATAAGCGTTCCTTTGCCCATATTTCATACTTTAAGTCTGTGGAAATACAGGCTGCATTGGGGTGCTGCGCATTAAAACATGAGAGCCTTGCTGATTGGTTGAAGTCAATAACACACTCTGCTGTTTCTAAATTAATGTACGGGTATTTCCCTGCTATAGGTGATGCGGTCGAGCTATCCCTGCAAGTGGCTCCACTAAAGAATTGAGAAATAGCTCTGCAGGCAAGTGTGTGTTCATGCTTGGGGGTAGTGAGTAGTTGTGTGTTTTCATTGGGGGTGATCCCCCAGACACTGTGGCTTTATACAAACATGGTCATATTTGCAAGCTGTACCATAGCTGCAGCCTTGTCATTGTTGAAAGTCATAGCACACCTGCTTGCCTGTGGTCGGGTTGATAGTTGGCATTGATCTGCCTGGGGGGGGCGGTTTGCTTGTTTGGTTGGGCCAGGCTGGTTGGCATCAGGCTTGTGGAGGGATTGCTGGTAGATAAACTGACTCTCTGTACCCCATTTACAAGCAGTGGCGAATTGCATTCGTCGATAAAGGTCATCATAGTGGATGACGTGGGCTATCGGGTAAATCTTGGCCAGCTCTGAGACTTTGGTGCTATATGATATGTAATTCATAATGTCTGGCATAGTTGAAAAGGCATCTTCTTTGACTAGTGTGTGCATGATCCTGAAGTTTGCTGCCGACCATAGTGGAAAAGTGATGTTGTTGAGCTGGGGCTTTTTCTCATGGGTAGTCTTAAATGTGATTTGAGTGCTAACAGAAGAGCCAAGCACGGTCTCCCGGTCCTCTTCCAGAACCACTGGGAGGGAACTGACAAAATCTCGGTTTAGCAGGAGACGCTTACCTTTGGGGGTGGTGCTGGGTTCTAGTTTTTGTGCTGGATTCGCCAATTCGTCAGACAGACCAAGAAAGATTGGGTCCCCCAGTGACTCTTCTAAGGCTTTAAGCTCCTCCTGAACTGCTGTGTCAGATTGCAATGTAGTTAGAGTGGGCACAGTCACTCTTTGGGTCGTACATTGGCTGTGATTCTGTGTGTTGCCGTTCGCCGGTTTTGGGGCGGCCATCTTGGATTGACTTTTGTGTGCCATCGCAGACTTAACTGAGCAAGCTCCATTTTGGCTCGTGTCAGTTCAAGTTCCAGCTTCAAGTTCTCATTCTGAAGTTAGCTAATACTGGCGGAATACTACTTTTCTTCTTCTCCAGGTGTAAAGTTCGGGGATTGAAGTTTGTTGGCACTTGCAGACTGTTTACCTGCTTAGGGTGTCAAGCTTTCAAGAAGAGACTCTATTCGGTTCAATTCATCTCTGATTGTACGTGTCTGAAGGCTCTCTGTCAGATCTAATTCTACCTGGTAATCCTGCAAATGCTGGGGAGGTTTCTTCTCCCTCATACTCCTTCTAAGGTCCATAGTTCAGAGAGGAGAAAGCCAGCTAAATCAAGCACATGTAAGAGTTCTAGCAGCATTCTGACAGTTCTAAAGCACAGACTACAATAAACTAGTATCCAGGCTTCCCTCCTCCCCAGAGTTAAATAAAAAAAAAATGGAATGAATATTATTGCTGCACAACCTTGAAACATACACACTACTAAGGGGAAAAGCCCTAGTAGATTTCCATGGTAGATACTATACCGGAAGTGCACTGAGGAGGGATTAGTTACTGGACTACCAAGCCAGAGCTATCAACAGGGTTTTCCCTTACACGCAAATGCGCGTCTGAGACACACTGCTTGGCTCAAAAAGGGACGCAAAATGGCAAGGAGAACGGGTCCTCTTGGACACACATGGTTTAGGATGGTAGTTTACCAATGTTTACTTATTTTAAACCTGATAGATCTTCAAAAATTATTTGAAAATAAAATTAGAATTTGGAATCTTTTTTCTGTTTTCTTAAAACTCCCAAACCTGCCACATTCACTCCTTTGAATCAGGAACTAATGCATGATTCTGAGGCAGTGTGGGGCACATTGCAAGATGGCAGATTCGGAATTACAGCCCATGATAAAGAGGCATTTCTAACCAGCTTGAATGGAAAAGTTAAACAGCTGGTGGAACCTTCATCAGTTAGATGGCTGTCTGTAGAGGCATGAGTCAAGGTGATATTTGAGTAGATTGACTCACTAGTGATATAGTTTGAGAATGAAAAGAGTTCTAATGCTACAGCTCTTGGAATTTGGCAGTTCGCAGCCTCGGCACAGTTCCTTCTGACCACAGCTTTGTTGATTGATGTTCTATCCATCATTGGAACACTCAGTGCTCTGTTTCAGAAGGATATTGCCAACTTGTCTGACATTAAGGACAGTGTCACTTCAACTGTTGAGACAATTCAAGGGATGATTGATGGATCTCCCACAGTAAACAGAGTGCTGGCAGACCTAGGTGATATTCCAAGCACAGGGAAAAATAGCTGCAAGGGAGTAGAAATTGCTGACAATAACAACCTCAGAACTACAATCATTGCCATATTGTTGGGACATGAACATCTTATTTGAGTAGCCCTCATGCTCCCACCCATTCAATCTCGGAGAAATTTTGCTTTCCAACATTGAATGGGGGGAAGGGGTGTGTATAGGCCAACGACTTATAACAGTGATGGTCTATACGTGAAGATTGAAATTATCCTTTCGGTTCAATCATGAACGAACTAGAATTTTGGTGGGAAAAAAGGGGTTGCTACAGCATGGCAGCTTGTTTTGGATGGGGGCTTTTTAAGTAGTGTAGAAAAAGAAACTTAGTAAACACTTTTTCAATTTCACAGCTGTGTCGAGCATTTTTAGAGCAAACGAGGTAATATCAGAATGGTTTTCAGAGGACTTACAGTATCTGTGCTGATGTAAGATCTGAAGTCTTTCAACTAAGAAAGAACACTGACATGAGTATGAGAACTATCGGGAAGGCAAGTGGCATCTCCTGGTCGTCCATCAGAAGAATTTTACGAAGCGGGATTCAGCGAAATGTTAGTGACCGAGAAAAGCCTGGACGCCCCCCAAAACTAAGTGTTCGACAGCAACGTCTCCTGTTTTGAAACATTAAGAAACTTCTTGAAAATAATCCGAGTTTTCTCTTCTTGACTTAATGAAGGACAGCAGCGTGAGCCCTAGAGATCTTTCCAAACAAACGGTGAATCGCTTCCTTCAATGCCAAGGATTTCACTAATTGCAGACAAGAATAATGTGGCATTTTTCTTTTCACAAGTGTATTATTATTGTGCATTAACAGCGAAACTGTTAGGTCATTCATAGTTTAGTATGTGAGAGATGATTGTCATCATTTTTGAATGGGTTACCATTGTAACACGCTCAAGTTTGAAAGAATAATTACTCACGACAGGCAAACTTTTCCTAATTAATCGGGTTACACTGGTAACTCATTGATTATAGATAAAGTTCAGTGTAGGCACTGGTTATAAATGTACAAGTATCAACTTCCATAAGTTATTAAACCTGTTTATTAAAATATCAAATATATTTTAAATCTGATGAATTCCGTATCACATTAATTGTTGGACTGACAACCATCTCTGTGGCCTCGAGAGGTTGATGGTCATATGGAAATGTATTCCCCTGCACTATGTGGCCCTTGAAAGCATGCCCACTGTACAAGTGATGCACCACGTAACTCAAACGCCTTTAAAACAATTTCTGTAAAACGCTGCTGAGAAGGTACTTTTCTCGAATCCGCATGGCTATATGTAATTAGGTAAACACATCTCACTTCCCTCAACCCCAAATTACCTTCAGAAATTTCATCAGTTTGGGTGCGAGACATATTTTCATACTGACAGCCATTTTTGATCCTAAAAAGAAATTTGACTGGGGCAGATTTTGATCGGACGTTACAGGGCTCGACTTAAGAAAAAAAACCTGGGGACCAGCTGGATCCTAAGTTTTAAAATGTGGTTGCCAGCACAATTTTTTGGTCGCCAAAAATTTTCGGCCCATTGGGCCAAAAAATTTTACTTGAAATTCCGCAGTACAAACTGTCAACACCGCCTTCTCTTGTCACTTCTCATATCACTCTTATCTCGATCACTTTGCCTAGATTTCTTCAGCGCGAAGAAAAAGTAAAGATGTAAAACCATAGGTAAAAAGAAAACCTTAATAATTATTAATTACTTTGTTTCATTATTTTCATTGACCAGTTATAGAAAATATTTATTGCAGGAAGAAAATGTTATAGTTTTAATAGGCAGGTTTCCATGCTCATTGGTGACTGCATACCGCAATTCCATGTGAGTGTGTGTGAGGCTTTAGTTTCAATTTGTAACCGGTGGAAATTGGAAGAGTTCAAAACGACACACAATTTTCTATTTAATCATTTTTGGAAGCCATAAGTCTCTTCCTTGTATTTTCTGTACAAACCAAACCAAAAAACATTACATTTGAACAAAAGTCGTAGCGAACAAAAAAGAACATTTCAACGCTGAAATAAACCTTCCTAATTCCAATTGGTTTGATCATCTTTCTTTTTTGCTGCTTAAACAGTTTATTTCAAGTTGAAGTCTTTGAAGCAATTCAACATATCCTGACGAGTTGCACCACAGGTACCCCAAGCTCTCTGGGCATCGTCAACATGACATTGCATAACAGCATTGTTATAAGAGTTTGTATGGAAAATATATCAATTGTACGAAATAGTTCAAAATAAGGGGGAAAATAATAAAATCGACTTATCTTTTCTTGTTGTGTGTATGACTTCTTTTTTCATGGGGTTTGGAGGTGTTTCAGAGCAATATTTTTATTCTAGCAAGATTTAGCTTCCATGTATTCCTCTCTATAATAATAATTATTATTAAATTATATATAGAGAAGAATACATGGAAGCTAAATCTCGCTAGAATTGCTCTGAAACGCCTCCAAATGCCATGAAAACAGAAGTTATACACACAACAAAGAAAGGTAAGTCGATTTTATTATTTTCCCCCTTATTTTAAGCTATTTCGTACGATCTATATATTTCCCATATAAACTCTTATAATAACGCTGTTACACAATGTCATGTTGATGAACGGTTGATGCCATTTTCGTAAAAGGTCAATGCCATTTTTAAACAGTCGATGCCCTCATTGGTAACCAAGCCTTTCAGAATGAAAGATGCCAAAGGTGGTACTTGCAAATTTTCCTTTTTCTTTAATTTAGTAGAGAAAAATTCGTATACAGTTAGAAAAAATTTCTAAGTGTTGCAAAAATGGCATCACCTGTTTACGAAAGGGAAATGCGCCTCGATGAAGCTCAGAGAGCTTGGGGTACCTGTGGTCGTGCCGGGGGGAAATTCCAAAGCATGTCAACATACTAAATACGGTAATTGAATTCAATCGCCAGCGGGTTTAAATGCAAATGTTGAAAGTCAAAAGTGGGCTATGTTTGTTGCAACCTGCGATACATTGCATGACTGGAAGAAAACTTAAATTTACATGAAATGATCAAAGTATTAATCGCTTTTTGGAAAACCTAAATATAGTTTAACTGGAATGTGAAATTTTTTGTGTTTCAGCGAGACAAGGAGAAATCCGATACAAATGTGTCCCAAAATATGATCGAAATAAAGCGTAGAGTTTTTGGGCTCCTCTACAGCCTGTACTGCCTCAGCATATCATTTGGACTGTAGAATGTATATCTTAGTAATTATTTGTCTTATCCCTTAACATAGCACACTGTAAGTATTATTATTTATCGCAATAAAGAGTAGAGTTCTTACTCCTCTACAGCCTGCACTGCCTTAACATAGCATTTGAACCTTCAAATGTATATCTTAGTAATTTTCTCTCTTATCCCTTAACATAGCACGCTGTATCATTATTACTTTAGTATACTCTACTGTAGCGACCTGTGCCGGCCTGTACTACTCGCATTAAAGGGTATAGTTTTTAAGCCTGTACACTCTAATATACTTAACTGTACGCTACTCTACCCTGTACTCTACGATACTCTACTCTTCTATACTCTACTCTACGATACTCTACTCTACCGTACTATACTCTACGATACTTTACTCTACGATACTTTACTGTACTCTACGATACTCTCCTCTCCTCCCCTCTCCTCTCCTCTCCTCTCCTCTCCTCTCCTCTCCCCCGCCCATCATACCTCACTTCCATCTATACCCGCAGTTCAAATATGAATTATTTCATATATATATATATATCACATAACTTCACTGCACGGGAAAATATGAACTCAATAATTTGACCTTGCTCCCAATGTGTGGCTTCATAGCTCAGTTGGTAGAGCATCGCACCGGTATCGCGGAGGTCATGGGTTCGAATCCCGTTGAAGCCCTGATTTTTTTCAGGCTTCTTCTTTCCAATTGCTTAAATTGGAAAATTTACTGCGAGGATCATACTTCACTTGCACATACATACTGTTCACCAGGTTTAATGCATTAGTTGTGGTTAAGAATGCACATGTGATGTTCTCCTAGTTTTGAGTGGTACTGTACATTTCATAGTTTATTCAGGGTTAGAGGGGTCCTGAAAGAGGGGTCCTGAAAGTGCTGGAGGAGTATAAATCCCATTTCCCAGCCTATGTTTTGCCCAAATCCCAGTCGTGTGCTTATTATTTTTTGTTAATATGATATTCATTTCCAGTGATCTAAATCCCATTTCCCAAAGAAAAAATAAGGGAATGCTAGTAGAGTTTCTGTTTGACATTTCCAGTCCCTTCATTAAACTGACAAAACCAAATGAAAGTTGGGCACGGTTCATTGTGGTAAAAACAAGCAAACAAAAGATTAATCTTGAAACAAATTAGAGTGAAACTTAAAAGCCCATTTTGTTAACTTACTTTGATTTACTTTCTACTAAAAATAGTAAAAAAATAGTTATGTCAGTCTATGGGATAAGGCTGGCCCAAGCATACAGTGTACATGCAGTGTGGCTCACTAGCATCACTAACTCAACATCTAAGAAATTGGTCAGTTTATGATACTATTTGTCACATTTTTGTGAGCTCAATGATTTAGGCCCCCTTTTCCTGTGACACAAATAAACCTAGTTTAAAATCATTCTTACTTGGAGGACAAATTGACCACTTGTTCAGTTGCACACAGCTTTATGTTACTTTGTAGCTTATTAAAGGGTATTTTTTAAATTAGAAGTTAATATTGCTTATCTACCAGTTGCTGACTTGTGTTGTGAATTTTTAGGGCCTACTGCACCAGGACAGCAACAAGCACAAGCAGTAAATATGAATCAACAGCCTGGGATGAGGCCACAATTCCCTTCTTCTCAGCTTAACAAACCACAAACAGTCAGTACTATTGGAGCACAAGGCAATATGCAACAGCTGCCTCTGACACAGGTGTCACAGACACCAATGACACAGCAGACTGTCTTCTATGACAGATCAGGACTTACAAAAAAAGAGCTTCTAAACCAACATTTGCGTGCTCAACAGCAACATCAGCTGCCAACTCAATCTCTTATGCCACAAAGTCTCAGTGTTGCATCACAAAATCAAGGGGCACATCACCAGATGACGCAATCACAGGCCCACATACCCCCCAACCAGCTAGCATCTCCCATGGCACAACAACAAGTTGGACATGCAGGTTTGTTTGATGATTTATATTTAATACTAGTAATAGTTATCACTAAAGCTGCCCCCGCTTTCTTTTATTTTTGCTGATTGAAAAATAATATTGAATGTTATTGTATGAACTAAACTTTTATATTTTTTGTAAACTATATCACTCATATTGTTCAAGTAACTTAGGGAAACTAAAGTTGAACTAAGTTAAGTGAACTAAACCAACACATTCTGTTTAACGCATTCTATCACATAATATTCTTTACTTAATACTCTGACGAAGTGCATTCTGGAAAAAAATATCAAACCTCTGTTGTTCTAGTTTGATACTGAAACACTGAACCATTTGTCTTGCCGGATCATAGTTAATAGAGGGTAATAGTTAAAAGACTGGTTAGGAAGCCCGGCACACATCAAAGGGACAAACAAAGATGCCAAGATTTATGTTGGAAAGTCCACCACCCAGCACTGAGTCTGACTGAGTCCCCGACAGGAATCGAACCCATGACCTCCCGAACACCGGGCTGGCGCTCTATCCACTGGGTCATTTTACTGAGTTCGTATGTGACAGATTTTTCTTTGTCCCACACTCGTGTCATGTTGAATATTTCGTATTTCAGCTATTGTGTTTTGTGCAGGGTCAAGGCCAAAAAAAAAAAACAGAACAATAACATACAACAAAGAACTTTGACGAGTTTCATAACCATTCCCCTCTATTAACTATGTCTTGATATACCAGCAAACATATCTCGAAAGCAGAACAGAAGTCAAGATTTTTTCAGAGTTGTAAACAAAAGTATCGTGTTACAGTCGCCATATATGCAAATTAGAGTCAAGCTTTATGTCCTCAACGAACTGAACGCCGCAAAACATTTACATTTGGATCCCTGCTAGTCACCTAGCTGTCACATGGGTCTACGCCACTTAAGATTACTCAGTAAAAATAAACAATCCGAATGAAACGAGACGCCAAAGGTAAAACTGATGATCCGAAGGGTATTTAGCTATTTAGTTGCAACTCAACCACACTGGCCTCGAATTTCTATAGTATTCTTCAGAATTTCCTACGATACCCTTTGAGCTGTTTTTCTCCCAAAATCAATCTTCAGGAAGGGAATTTATTTCATCAAGTTGAAATCGTAATGCAGGCCATATTGTAATTGGAGTGTATCTTTTTTACCTTGAAATGCCGCTCAAAGATGGCGAAACCCGACAGTACCCGAGACCGCCGTGCGCGCCTAGTTTCTTCAAATCGGGATTGATTCGCATACTACACCAATATTTCACACATTCTTTATACGTATAGGCGGGGGAGACTATTAATGCCTCCTCGGGTTTTGGCCTCTGGGCCAAAACCCTGCAGGGGCAAATGTATGTTCTACATTTAGACTCCAAACAAGATAGTAGATGACCAGTAAATTGCAGGCTGAGAGATGTTCTGACTTGAACATGAAGCCCTGGCAAGAGTCTTGGGTCATTTTGGGAAAGGCAGTAAATCCCAGATCACTGGATCTACATCCCAGCTCTGTATGGAGTCTTGCATTGTCTTGGAAAAATCACTTTGACCATGATATTCATTTGAGTCTCTTCAGTCAGAAGTACATAAGAAGTACAGTCAGAAGTATATAATTGTGAATGGGATTGAAAAGTTATTCATTTTCAGAGTTCTAACTAAACCTGACAAAATATCAAATGATACCAGGTTTTTCATATTATAGAATGGAGTTATTTGCTGGTAGTAGTAAGCTTGGAATGCTGTTCTATGCTGTTCTGTGGGCACCAACAGCCTAAGTGTCAGGAATCGTTGGATTGCTTCAGACACAATAGATTTTCGCGTTAATCTTCACGTTAAGAACTAAACTCACTTGAATATCTTCTCGTTTAATGTCCTCTGAATGAATACAAACTCACACTAAATCGACACTGAAATCTGATCGAAAGCACATGACATCGAAAACGTATCTCCGACGTATCAAATCACGTGATATCAAACTGTCACTTACTGACGAATAAATGGATTACGTTACAGTTTATCAGCGTGATGGTCACGCAGTCCATTCTTGACACTCTCCCCCCCATTTGTCTCGAGAGAGCAAATGTCAATCCTAACCTAGTTACAATGAAACAACAATAAAAGAAAATAAAAAAGTCTCTAGTTCTTAGTGTTCATCTTGTGCAAGTTCCTGTATACGAGCTCTAGCAGCAACTGCAGCATTCCTACGCGGTCTGAAAATGGGTGCAGCAGGATCCAAAGCCTCCGAACGTGTCTCCCGATTCTCCACTCCTATGTCACAGGTAAGTTCCAGGGGGTACAGATGCTGTACTGCACGCTCCATCACTGACTTGGGGGTATGCAGCTTGGCTCCCCGAACTACACCATCCCGGCCAGTTATCAAGTCTTCCACGACTCCCAACTTCCACTGAGCGTGGTTCTTCTCATCGGATTTGATGATTACTACATCTCCCTTCGCTGGGTAGTTGTTGTTGCCCTTGTGTTTCAGGCGGTGTCTCTCTCTGAGCCCACGCAGATACTCATTAGTCCATCGAGACCATAAGGCATCCTTGCACTTCTGCAAGTACTTGGCACGCTTTCTGAGGTCGTAATCTCTAATGTTGCTCGGCTCTAACTCTGGGAGAGCATTTGGTTGCAGCTGCAATAGAGAGCTTGGGGTAAGGATGGGTAGCTGCACATCATCTTCCACGTACTCTAATGGTCTGTTGTTGAGAGCAACTTCAATGTCCAACAACACTTCCTGAAGTTCAGCCCAAGTCAGCAATCCGTTTCCGATAGACTTGTAGAGGGCTCCTTTGACCAATCCGATCAGTCTCTCGAATTGGCCCCCCCACCAGGGTGCACGACTCAAAATGAATTGCCACTGGATCCCCTGCTGGGTCAGAAGACCATGAAGCTTCTCGTCTTTCATTACTTGCTTGATCCATTTGGCTGCACTGACGAATGTTTTCCCGTTGTCTGAATAAATTCTTTGGGGTCTTCCTCGCCGAGCGATGAAGCCTTTCAAACTTCTAAGAAACTCTGTGGTTTCAAGGGATGGCATCAGATCCAAGTACACAGCACGTGTCAGACTACACGCGTACAGCAAAACGTAAGCTTTTCCTTCGATCTTCGGCTCGGTCCCGCAAAGTCAACGCCAATGACTTGAAAGGCTGTTTGACCTTCAGTCCTGTCCCTGGGAAGACTCCCTGGAGGTGGGGAGGAAAAGGCTTGAGCTCAAAACCGCTGACAACCATGGCAGGTTTTTACAATCTTCTTGGTCAATCTTCTTAACCGCGGCACCCAGTAGCACTCCCGCACTTTCGCCATGGTACTACCAACTCCCCCGTGCAGCGTTGCAAGGTGAACATGTGCCACCAACTTCTTCGTGAAGTGTTGACTATCTGGCAAGTACACTGGGTAGTGCCCTTGGATTCTACCACGACACTCCAGCACTCTGTCTGCGTTTGGCTGTAAGTTCAGTTGCAACACATCTTCTTGGTATCGCTTGTCAGCAGTAGCTCGTTCCTGTACCCCTTCACCCACAAGAGCTCCGCCTTGCTCGTCTCTTCCGTCGTCAGGGGTCCCCCTAGCCTCTTTGTCTTCTCTGAGCGACTGTTGCGGATGAATCGCATCATCCACGTGCTTACTCTGATTGTTTTCCAGTAGCTGAACTTCTCAAGGAGAGCATCTAGTTCGTCTGCCACTCCTACTGCTTCGCTTTAGCTTCCGCCATTGACTCTTGGGAAGCACTTGTCACAATGTCTGGAGGCCAACTTGCTTTGTCCGCCAACCACTCCGGTCCATTCCTCCACAAGGCATGACTGGACACTTCTCCGCTGCGACTTCCAATGTCAGCTGGGTTGTCTGAGGTCCTCACGTGATGCCACACTACTTCTGAATGCGTTTGTATCTTCTCGACTCTGTTGCTCACAAATTGCTTGTATTCTCCAGGGCGCCTTATCCAGTGTAATGCCACAGTGCTGTCGAGCCAGCAGTACTTCGCAGTTATGGGCAATCCTTCTAGCGCTGCACTCACGTTTCCCAGGAGATTTACGGCCAGGTGGCCAGACACTAACTCTAGACGTGGGATCGTTAATCCCTTCTTCGCTAATCTCGCCCTTGACGCGATTAGTCCTTGGTTGACACCTGTCTCTTGTTCGACTACAGCATACACCGCAGTGGCCACGCCCTTTCCGCTAGCATCCCCGAAGGCATGTAACTCGATGCTCTTAATTTCCTCTTGATGGGCTGTTAATGATCTTGGCACAGTAACTTGACTCAGAAGCTTCTGCTCCCATCGGAGCCAACTTTGCATTAAGCTGCTGGGTAGTTTGGCATCCCAGGCTAGCTTAGCGTCACAAATGTCACGATACAGGAATTTGCCTCCCAGTGTTATTGGAGACGCTAGTCCCAGTGGATCATAAATCTTTGCCACTTTACTGAGAATCCCTCGCTTTGTAGGCTCTGTGCTCTCTGATGGAAAGTTCACGCTAATGGTGTCGTTCCCTTTGTCCCACTGCAGACCAAGTAGAGTAGCCCCTTCCTTTCTCGGGATGCACAATTGATTCTTCGCAAATGTTTCGTCTTCTGAAGCTGGTACTGGACACACTGCTTCAAATTCCTTTACGTTCGAGTTCCACTTGTGCAACTCGAATGTCCCTTGAGCAAATATCTCCACGGATGCTGATTTAATACTTTCTGCCTTCTCGCGAGTAGGGCCTCCGCTGATGAGGTCATCTACATAAAGACTTTTCTCGATTTCACGAACAATCTCTGGGTAGTTTGCTCTGCAGCGTTCCAGGAGATGCTGTAAGACTCCCCCGAGGAGGAAAGGCGAGGAGGTGAGCCCAAACAGAGCCCTAGTAAACCTTAGTGTTTCCACCGTCTGACTGTTCAAGTCCTTCAACCAATGGAATCTAAGCGCGTCACGGTCTTCTTCTTTGATTCTAACTTGGAGAAACGCCTGCTTGATATCTCCGGCGATTACAACGGGGTGGAAGCGTGCACGAACCAAGACACTCCACAACTGATTCTGCAATGGTGGCCCAGGGTTTAGACACTCGTTCAGGGAAGGTGCTCTGGAGTTGGCACGTGCTGACGCGTTGTATACAACACGAAGCTTAGTGGTTTCTGCTGATTCACGCATTACTCCCTTGTGTGGGATGTAGAACTCGCGGCTCCCAGTCGCAGGTCCAGCGACTCTTTCAACTATTCCTGTGTCTATCTGATCTTGGATAACTTGATCGTAGCGCTCAAGTGTCCCTTGACTGCGTAATTTTCTCACGAGGTTGTCCAACCGGCGGAGGCTTCCTACTTCGTTGCTAGGGAGGGGTGGATGATTGCCTCTCCACGGAAGCCCTGTTTCGTACCATCCTTCTTCATCTCGCGTTAGCTGCTCTTTAAACTCGGCGTAAACTTCAGTTTGATCACCAGTGGAAGAATCTGCAAGCCCTAGGACTTCTAGTCTGCACAACTCATCGTAATCAAGGCTTGAGGTCTGCGTGAGAAACATTGGAGACAGATCCACTTCCTTTCCAGGGGATATTATTGTCCAACCGAGCTTGGTCTTCTCTCCTATGGGCTCACCAAGGGCTCCAACACGGGGCGCAGTTTCCGTCTTAATTTTAGCGTAGTCGCTAGCTCCTAAGATGAGGTGTACTGGTAGAAAATCCATGTCATCCATCTCAATTCCTTCTAAGTGGGCGTACTTCGCCAAGCATTCGTCATAGCGAGGGTTTTTCAAAGAGAGTAGCTGTTTTTTGTCTACTTTGGTTACTTCGGTGTGTAAACAAAAGTCTCCCAAGGTAGAACTGACCTGCACTTTAAATATTTCCACTTGCTTGGTAACCGTTCCCATCATCATTTCTATTTGGCGCACTTCACGTTGATGAGGGCGAATCCGTAGGATTTCGAGTAGGGCTGCTGAAGCGTATGAGCTGCCCGCTCCAGTGTCCAGTAGCGCACGACATTTCACACCTTGCACCATCACAACTACTACTGGATAAATCACGGCTGATTTCCCGACTGAAGTGGCTGTCATCAGCTGCTCACCGAGCCTGTCAAATCGAGGTGTGATGCCTTCTCTGACAACATTGACATAGTGCGCGGCTTTTACATTCTGCAGCTTTATGCCTGGTTCCCGTGCAATTGAAGCAAAGACGCTTGTTACTTAGCAACCTCTTGCGTGCATCAATTGTGGCGACTGTTTTGCAGTCTACTGAGGAGTGGTCGGGTTTCTCACAATAAACACACACACGAACTTGTTGGTCTTTCTGCTGAGCTTGAAATGACTTGGCTCGCAGGAAAGGTGGCTTGCTGTCCTTCTTCCGGTCTGTTGGTTTCTCGGTCATCTTCGCTGGGATAGGATTTCTATCAGTCCATTTCCTAAGAGCCTCCGAACTGTGGGAAGTCCCATCCTTTCCAGTTGTCGTCGGTTCTGACCAGATCGCTTCTAATACCTTCTAATTTATCGATGGACATCCTGACGTATCCATTAATCTCCTTCAGTTTTCCCAGCGTCTCCAAGGATTGGATGTTAAACACCAATTTCTCATAAAATTCATGGATTTTGGCAGGATTCGAGCCCGTAAGCGTAGGCAGCGCCATGATGTTTTGAACGTAAGCATTCACTATTTCACTCGTTTTCCCGTACTTTGTCTTGAGGATGTTCTTGGCTCGCTCATAGCCTTCAGTAGAAAACGGTAACCCGTCGATGGCCGTTCTGACTTTCGGGTCCACGAGTTCCTTGAGATATGAAAATTTTGTCACGCCAGCAACTTTTGAATGGTCGATTTCGGCTTCGAATTGGTTCCAGAACCGTGGCCAG
>CM042753.1:21042410-21060295 GCA_022496165.2 Catalaphyllia jardinei
ATCTACAACCGCAGTTCAAATATGAATTATTTCATATATACTTCACAAAGCTTTACCCATTTTTTGGGGGTACGGCTTTACGGCTCTATGGCTCTACCTCTCTACAGATCTACTTAGAGTTCCACCATAATTCCTGTTAGTAAAAAAAGTTCTCGTGAAGCTGTAGTCTGGATAGAGCGTTTTCACATTCAGCTTATTAATCACTGCGACATGCACTTT
This sequence comes from Catalaphyllia jardinei, assembly GCA_022496165.2. Taxonomy (NCBI): domain Eukaryota; kingdom Metazoa; phylum Cnidaria; class Anthozoa; order Scleractinia; family Caryophylliidae; genus Catalaphyllia; species Catalaphyllia jardinei. Next base: position 21,042,630 of record CM042753.1, read on the forward strand.
CTAAAAACCATTGAAGCTGTGCAGGATAATTTTAGACTGACTGGTACTGTAGTTGGGCAGGATTGTACAGGAAAGAGCAGGAGTGATGTTGAAAAGTCGTAGTCAGTTGGGAGTTGAACAAAAAGTATAGCTGAACCTTGGTAACAGACAACTGTAGGTAGAGAGCTATGGTAAGGAAACACTTGGTCATGATTTCAGCCACATAGAAACACCGCATTATTTATTACACTTCAATCATTTGGAACCTCTCGTAAGTAGATAATTTAAGTTCCTGGCCCTAAGCCAGGTTGTCCACTCACGTGATATTCAAATGTAGGTTTGTGCCGATGGGGTTACGAGGTAAATAATGGTTCAGTCAGCCATAAAATGTCTGGCATAACATGTAACCGGCTGAGTGTTATAATTATTGTACTTTCATACAATGATCTCTTGAAGATGAATATGTATTAGGAACTGTCAAAAACTCTAGTAGGTAATTAATGGGCCTTAGTTGTCTTGGAAGCATTGGAAATAATTTCAGTCATTCTTTGGCCCATATTTGAGAACTTTAAGATACCCTTTAGTTTGGAACCTTTGTAGGTAAATTCTAAATTGAGTCATTTTTAGTTTGTATATCATATCTTTCAACAAACTTTAGTCTTAAAAGAGTCATTAACTGTCGCTGTAATGTGTATAGCATACTGATTTGTATGATTGCTTTTCTATGTAGCATTGCATAGCAGCATCACCAGCACCTTCTACATCAGTCCCTACCCCCAGCACCATGAGTGTTCAGTCACCAGCTTCTGTACCAAACCCAGCTTCTGTAGGGGCCCCTAGCCCTGCCCCACTGAACCCTGCTGAGGAACAAGCATATTTGGACAAGGTGTGCAATGAACTTGATTTACCCAAACAACATGTGTTTCTGTATTTTTTTTCGAGAAAGTCAAGTTGATGAAAATTTCATGTGATTTCAGGAACATGACTTAGTACCAATTTTGTGCCCCGCTCTCAAAAGGAATTAAAACAAGAATTACTAATTAAAGTGCACCTAACCCCCCAAATTTTTTTTGTTAAATCGAATCTACTTGCTATTTGAAGCATCTGGGCGCAAAAAGTTTTAAATGTGCTTGAATCCTCGATCTTTTATGCCCTCTCAAAGTCGCACTTGAAGTGTTGCACGACCAAGTTTTAGGGAGTCTGGGGCGGCAGTTGCTGATGACGTCTACCCAGGAACCAAACACAATGGCGCCTCAGTCAGCTCTCTGTATTTTCGGAGAAAATGGCAAGCAAAATTAATCGTTCCAATATATTTTGGAATTAAAACGTCCAAGATTGTTTTAAGAATCATTTCTCCTTCATCACTGGAGTCAGAGTTAAGTTTCGATTCAAAGACTCCGAAATAAAACTTCGATTGAGCACGTTCAGACGTTCGACAACTGTGAAATCACTGCCCGGAGCTTTGAGACCACTTTGCAACTGAATATTTCAGCGACGGGGAAGAACTCTTTGTGGACGAACTGCTTGTATGTTAGGAATGGAAAGCTAGATTCGAAGCTAGTGGAGGAGCAGGAAAACAAAACGCAGGAAAGAAAACTCAAGGACTGCTTTGGATGGTAAATTCATTACCTAAACACAAGGTTCCCACGGGTGTTTATAAAGCCCGTTTACAGTTGTCGTTAGCGAGAATGTATTTTGTCAAGGTATGGTTGTTCTATTCAATCAGTTTGTATTTTACTTTATTATATCTCTGAGTTAGTACGCATGCTGTGATTGGTCAATTTAGCGGGCCGTACTCTCCCGCACGGCCCGCTAAAATTTAAAATTGTTTGTGTTGCCAAACTGTTGCGTGATTTATCGCCAAAATTTCTTAACTTATTTAGCAAGTAAAGGTTTAAAACTTTCTTTTACTTTAAATTGTGTGCTGAAGCGTGGTAACATTTAAAAACGATTTCAGATTGACTCGTAATGCTTTCGACCTGCTTCAGAAATTTGTAGCCGTTCCTCATGGATAAAAATCGTTCCCGAACTCGTCAGACACATAACAGAGATATAATAAATATCTTACTAACTTCGTCTTCTCGATCCGTACTGTAAGTTACGGATCCTTGTTTTTTCCCCTACGATTTATGGCCCAAGCGCGAATAAATCGAAGGGGAAAAAACTCGGTCCGTAACTTACGGTACGGACCTCGAACTCGGTTAGTCTAGAATGCTTCATGTTTATTAGAGCGAAGTACGTGTTGCAGTTTTTGAGACGCGATGACGTCCAAAACACTGGCTTCCATCCGGCGATTAAAATTCGTAGAATTGTTTGCACCTTTATATTTAAAGTTTCGGGAAGCAAGGCGTAAGGAAGCATTTCATAAAATTACCGATTTCACATTGTTACACGTTTTAAGTCGTAACTCCAAATAACCGATGTAATTTTTTCTCAATGCTTAGCATGAAATTCGTCGGATAAGCAAACAGGATGTGCTCCCTAAGCGGTCTGCAGATAATATTACGCAGCCGGCATATTTTCGGCACCATTGCACAGAATTTTTGTCGAACTGCCGTCTTCCAAACCTATGAAAAACTCTATGAGTCTAACAATTTTGTTATCGTGTGATTTTAAAGGATTAGTATTCCACTTTTATTTGAAACAAAAGAGAAATCAGTGTTGGTTGGCGGCGTATATAGTTGCGACTTATTTACATATCAGTAAACTTATATATCGGTCGCACGAGTTTGCTGGATATATTATAAATACTGTGGGATAGGAAGATATAGGTTGTTGCTAGTATATCTACAAATTGCTGGTTGGCTTTCAGCAGAAAATTTCGAAAATAGCGTTTGAAAGTCTGCGGAACAAATTCCACTAAGAGTTCTTCAATGGTTCTCACAGAGTTAGTTCGCTTGTTCGATAATTCGACAAAATCAACCATCGTTTACGTTTTTATTGTACTATTGACTGATCATCGCCATTAAATTGTATAGTATATCTGGGATATTGCTTCAACAGCCGATAGCACCTCTGGAAGGCGTTTCTTCGCACTTTTCTTATATGTTTTGCTTCTGTCCTCAAGGAAATGAGAGGACAGGAGATATTCAATCTTCCTGGGTAGACGTCACAATAGCTGCTAGACCCATTCTCCTCAGAGTCGGTCGTGCAACAAAAATTGCAATGTTCTGGGATTTCGTCGGGGGACAGAAAATCGAGGATTTATCCGAATCAAAAAATTTTTTCGCAAAAGTATTTCAAATAACAAGTAGATTCGTTTTAGTGAAAAAAAAATTGGGGGTTAGGTGCACTTTAATTAGTGATTCTGATTTTGCTGTGTTCTGTTATGATTGACTTCAAACGTCATTGAGTTAATTGGATCTTCTAGGCAGTACAATTTACATCTTTATAACAGGTTAGTGTGAAGTGTAACATGAAATTCTTTGATCTTTGATGCAGTTAAATGAACTGAAACCCTATGTTGAACCTCTTAGAAGGATGATAAACAAGATGAACAGAGATATGAGAGACAAAGGTTTGTGGTTCATAAATCCTGTATCAGCTTCTTCTGCTTGTTGGAAACCCATTTCTATTATGGCTTAATTTTATAGAGCTACGCTTACAGTTATATGTATTTTATTATTAATTTTTATGTGCATGTATTTTGTATTCCTTTTGTTGCAAAGAACTAACTTGATCTGACGTTGAAACTATTTTAGTTGAGGATCAAAAAATTGATCGATGTTTGCACACAGTGATATGGAACTGGACATAGAATGAAATAGAATTCACATTTAAATGTGTTAAAATAATTTAGAAAACAGTGGTGCTGTGGTTGCTGTTTTCTTTATTTGTTAAGAGAAACAGAACAAAGGCGGAAAATTTTGTAAAATGTTAGTTATTGAATGAGCAAGATTCTTGTCATTTGTTGCAGAACATAGCAGCAGGGATCTGTACAAACTAAAGCATCTGTACGATATCCTAACAAACCCAGCGAAAAGGTATGTGTCTTAAGGCCCGTTTACACAGGCGATTTTTGTTGCGGCAACCCAATGCAATTTTTGTCGCGCTAAAGTTGCAACAAGTTTCAAACATGTTCGAAACCTCTGCGATATCGCGGCGACATTACACGTGCGATTTTGAAGTTGCAGATTTAGCATGACGAAAATTGCATCGAGTTGCTGCAACAAAAATAGCCTGTGTAAACGGGCCTTTACAAAGATACTGTATGTAACAACTGGCCCTACATGTATTTCTTCAATCAGAGGTAGATAGCGATAGTGATAGCAATAGCAATAGCAATAGCAATAGTAATAGCAAGGAAATAGCAATAGCAATGGGCCGTTCCGAAATTCAGCAGGGGACTGGAGCGAGTTTCAAATTTTAACCAATCGATAAACTGAGACCACCACATGAAAGATCATGTTAAGATTGCTCATTTCACCAAGTATGATGCTTTTAGGGTGAACAGAGACCAAGTTATGGACTTTGAAATATGGTTCAAAATCCATACAAACGTCTCTAATTTTGAGACAGCATCCTCCAAAATCATATAAACTCTTACAATCTCTTATCAGTTTTGTGACAACTGTAAAGTCCCGTCATGTACCTACTATTTAAAAGAAGTTGAGTTGAAAATCGGTATGTTTGCCCATTCTGTAGAGTATCACGGAAATCATAACAATTGTAAGGGTATATATGATTTTGGGGGATGCTGTCTCAAAATTAGAGATGTTTGTATGGATTTTGAAACATATTTCAAGGTTCATAGCTTAGTTTCTGTTCGTCCTAGAAGTATCATACTTAGTCAAATGACCAATCTCAACATGATCTTTCATGTGGTGGTGTCAGTTTATCGATTTGTTAAAGTTTGAAACTAGCTCCAGTTCCCTGCTAAATTTCGGAACGGCATATAGCAATAGCAATAATAATAATAATAAAGTTATTTTTATAGTGCTTTATACAAAAGTTCTAAAGCGCTTCACAATGGAAGAAAATAGAATAATAAAACTTACAATGCATGTACCTGAGAAATAATGAGATGACTTAAACACACTGACGCTGGGGCTACACCTAATATAGTTAGGAAGGCAGTTCCATAACTTTGGGGCACATACAGAAAATGCTTGGTCTCCATAAGTTTTTAGATTCGATGGAGGAACTTGAAGCTATTGCTATTTAGAGGGATGAAGAATTTTACCCTTTTGGGTGAAGCGTCATGGATGGGCACAAGAGAGGACTGTATAGTGTGTACATGTGGAGTGTACAATCTTGTATAATTATGTGTAATAACCAGAGACATTAGACATACAGTAGTTTACTTGTTATACAGATCTTTGGTATAGTATTCTGTTCCAGATGTCCCTTTCACAGTTTAGCTTGCCATAAAGATGTGTGCTCTTTTTCGAGTAAATCACTTTAATTCTTCCTTGTGTTTGTACAGGCTTCCTTTGCAAGCTTTGGAAAACAGTGGAAATGTGCTGAAAAAACTCATCAATATAAAACCTGTGAGTGTACATGAAGAGTAAAAGATCACTGGTGTAGTAGGATTTAATAGTATTTTTTCTGAATGTAATCATAGAAGCTTGAATTTTGGTGTTACTTGCTTCATCTGCATTAGAATGAGTAAGCTTGGCCAATGTCCCTGGGCTATAGTTTAGGTAGGAAATAAGAGCTGATTTCAATATATGACATTAAGCATTTGTTGCCTGAATGGCTGGCTAATTTGCACTGGATGGTTTACACAATGATTTTTTTGGTACCTATTGTCATGCTTTGATGTAACGGCAAGGATGAAAATTGGGCACACGGTGCTGGAAATTGGTCATCAGAGTCTGAAGAAAAAATACTGTCAATCATCGGACATTGTCAGGCCAAATGTGTGAATGACGTATTTCACATTTGATTGGACCTCATTTATTCATGATATCTTGACCGAGCACCGAAATGACTTAAGGTTTAGTCATGGAGATCTTGTTTGTATACGATGTTTGCTTTGAAAGGTGTTTAAAATCGCAAATCATACAATTTAGTGGTTTGTTTTGGTTTATTAGCCACTACTTTGTAATCACAACTGCGGCTAGTCTCTCTCTAGTGTATTATGGTACAGTGGAACACCGCTCTACGGACACCTGGGGCGATATTACAGACAGTTGTTTGTCCCTACGAAAAGCTTATATTTCATGTATTGTATAAAATTAACCCGCTTATTATGGACACTCCTTAATACGGACAAAGGACACTTCTTCATGTCCCATGTCAATATGTTAGTGTTTGCTCACTCACTCATGACTATTATGCCGGGCGTAATGTAGGGCCGCAACAAAGGTATCCCACTCCTGCCTGTACTGGGCTAGCTTCTGAATGTTTCCCCAGGTGTGGTTGAGGGTCTTGAGCCCCTCTTGTACAGTTCAAGAGCAGGAGTTCTTTGGTCGCCCTGGTTTCCGCTTCCCCTGCGGTGTCCAGTGAAGGGCTGTGCAGGAGATGTTACCTGCCTCTCTTCTCATCACATGTCCCATCCATCTCCATCACCTACACATGATGGTGGTGCCCATCCTGTCATTGCGTAGCAGGCGCAGAAGGGGGTTCAGTTGGGGAAATCAGGTAAGAAGAAATCGAGGGAGGAGGGAGAGGGAGGGAGAGGTACCTGCAATAAAAGCCGTCCCTTTCGCACATCCACCCATGTTTGCATAATTGGATTAACTTAACAGTCATTACAACGTCCATTCAAATCTAGGATGCACTTTTCTGCATGACTTTTTACATGGAAGTTTATCGCAAAGGCTTGAAAACATTTTTCGTAATTTGCTGTGCTAGAGTAGAGCAAAAGCGTACATGTCCTTTGGAGATTTATTTTTGCCTTCGGGAAGACAAGAAAGTGCGAGGCTTATTTTGGTGGAGTGTTGCAGGTCAATTGCGCTTCCTTTTCCACGAAAAATAAACTTATTGAAATGGGTCTGCAGACCCTATGGCCACAAAATTCGGAATGCAGCTTAACTCTTAAATTTCAATGAAAGTAGTTTATGCAAAAGCTCAGGAAGATTTAAACAGCCCCTCCCTTTCTTTTTCCCGATGTCCCCAACACCCCTCGCCTCCCTCTGTGCCTGGTATGCAGGCTAGGTTGCAGCCGGCGAGAAGATGTTGGTTGGAGATGGTGTCAGGCCAGAATATTTACAGGAATCTTCTAAGGTTCTTGTTGTGGAAGGTGGACAGTTTGTTAACTTCACTTTCAGTCATCCTCCAGCATTCTGAGCCGTACAGTAGGGTGGAAAGTACGGAGCTCTGGTACAGTCTTAGCTTGGTCTTGGTGCTGTACTGGGATGATTCCACACATTGTTTAGCATTCTGCAGGCATCACTGCCTGATCCACCATCATGCCTGACATCGGTTGTTGGAAGATCTTCTCTGTTTACTTTGACTGGTGAGGGGTTTGCGACATTCAGCACCATCACTTCAGTCTTCTTTTGGCTGATCGTCAGGACTACTTATTGTACAAACTTGCTGAGACAGGTGGTTTTCTCTTGCATGTGCTGATGAGTGTGGGAGAAAAGCCCCAGACCATCGGCGAAATCCAGATCTTCAAGGGTTGAGAAGAGGGCCTACCTGATGCCCCGTAGGTGGTTGGATGTTGTTTTCCGCATTACCCAGTCAATCGTCAGGTTGAAGAGCAACGCCAACATAGAACATCCTAATTTTACACTGATCTTCACACCGTACACCCTGTAGCTGTTTTCGCTATTTCCCACTCTGCACATGAAGTTGCTGTAGAAGCTTTTGATGACAAGAACGATCTGTTGTGGAATTCCATATTCCCTGAGTATGCGCCACAGACTTTCCTGGTGGATGCTGTTGAAAATCCACATACTGTTAGTTGATGTACAACTGCCTCTGTCATTCAGTGCATTGTTCAGTGATGTTGTGCAGAGCGAAGATCTGGTCCCTGCATCCTCGTCCTTTTTCGAAAACCTATATGCTTGCTGGATCATGCATGTCAGGCACCATTTGCAAATATGAAAATGGGATACCAAAGCTGGCCAAAAATGCCTTTAATATCGGGGTGGTCTGGAAACCCATGGTAACAAAACTGTTAAGCTTGTATTGTGGAGCGCATTTAGTAGAATCGTGCTGCAAAGAATCAAACAAATTGGCTGAGATATCTTTTTTCATCATACTTGATCAAAATTTGGCTTAGTGTATTACATCATCAATTGCTAATTTGAATTATTTTAAAAACTTAAATATCTCTCAAACAAAAAGAAATATTTGAGAAAATTTTTCTTTTTATACAGTCTACTTGTTTATGTTTTAAAATGGCTTCGATGGGAAAGATGCCATTTTGTCATAGTACCACTTACATTATTCATGAGTACAGAATTTCTGAATAGTTGTTTTTCCTGTCTCTCTGCATTGTGTGCATTGTGCAATAATAAAATATTAAGATGTTTATCATTGAATATTATGTGATACCTCCAGAGTACAATATGACTTTTCTTATGGTACTCAAGAGTTGTAAGAAAGTAGTAGGTTGATTTAGATGAAACAGTTCCAGTTGTAGGTGTCATAAACTTGTCATATGTGACGAAGTTGTACTCTCTGAATCTGCCTCATCCTTGGAGACACACCGGCAGCTAGTCGGAACGACACAATACCTTCTTACTGGGCCAGTTTGAAGTGTCTCAATACCTTCCTGCTGATTTTCCTGCCCAGGGACTGTTCCCTGAGCAGCAAAAAGCATTTTATGGCGACTAGCTGCCCCTGGATCTTGGAGGATGAATCAGCCCTTACCCAAGTATTGTGTAGTTTTGTAATGTAGTCCACTTTTATTCTATTAGCCATCTGTACCCACCCCACCAGCGTCCTCAACACCATCAGGTAACACCTCATCCAGTATTGCCACCACATCCAGCATAACAACACTAACGACAGCTACATCTGGTCCAGTAGTACAACTAGCTCCCTCTGTGGGGTCCACTCTTCCCCATGTTATTTATAAACCTTTGTATGATGCTGTCACAAAATATGCCAAGTCTCCTATGTTGAGTCACACTTTACAGAGGACATTTTCACCACTTCTACAAGCCATGGAAGGACCACCTATACTGTAAGTTAAACACCGTTGTTGGTAAAATAAGTAGAGTTGAACCTCTGTGGACTAAAAAGGTGCATTCGTGACATGGAAGCAGTCATCTTATAACTCCCATTAGCCCGGACTTTCTGGGCAATTTTGGAACACAAGCAAATGGTTCAAAACTTATTTCCTTATTTCCTGGGAGAGTTTCCAAAGTTTTATTAGTGCAAACCATAAAACTAAATTCCAGGACCAAAATTCAATGGAACAGAAATTATTAGGAAGAAATTTTCAATTATTTCTGTCAACCTGGAAATAGGAATTCATTTGTCAAACATTTCGGAAGTTTGGATCCCCTGTAGTGTCTGTGTGAAAGAGATCATGTGCAATAATATTAGAAAATTAGCATATGATAGCATATTATAGCATATGATAGCATATGATTTCAAGATACAATGTCTTTTTACATTACTAAATATAATTTGTTATGTATATTATTTTCTGTAGTCCTCTGCCCCCTCCAGCTAAGAGGGTCAAACTGGATGATAACAATCACAAGAAGTGCACTGTGCCACATGTATTGCAAGGCGAGCTGGCAAGATTATGCAGTCGATTTCAAGTGAAGTCAGGAGCCAGTGCAGGAGTGATACAGACTAACACACTTCTTCAGTGCTCAATAAGTAAGGAATAGTGATCAAGTACACTCACTCACTTCACTTGATCAAAGTTGTTTTGTTAATTCTAGATAGCTGACTTGTTGGTACATTTGTTATTTGCAGGCTTGTAGGTCCACGTAGCTAAAATGTGTGTCCGAGGTCTTGAAAATGCTGTCCGAGACAGCAGACCAAGGACAGCATTTTTAAGTCTGAGGTTACATTTTTTCACTATACAGACCGACCTTAAGCCGGTGAACACCTTATTTATTTTTTCTTGCAAGTCACTTTAAACAGTGTTGACCCTTTCCGCACACATTGCGCGCGTTACCGTGACCGTGGTCAGACACAGGAAATCCCGGACCACGCTAGGAACCAATCAGATCGCAGGATTCGTTACCGTGGTGTCCTCCAGTAAACAAAATATATGATTTTAGCAAGTGGACGACATTTTACCACGTTCTACATTCTCATCAAGTGTCGCTACCAACCAATGAACTATTGAGCCTTGATTGGAGTCTTATATGTTAGAGCTTCAAGGACTGAAGCTTTACTTGGATGCTGGATACTAAACTATTTAGAATTTTTACATGGAATTATAACAGTCCTTTTTCCTTTGTGTTGTAGATGACCTGAATCTGCCAGCCGTTCCACCAATAGAAATCAGTGTTCCTCAGAACTATCCATACTCTAGTCCGGAGTGTAAAACTGCAAATTACGGTGTGTTACTGTGTACAATCATAATATTCCGTTCTGGGTGTTTGCAGCCGATCAAAACTGATACAAAAAAAAGTTTATTTTCCTGGTTAATTAATTAGGACGAAATCGGACAGTGGATCGAGTAATCTAGGATTTCTGTGGACAAAAACCTAGTATCAGAATAATTTAAAGTATACTAGAAACCCTTTTGCATTTTCTAAAAGCTAAAGAGATAAATAGTAACCTAAGTTCCCCTGGAATCTCGAAAAAAATGATGTTGGAAATTATTTCTTTTGAGAAGATATTTAAAAACGTCGTCGCACAGAACTTTGCAATGCAATGTAAATAATCATGGTACAGAGTTTTTGTCCACCTGTTACTCATACTTCTGGTGAATTCCTTGTAATTCTTTTTTACTTTACACTCTTTCTGTTTGTTATAGATGCCAACCCTTTCCTTCAAAACGTTCAGAAGCAGCTCTCTTCCAGACTTCAGCGAATGCCTGAAATGTACTCTGTCACTTCAGTGCTGAATGCATGGGTAAGTTCTGGTTACAATACCACTCGTGTCTTGTTCTTGGGCAAAAAACTAAATTGCCGCAGTGCCTCTCTCTGCTTGTACTGACTCTTTTGAAATGTTTTGCTGTTTCTGCAGGAATCAAGCATACGGCAGGCGTGTAATGCGGAGGTTGCAGTCAACTGAAAATAAATATTGCTTAGAAAACGCTATAGCTTAAAACATTTATTTTATCAGAAAAGTGAGATATTTATTTCGTGTGAAAGCGGTAGTCGTACTACGAAACCAAATCGAGAAAAACGACAGAGACCATACGATTTGGTCTTTTACGACAATTACTTCTCCACGGGAGTTTGATCTACACATGTTTAAGAATAAATAACAGATTTCTAGAAAGTAAAAGTAAAGATATACTACTAGTAAATGGACGATTGAGTGGTCAAAACTCAAAAACTCAAATACGGATTTTATCCTTTGCAGAGTTTTAATTACTAACTAGGTTTTTGTATTATCTTTAATTGTAAAAGAACTGAACCACTACGCACGCTCTCATTGGTCGATAGGTGTGTTTAGATGAGAGTATGTAGACACGGTTGTGACGTTTCAGATTTGCGGGTAATTTTTAAGAATTTTTAAAAGCAATAGAGCACCTTTTCCGTGTTTACAGAGCCTCATCTTAACACTCGGGGGGTCGGGAGAATTCTTGAAAGTTATGCAAACTCTCGACTACGTCTCGGTTTGCGTAACTGTTTCGAATTCTCCAAACCTTCCTAGTGTTTAGATGAGGCTATGTAAACACGGAAAAAAGTGATCTATTGCTTAAATCAAAACTCATCTTAGACGGAGAAAAAAAAAGTTAACATCAATTTGGCTACTGTTAAGTGGCTTGAATAAAGATGAATATACCAGCCTCTTATGTCATTTGATAATTTCTTTTTCGCGCTTCTGACTGTCATATAATGGCCAGGGTGTAACATCACATTTACATAACGAGGGCAGGAGTTATCACCCTAAGATTTACTCGGAACTTGCTCCCATGTTTGTCTCCTGGTAGTTCTCGGGAAGTTATCAATTAACAATACCCAACTTTTCCTTGACTGTTGATTTGAAAAATAAATGCACTACTGAATTTTCGGGAGGGGGGTGGAGTGGGTTTGTGGGGGATTTTGTGCATTCGGGATTTATTAGTCGTAGGATGATTTGTTTCGGAATTTTATGGAGGTTAACGATAACTTAGATTGCACCATTAGTGTGCAAGTAGAATTATTCTACTAATGAACAATAAGCATGTGCTGTGTGATCTACATTTGTAACTTGCGTGTGACTGAACTTGTATCTTAATGTCTTGAATGGCTTCAACACAAACCATAATGGGTTCAGTTGTACAAGTTTGTAAAATAAGGTTGATCAAGGTGCCGGTCTTGCATTACTTATTGGAAATAGCAGATTTTGCTGACGTAAATTCATGACTTACCGCGCACAAAATTCAGCCTCAAGGGCGATGAGAAATAGTGTTTCGAAGCGATGATGAAAGAGGGACACTCCACTCTCCCCCAGGCCACTACACCGAAGCCTGTTCACAGGCTATGAGAAAATAAAGTTTTGACCAGGGACTCTGCAAGACAGCGCCAAATGGTTCTTAATTTTGTGACTGTACTGATGTTCTTTATATTGCTGTTACACAACACGGAAAGTTTGTTTTCTGACAATCAATTATGGCCACAAAGAATCTACTGAGCTACAAAATCAGAAAACTTTATTTTCTGACCACAGATCTGAGGATCATCATGGGCATTTGCCAACTACACAAAAGATTTGTTTTCTTACCACAACTTATGGCCATTTGCCGTCACCGAACTACAACTGAACATGCTAATTTCTTTTCTGAAGGTTACATGCAGCTTTGCAGAATTCACACTTGAAATCTATACGGCGAATACGTTACTGCCCCTGCTCTGAAGGTGTGTGTGTGTGTTGGGGGGAGGGGACAAATCGGCTAACCAAAGGTCCGAAAAATTATCGATACACACTGGATTATGACTGCGTAACACTACGTGAATACAACAAACATTGCCAGCTATGTGTGTCTCGCGATGATTACTTCGTCGTGTGCAACGTCGAAAAGAACAACTGGGTTGTGCAGAGCGCAGTCGCATAGCTCAGTCTCGGGTTACCTTTGAGTGTGAAGCATCGCGTTGGACAGTATTTATATGGGGACGTGGCCGAATACAAATATATCCACCGAAGCAGCATAGATGGCAGGCATAGAATACCTTTCAAGAAATCGAAAGGTGTAAACGAGAAAATTAAAATTTCAAAGTAAAAGCAAAAACTAACTTACGTGCGCAGACAAATGTGTTTTCTTTCTAACTGGATTATGGTGATTGGAAGCCATTACCTCTACGATATCGGGCAGGGCCGTACATAGCGGGGGGCGGGGCAGTTGTCCCCGCCAGGAAAACTAATTTTTTTTTCTAACAGTGTGATTTTGTTAGGCTGTATACAGGAGATCCCTGTGAAGGTTTCTGGAGTTTGCCCCCGCAGACAAAAAATCCTAGGTACGGCCCTGCCGGGGCAAATGGTGAAGAACGAGAATATAGAAAGCATACATTAGGCAGAAGAAGAAGAAGAAGAAGAAGAAGAAGAAGAAGAAGAAGAAGAAGAAGAAGAAGCAGCAGCAGCAGCAGCAGCTGCTTTTAGAAGCAAGGAGAGGAAGGGCCGGTAGAAGAGATGGAAGGAAAAAAACGGGGGAGGAAGAGAGGATAGAAAAAGAAAAACTAGAAGACGACGATGATGGTGATGAAAACAATGATTGTGTTGAGAGTGAAGTGGAACATGAAGAATGGTTCTCGCAAATCAAGAAAAAAGGAGAGAGCACCATGAGGAAGAGAAGAACTGGCAGTGGTGATTGTTGTGGCAATGATGATGATGATGATGATGATGATGATGATGACGGCAGTAGTGATGGTGACAGTGGAGTGATGATGATGACGACGGCAGTGGTGATAGTGACAGTGAAGATAATGACGACGACAGTGGTACTGGTGACGAACAGGAAGCTGTGAAGGATACACCAGTCTGGTACCTACCCCACCATCCAGTTTTCCATCCTCAAAAACCAGGGAAAGTGAGAGTCGTGTTTGACTGCGCAGCCAAATTTAAAGGCACGTCCCTGAATGATCAGCTTCTTCAAGGCCCGGATCTGACAAATGGGCTTTTGGGCGTTATCTTACGTTTTCGCCAAGAACCTGTTGCCATGGTTGCGGATGTGGAAGGCATTTTCCACCAGGTGTGGGTAGCTCCCGATGACTGTAATGCGTTAAGATTCCTGTGGTGGCCAAATGATGATCTCTCCAAAGAGCCAGTTGATTACCAGATGTTAGTGCACTTGTTCGGAGCAACCTTGTCTCCAAGTTGCGCAGGCTTTTGTCTAAAGAAAACTGCCTCGGATAATCAGGGCGAATTTGATGAGGAGACCATTAGCACTGTTGACCGAAACTTCTATGTAGACGACTGTCTTAAGTCTGTACCTACCACTGACAAAGCGGTACGTTTGTCTGGGGAGTTACGGGAGTTCCTGTCAAGAGGAGGGTTTCGGCTTACCAAATGGATTAGTAATGACAGGAATGTGATCGCCACGGTTCCAGTAACGGAGAGAGCGCCCTCGGTGGTCAACTTGGATTTGGAGGATCTCCCTGTAGAACGCACTTTGGGAGTGCAGAGGGCCATAGAAACAGACGACTTTAACTTTCGCATCATGGATGGAAGAAAGGCTCCCACACGTAGAGGAATCTTGTCTGTTGTAAGCTCCATGTACGACCCCCTCGGGTTCGTCGTGCCCATCATCCTGCCAGCCAAGAGTCTGTTGCAGAGCCTATGTAAGCAGAAGTATGGCTGGGACGAAGAAATTTCTGATGAAGATTCCATTGTATGGCAAGAATGGCTGAAGGAACTTGCATGTTTGAGAACAATATCAGTTCCCCGGTGTTTCAAGCCACCAGGATTCGGTGCAGTCGTCAACGTTCAGTTACATCATTTCTCAGATGCCTCTGAATATGGTTACGGAGCGGTATCGTACCTCCGAATTGTCGAGGACAAGGGTGTTCCGCACTGTTCGTTTGTTCTTGGCAAATCTCGCATTACTCCCCTGAAAATAGTGTCCATACCACGTCTTGAGTTGGCAGCTGCTGTGGTCGCTGTGAAGTTAAATTGCCAGATTCGGAACGAGTTAGAGTATCCCATACATGACGTAATTTACTGGACGGATTCTACCGTAGTCTTGCAGTACATTCGCAACGAATCGAGAAGATTCCACACGTTTGTTTCCAACAGAATCGCGATGATACACGATGAATCCACACCACGCCAGTGGCGACACGTTGACACCTGTATGAACCCAGCAGACATCGCGTCCAGAGGAGCGAAAGGTTCTGAACTACAAAAGTTGGAGCTGTGGCTTCACGGACCAAAGTTTCTGTGGAAGGATGAGAAGCAATGGCCTGAACAACCGTCTCAGTTGCCCGAATTGCCTCAAGATGACAGTGAATGCAGAAAATGTCCTGGTCGTACAAACGTGATTGTTCGTACTAAAGTCTTGGAACCGCTGCTGTGCCGCTATTCATCCTGGGAAAGTCTTCGAAAAGCCATAGCCTGGTTAGTACGTTTTAAGGAGTATTTGGTTGGCCTCCTTAACAAGGATCCAGACAGCATTCCCAAGGGGCCCTTGACTGTCAGCGAAGTTATTAAAGCAGAGAGTGTGATCGTCAGAGCTGTTCAGCGTGATGCATTTCCAGTGGAGGTAGCTCTGGTGGGCCAAAAAGAGCCAAGGGACCAGAAGTGCGTTCCATGGTCCAGTCCAATACGTAATTTGAACCCTTTCGTTGCTGATGGAATACTAAGAGTCGGAGGTCGCCTCGAGAATGCTCCTATTTCGTTCCAAACGAAGCACCCTGTTATTCTTCCCAGTAAACATCACGTGACAAGTTTGATCATCCAGAATTGTCATCGCCAACAGGGGCACTGTGGTCCTTCTCAAATTTTGGCCTTCATCCGACAGAGATTCTGGATAGTACGTGGTCTCTCGGCAATACGCAAAGTTTTGGCGAAGTGCATGGATTGTCGCAAGCTAAAGGCTCGTCCTGGTGAGCAAATTATGGCTCCACTCCCATCAGCAAGAGTCGCTCCGACAGATCCACCATTTACCCATGTAGGCATGGACTATTTCGGTCCCTTCTTTGTCAAGCAAGGACGCAGTCAGGTGAAACGTTACGGATGTCTGTTTACATGCCTTACCATGAGGGCGGTGCACATTAAGGTCGCGCACACATTGGAAGCAGACTCCTTTATCTGTGCATATCAGCGTTTTGTTAGCTGCAGAGGGAAACCCAAAGTGATATACAGCGACAACGGCACTAATTTCACGGGCGCTGAGCGAGAGCTGAAGGAAGCACTGGAGCGACTGGACCACGCCAAAACCTATAATAGTCTAAGGTCCAACGACGTTCAGTGGTCATTTAACCCTCCTGAGGCCAGCCATCAAGGTGGAGTCTGGGAACGTATGATTCGCTCCGTACGGAAGATTTTGGGTCCCTTGTTAAAGGAACAGCCGGTGAACGACGAAACATTGTCAACCCTGCTTTGTGAAGTGGAAAGAATTCTCAACGACAGGCCTTTAACTCCTCTTAGTGACCACCCAGATGATCCTGCGCCGCTGACGCCGAGCAAACTCCTACTCCTGAGATCCAATTCCTGCCTCCCACCGGATGTCTTCAAGGCTCACGACAAGTATAGCAAGCGCTGGCGCCAAGCACAATGCTTGGCGAATTCATTTTGGAAGAGATGGATGAAAGAATATCTACCTGCTCTTCAAGCAAGGCAGAAATGGTGCGTCCCTCGAAGAAATTTTACTATCGGTGACTTGGTTCTCGTTGTCGACGAGAAGACGCCAAGAGGTCGCTGGCCAATGGGCTTGATTGAGGAAGTGTTTCCAGACAGCAATGGCCACGTACGCAGCGTTAAGGTGAAAACAGCCACATCTACCTACAGACGCGACATCAGGAAGCTGTGCTTCCTTGAAGGAGTCCAGAACTCGTTACCTCTGAAAACGGATTAGTTCTGAAACTGATTAGAAAACTGATAAGTTTTAAGACTGCCACATTACAAACTGCGATTTGTAAATAAGTTAATTTTCGTCTAATTTTTGTGATTATTGTATTCTAACATTGGCTATTTTGTTGGAATTAGCTAAATTAGTAGCTAATTCGGGGCCGGTGTAATAACCAATCCCCCGCCTAGGCCTAGTCCTCGCCGCTGCGTATAAATATTTCTTCTTTCGCGCGAGTTATGCAAATCGTGAGCTATTTCCATCGCTCGAAGACTCAAGTTGTTGAACTACGTTACGTCTTTGTTTCGTACGCTGTATTCCTAAATCGTCAGGTAATGTCTTGTATTTCTTAGGTTATTCGTATTCCTGTTGCATGTTATTCGTGTTCTTGTTATTTTCCATTGTTATATAGGTTTTTCAGCTCTTAACGCGTTATGTTGTTAACTTTATTCTAGAAACCACCGGCAACGTCATGTGCATTAAAGTAAAGAGCTCTGGTTGTCTTTAAGTTTATTGAACTCTTATTGATCGATTACTATCGTCGGTGCGTTGGTTATAGATGATGATGACGACGGCAATGGTGATAGTGACAGTGAAGATCATGACGACAGGTGATGATGATCGTTTCCGAAAAGGTCATCGTACCCTTTGGAAAAGCAGCAAAAAA
>CM042753.1:21065194-21076659 GCA_022496165.2 Catalaphyllia jardinei
GGCTCTGAACTTCCTTCGCAAGATTCTTTTAAACTTTGCAAAAAGTTGCATCTTATCATGCTGATTACAATTCGATAATAAAAAATGGGGGTCGCCGAGCTCGTTTTTGAGTTATAAGCGCTTAAAGCTAAAATTAAGGGTGTTTTTACCAGGTCATATTGTTGCTATGGTAACCTATTGTGCCACAAAATTAACAGCAACTAGTTCCGCGATGATTGGGCAGTTTGTTGATACCATGATTTTAGCGTCAAACGGTATAGAGTGGTTATAATGACCCATCAAACTCTAAGTCTTGAAAAGTACTGGAAACTGTTTTCAGCTACTTTAAAGAAGGGCAAGTGACAGCGAAGGTCAAGGAAGGGGAAAAAAACGGGGACAAGGAAGAAGACGAAATGGATGTTACATGGGAAGAGGAGAAACTCTTTTTTTATTAAGCTCTTGATCTGAGAGCCTTTTTCGGGGATAACAGAATAACCACCCTGTCCCAGTTTAGGACTTTCGTTCAGACATGCGTCATAACGCGATGATGCGCACTGGAGCATGAATCAATATCTATTTAAATGTAGCCAGAAGAGCGAACTACTTACAACTGTAAACTTTGTACAATTGTTTTGTTTTCTAACTGCATGTTTCAGTTATTTAATGATGTATTCAAGTATTTTAGGTATCGATATATCATCCTGGCATTGTTCTGTTTAACTCAATGCTCTTCCTTTCTTTTCATTTGGTCGCCAATTTTAACAAAGACGCTGCACAAGGGTCTTCATATTCTTTCCTTTCACCAAATGATGCAATGCACTTTGGACATCACCGCTGGTACTGTGAAGGAACATTAAGCAGCAAATTACTATGAAATGGCCTTGTCTAATACAACATTTAAAAGATTTTAGAACCACAGGCAGGAAAAAAATATATAAGGAGACTTTGTGCCTCATCTTTCAAGTTCAGGTTAAAAGTTTCCCATCCATGACCTTCTTTCAGTATATTCTATGATCTTTGAGTGCAACCCCAAAAAGTTAAAAGTAGTGGCATTTTGTCCTGAACAGCCTAAGAGAGACCAGAATCTTTGATTTACACCACTAAGTGAGACAACATGAATTCCTTACCTTTTCATATAGGAACCCCCCTCCCTCCCCACCCCCAAGGTGAAAACCATAAACAATTTACCACAGTAAATCATCCTAAGGTCACTATGAACAGTGTTTCAAGATTATAGTAATAATAACCATTTCTTGTTATTATTACAAATGCATCAAACTCTGGATCAATACTGTCTCTCACAGGACTGTCATTAAGGGCTGTAACCTGTAATACCTGTTACCGCCGAGTATGTTTGATTTCTCTTTGATGCTACAGGTGGAATTGCCTGTTGTTGATAGAATTCAATCACAAAGTAACAGGTGTGCTATAGGTGTGGAGAACAATGCTACACATGGCTAAAATGGCAGCCCTGTCATAACAAAACAAGATTTGAAACCTTGTCCTAAGATCTACTTTACATCTTTATTCATTTATTTTTTTAGCTCTGCTCTCCTTGATTTGTTCAGACTAACAGCAACAACAACAAGAAACAACATCTTTCAAAATTATGGTATATAATGTGGAGTCTATAGCTATCCTTTTACAAAGTATGTGGTTTTCCCATGGGAGTGAAAGGGTTAATGTGACTGGAGGCTAACTAAAAAACTTCCTAGTTCTTTGGTCTCCAGGCTCAATATTTGTATTTTTTTTAGAAATTATGTGTGTGTGTGTTCATATATCTATAAAATTGTTTTAAATACAAGAGCAAATAAAGATTGTTGTTGTTGTCTCAGTATTTCTTACGAGTCAATGCACTGACCTTTTTCATAAGCCAGTCTGCATCCTGAATAGCTCTGTCAATGATCTGTTGTACTCTTTTAGGGTCACTTTCATCACAATGACTTGCGTAGCTCTAAGGGTCACAATAAAAAGGAGTCAAGTCTGCATTGGGCCTAGTGGTCCATGGTATATATAACATACCAATTTATTGTAACACAAAACAATAAGCCAAAGCATTAGGTAGAACACAACTCAATAAACCAACTATCCTCCATGGCCGGTGAGCACATGCTTTCTTAGTCATGCGCACAACACACTAAGCACGCAATGCATATACAATATCTCCCCTTGCCTATGAAGGCATGGATGGGTAACAGAAAACAAAGGTAACATGACTAAACTCAACTTGGCTGACAATGGAATTTGTATAAGCACAGTTTCTAAGAAATGTTCTAGTTCAAATGAAAGTCATTAAGATAACTGGGAACATGGCATTCCCAGAAAGGCCTGCTGCAATACTCAGTATTTTCTACGGTAATGTTCCCATGACTGGGGGCGCTTACTGAAATGATGTAAAGTGCATAAGGCTTCTTATTTCCAATTGCTTAAATTGGAAAATTCACTGCGAGGATCATACTTCACTTGCATCTATAACCGCAGTTCAAATATGAATTATTTCATATACACTTTACATCATTTCACTCCTTACGGGAGATATGAACTCATTAAATTGACCTTGCTCCCAACGTGTGGCTTCACAGCTCAGTTGGTAGAGCATCGCACCGGTATCGCGGAGGTCATGGGTTCGAATCCCATTGAAGCCCTGATTTTTTTCAGGCTTCTTATTTCCAATTGCTTAAATTGGACAATTCACCGCAAGGATCATACTTCACTTGGTATTCCTTGTTGTGGGAATCACTTTCTTGACCATAGATACGTTTCTAAACAACCATGCCCCTCCTCTCGCAAGTTCCACGCTGACTCCTTTTTTTTGACAACAGTACAGGGCCTAGTGTCATATCTTGTGGTTAACTTGTTTCGACACTTCTGAAGTAGCAGCACTTGATCTCCCTGGCAAATATATGAAGGGCTTGCCTTGTGCCGTTTCTTCATGTATGACTTAGCCTTAGACTTTCTCAAATTGTCATTGGAACCTGCAATTTGCATGAGCTTAGAGGAGCGAGAGCGATCCAAACAAGGAATCTTGGTTTCAATATGATGATTTATCAACAGGGCGAGCGATACCCCAGTGGAGCGGGCGATACCCCAGTGGAGGAATGGGTAGTGTTTCAGTAATTCATTAAAAACACAAACAGTTCAGAACGCCAGTTCTTCCCTTCTACCAAAGCAATGAGAATGGTCTTTTCCAGGGTTCTGTTGAACCGTTCCACTTGGCATTGGCAGCTGGCCACAAGAGCATAATTTTGCGATGCCTAATGCCTAATTGTTTACACCATGCGGTAAACTCCTCTGACCGGAAAGGGCCATTGTCAGATGTAATGACTTCAGGAATACCATGGGTTGCTAACATTTGGGTAAGGTGGGTAATGGCTGTAGCTGCAGAACTTGAGTGGGTGACATGGACCTCTGTATACTTTGATGCTTCATCAACAGCGAGAAAAAGATACTCTCCGGATGGGCCAGATGGGAATGGTCAACATGGACGGTGAGCACATGCTTTTCTAGTCATGCGCACAACACTCTAGGCACGCAATGCATACACAATACATTTGACCATTTGAGAGGTTGAAGCAGCTAGCGAGCTTGAACAAGCTAGAGTTTTCTTACTTCAAACGACGACAAAAAAGCCATAATGTCAGACGAAGTGCATATGACAAGGACAAGCTGTGTTATTAACACAGAAACAGAGTGAAGGGTTAAGGCCACTCAGGTCATAACAAATGTAACAAAAAAATTTGGATCAACAAGAATCAAATTTGTGATAGAATACAAGCATGAAAAAATGAGGTATTTCAAATTTACACACATTGTTGAAACAACGAATAAGTACCACCCATCCACCCATTGTGAATGTGAGCTATGCATACCAGATAATCCCCATGAATAAAACCAAGGTAAGAAAAATAAAATAAAAATAGATTGCAAATTAAAGTAATTTGTGGTAAAGATAGCCTGTTTTGTGAGAATTGTATTGAAATGTTCAAGATTTCTCGATTTTATTTTATGCATCAAAAGCAGCTTGTTCTACCAGTGCAAAAATGTTAACATCCAAGTTTAAAAGAAGTTAAGTATGTGTTGAGCCAAGTGGCCCTCAGACGAGAGCTTATCCCTGTTTCTGTAGAATGAAGTGACTTGGAATATTTTTCTACTCCCCCTGCATGGGATGCTAGTCCATTGTCAAGTGGCACCCTAGCATTAACACCAACAATAACCTTTCTGTGCATGATTTATGGCGTCATTTAGTGCACCCTCGTGCACGCGTTTTGCCTCGATATTGAACTCTGTCAGTTGAAAAATGGTTTCAGGTCACCGAGGAGCACAGGCACCCACCTTTTCTCCAGTCACTGTAATCAACATATCATAAATTTCGCGTGAGAAAAGACTTGTCTGATTTACATTGCTGGAAATTGAATAAATGAGGAAAATAGCAGATACGCTGTGGTCTTTTCCTTTTTGCCATTTGAAATTTGGTTCAAATTATAATTAAGAATTCAGCTTTCTGTCTAAATCAGACTTGAAATGTTTATTTGTGTCCGACACAATGAATTGAGTGTAGTTTAATGCGTGTTCTGATGAGTCTTGGTCACAAAGAATTTACAATTAAGCTTATTAAACTTACTGGGAATGCGTTTTCATTGACACATTGATAGTTACATAATACCTCATAAGGCAGGAGATCCAGCAAGCTCTAATGAGCTTTTCAGAAGATCTCCGCAGCATTATAATACAATTTACTAAGATAAATTACAGAAGGTGGACTAATTTAAACTAATTACATTGTAAGTCTCATCTTACTAATTAAACTATATTTGTTCTACACTTCATTATGAGGTTGATTTTGAATGTATAATTTTAAGCCTTTTTTAAAACGATTAAAAGAATCAATGTTCTTAATATCAACAGGCAGACTGTTTCACATAGTTCCTCCTTTACACCTAAGAGAAAATTTTGCATAATTTTTTTCGTTTCAATTCAGTATGTACCTTTGTTGCTGACCGTGTATTATAAGAATGTATACTGATAAGCATGAAATAATGCCAAAACGGGGCATTTTCAATGCCTCAGTGTTCCTTAAGGAGGCTGGAAAGGGTTTTTAGCTGCATGCGCACATGCAAACATACACGTCAGCTGAATGAATCAAAATTAGCACACTGGAAGTTAAATCTTGCGTAAAATCGCGCGAACCGGGAATAAAAGCTGCAGAAAATATTTGTTTCTAGCTCGAAATTTTGCTCAGTGGCCTATCTTGATTTTTTGCATGCACTCATCATTCACGATGGCCTTTGAAATATAAATGTTTCGAAGTAAATTATCTAGTAGAATTTTCTGTAGGCCATAAATCGCATTTTCTTTTAATATATTTAATTCCACTAGATAACTTTTTTCCATATTGTCTGAAAAGTTTAAGAATTTAGGGAACTTTCCAACAAAGAAATAAAAGTGGTAGGTCACCGAATTAGTTTTTCAGATAATTTACAAAAACTGAAATTTAGTGGACGTTGCACCTTGTGCATTGCCATGGTAACTGATATGACGTCACAAGTACCCTCAAAGTATAGCCCAGTAATAGAGTTGCAAGGAGACATATAGTTTGCCCACACCATTTAATACCCTTCTTTGTAACCTTCCATCGTTTCACAAACACTGTAGCAACGAAAAACCATTTTCGATCGAGCCTCCTTAATGGTCCAAACAGGAATATGTCTCCCGTGTCATATAATTACCTGCCTCACATGATGCTTGTAGTGATTTTGCATCTCTCCGGGTAATTTTCTTATGCATCTTAGCAGATGTCT
This sequence comes from Catalaphyllia jardinei, assembly GCA_022496165.2. Taxonomy (NCBI): domain Eukaryota; kingdom Metazoa; phylum Cnidaria; class Anthozoa; order Scleractinia; family Caryophylliidae; genus Catalaphyllia; species Catalaphyllia jardinei. The sequence continues at coordinate 21,070,972 of CM042753.1, forward strand.
GTAAAGTACGAGGGGTGTCCTAATACTTTGCTGCATCTTTATTATATTTGGCAAGCCGTGATGAAATCAGGACCATTTGGTGCAATTAGTAGCCTGGCCTTTCTGCTGTGTAACCTCCCATACCCCTCTTCGCTCAGAGCTCTAGAATGTCCTTTCATCCAAGTTCTTCAGATGGAGAAGTAGTGGTAGTTACGGGTGCAGCAGGATTTTTAGGACTTAAAATAGTAGAGCTGTTGGAAACGCGAGGTGTAAATATTCAGGAAATTCGGGGACTTGATATTTGTCATAGTGAGCCATCTTTCTTCCTTCAGAATGCTCAGGGAGGAAAACTGAGCTACAGGAGAGCGGACATTTGCAATTACGAAGAGGTAAGCTTGTGTGACAAAATAGAACGGCAAGAATCAATGGCAAAGACTTGCCCACCCCCTGTAATATATTAGTATAGATGGAGGTGGATACGCGGATACGTAGTTCACGCTTTTAGAACGAAGCATAACCATTGTGTCTTGATGCCCCGGAACACAATGAGCCTGACCTGCAGGGCTTGTAGCCAGATCACTTACGGTGGCTGAACACAGTTTTCAACTTCCTATGCCCAATTCACCATTGGCGTCTGCTTTTTGCAAGAGTCAAGGTCAGCCACAGAAGGGTTTATTCTAGACGTAACATGTCGATCAAAGTCGATCATCGAAAACGTAGTCGATGTTTGTTGATAATTGTCAATCGACAAGTTTTATTTGTCGATAAAAGTTAGTAATCACAAGATTTTTCACTGATTATCGATTTTATCGACAAAAATGCACGGCAAGATTTCCGTATAACCCCATACATTTATTATGCATACAGTTCTTTGTTTAACTAAACAGTAGCTGAAACAATGGAACTCCTGTGAGACTTGTCCTCTTTGAATAACTTGAAATTTGGCGTTTTTTTCTAAGTGTCGCATACTTTTAGACTTGGCGAATTTTAGATCTAAAATACGGAAAAACTAAACGATTTTTTAAAGACTTAGAAAAATTTTACGAATTTTAAGTCTAAATTGCGGAAAACGGAAAAGAAATATATTTCAGGGCGCATTATTAGCATTTTAAAATTGAGCGTAAGCTTGAAATTGCTGAAAATAACGGCGATGTCAGTCTATGCGCTCGTTTTAAAATGCTCAAAAATAGTGATTTAGGCCTCAGAAAAGGCTGCTTGCGGTTAGCTTTGAAATGTTGATCGGGTCAGCGAGTGTTCTACTTATTTTGCGAATCAAAACAATGTTAAATAAAATTCTTGCTTACCTCTTGTCTCGCTCCGCATTTTACCCCCTTGATTTCTGTCCTCAAATTCACTCCCAAGCAATGAATCTGTGTCTCTTGTTTCTTTCCTGTATCAAGAAGCGATCGGAGCACAGACAGTGCATACATTGGTACAAAGAACTGTTTGCACATCTTAGCGTACTACATATAATGCTGATGTTTCCTAAAGGATCATCTCCATAGTGCTTACGCCACAACCACTCCTGTAGGTCACGTTCGAAGAGATCTTCGGACGTTCCTGTACGAGGCATACTTTGTTAGACTCCCCACTATATATTTTCAATGCACTGGGTGTGCGCACCTGTGTCTGGGTCGACAAAGTTTAGGCTGTGGTTTAACTTTGAGACGACTACAGCCCTCGTCTTTTAGGTAGTCGTAAGCTTTCCACATGTCGTTCAACAAGCTTGTATTCCTGGCAATAGGTGGGCGCGTATGATGGGTAGAACTGTGTCCCTTTGCCCTAGGAACAAGGACAGGCTTTGGTCCCGCGGCAGATTGCGCCGAAGACCCACTGTACTCCGATGTAGCGACCGCAGTTGTACTTCGTTTTGCAAAACTTGGACTTGAAAACAAGTAGACCCTACTGGGGGAAAGCATTAAATCCTCCCCCCTTTTATTCACCAGGGAACCAAGGATAAAGACAAGCGATGTATGTTTTCGTGCAGCGTGAAACATGCATTTGACAGATGAATAAGTAAATTGTAATGTAAATTTTTATGCATTTCGACCAGTCAAGTAAAATAAAAATGATTTGTCAAGGGGTAGTTTTCAACTTAACCTCGTAGCGTAGTGGTGTAGAAGGGAGACTGGTGAGTGAGAGTTGTGCGAAAGGTAAGTGGTTCGAGACGTGCCAGGTACAGTGGGAAAAAAAAAGGAAACAAAAAAGAGAAGTACAGAGCCAGAGGAATACGGAGTAGAAAAAGGAGAAGAATGGAGCAAGGGGAAGAAGAGAAGGGGGCAAAAAGACAGCGCGCAATGAAATCCACTTTTATATATACAGTAAGTAGTAATTATCAATGTATATATTCAATACGTTAGGGAGTTGCTATTGTCTTCAAAAACAATAGAGCGCATGCATAATTAATCATTGTGCATGCATAATAAATGTATAGGTTATACGGAAATCTTTCCAAATGCACACACATTTTTCAATCGGGCACGAAAATGTAAACAGCTATAAAGTAAATCCGTGTGGCAATAAAGTTGAATAAAAACTGAACAACCAAGGGGTGTGTCATTCATTACAGAATCGAATGTTTAAATTACCTTGAGAAATGATCAATCAGCTGAGCTCTGCTGAGACTGCTGAGCTAGTCGTGCCCTGTAACATAGCTCGAAACCAGCCTACTAGGGCCTCTTCTTCCTGCAAGTTGGAAAGATGAGAGACCCTGGGAACTTGAAGGTATCCTTCGGGAGACAGAGCGGGCAAAATTTAGACTAGAATGCGAGAAAATCACAGCCTGTAATTCAAAGTTATTGACAATTTATTCTCATCAGTGTTTAACATAATCTGCTTAATCAGTCCAAGATTTCCAGCGTGCGACAAAAGTGCTGTCCGAAAGCCCGGGGCTAGTGGAATGACTTGTGGGGCTAGCGTTTTCTTATCATAGCTTGCCTGACGGGCAAGCATCAATGGTTCCTCTTTCATAATGATAAAATGAAACCAAAAAGTGTGTAGCAGAAGGCTCCTCAGACCTTTGGCTAGTAACCTCAAGTAACAGCTTGCCCGAAGGGCTACCTCATCATCGCATTTTCATCTCACCCTGATTTCACAAATACATGCTGCTATGACTCATTTCCCTCTCCTTGGCTAAATTCGCAGGTTTGTATGCCTATTGTTTCTCTTTGCGTCTGTGGTTGTTGTACCAGTCTGCAACCTACACATGTATCAGACAATAAGTGTATAAGCAATTAATCTCGATCTCGCCAGATCTAGCCTTGTCCAGACTCAAAATATCATCGGTCACAGGCCTACTTTCAATCAGTTTCAATGCTCAGAAAAAAAAGTCTTGGCATCGCCAATCCTGCTTCATTAAACTGTGCTTGGCAATGTACTGTAGCCTTGTCTCCCGCCATAAATGTATTTTTTGTAATTCTGATACTTGTCGATTGAAATCAATCAAAATCGATCAAATTCGATCAAAGTCTATAATCACAAAAAATTGTGTGATCGATTTTTATCGAAATCCGATATTTGTCGATTCATTAGTAGCGAATTTGATCGACAACGATCGACTTTTATCGACTATCGAAATTATCAACATGTTACGTTCTGGTTTATTTTCGCACTTTGGTTAAGGTGTGTGCTGTTTCCATGGCAATGTGGCTGGTTAAAGACAAAGCTGTTTTTGTTTCCAGTTGTTTCATTTTTTCATCATTTGCCCACTATGAATTCGTATAAAATCCCCCCAGTCAATACTGTTCCAATAAAATTCTGACGGAGGCAGTTTTCGTAATTCGCCGTAAAACGTTTTCACCACAAGTCTTATAATTAAAATCCCCTCGGTCAGATTTTTTGTGATAGGTCATTCATGTGGTTTCTGAACTACGTTTTTGCCAAATTTCTTGAAATTCTAACCACTGGATCATTTGAAATTGGTAAGTTTCTGCAAAAACACTCAGTCCCATTCTTGTCCCCAGAGGCCACGCTCCTTTTGGTCCGCACCAAGAATCGCGACCTCTGGCTTGGTCCAATGACATTCCGGTTTTGAATGGCTTTGTAAACACAATAGATTGAGATCAGAGCCAATCAGATTTGTCAGACTTGACTCTGAGGATGTGCAGAGTGACAGGAAGTCAGTGAATCATGGACTTCGGCGGTTGGACCTGGTCAGAGGTCGCGATTCTTGGTGCTGACCAAAAAGAGCACGGCCTCGGGGGACGAGAATGACTCAGTCCCAATTTTTTCAAGCAACTGCGCATGCGCTGCATGTGACATGGTTCTTTTGATAACAAAGGAAAACTGGTGTGTTAAATGTGGATGTTTACTGCATCTAGAAGTTTTTTTCTCACAATTCTTGGCTATCAAGTATTTAAGTTAAGTAACTTAAAATTGAGTATTAATTATTTTTATTCTTTTCATAAAGGTCAAGGCAGTTCTGAGGAATGCAAGTGTTGTCATCCATACAGCAGCAATAGTAGATGTAAATGTTCCATCAGAGACAGCAATGAATGCTGTTAATGTGAAAGGGACAGAACATGTCATTAAGGCTTGTTTAGAGTGCAATGTTGCCAGACTTATATACACAAGTACTGCAGATGTTGCACTGGGTTGGTCAGATAACTACAATTTGAATGAGGCAACACCTCTTCCAGGTAACAAAGTGTCCGATTATCTTTTTGGCCTGTACGCATTTACTAAAATGCAAGCTGAGAAGAAAGTCCTGGCAGCTAATGGGAGTCCTTTGGCAAATGATGCAGTGCTTGCTACTTGTTCATTAAGACCACTGGTGATGTACGGGGAAGGAGATCAAGCTTTTATTCCAAATGTGATCAATTCTGCAAAAAATCAGTTTGGTTATTTACCAAGAATGGGAAATGCAAGGGCCAAGTTTCAGTCCTGTTATGTGGGTAACGCAGCATGGGCCCATGTGCTTGCAGTTGATGTATTGCAGAAAAACCCAAAATTGATTGCTGGGAAGGCATTCTTCATTGGAGACAACACCCCTGAAACTAACTTTTTTGACTTAGTAGAGCCTTATTTGTCAGCTACTGGGTGTAAACTGCTTAACATAACTATTCCTTATGTAATTATTTTCTTCATTGCTGTTATTTTGGAATTCATATCATGGATTTTACCTCCAGCTTGCAAGCTTTCTGTAGCATTAAACAGGTCTTCTGTGTTTAGTGTGTGTAAGGGTTTCACATTTAGTTGGAAGCAGGCTCACATTGAGCTTGGCTATCAACCAATGTTTCCATATGAAGAATCTAAGAGGAACACCATTAGTTTTCTGGTAGAAAAATTCAACTTGAAGAATTGACTGTGCATGTCATGCAGTCTCGAGTGGTTTTTTTCATACAATGTGTAGTTATAGAAAAATAACAAAAATGATCATTGAAACCTTCCGAGAGTATTTCAGCATTTTGATCTTTGGTCGGAAACACCACGCGATTTTTTTATTTACAATGTTGGTTTTACACAAATTGCACGAACTTTGTGTGACTCACGGGCACGAAATTTTGTTTAAAAAACTACATACCCGGTAGTCAGACATTCTTCCCGTTTTTTCACCGAAATTTCCATTTGAATCTGACGAGATGTCGTGTAGAAATACCAATCGATTTTCGAACTTCAGGCCTCAACAATTGTATACTTGTTAACTTTTTTTCAGTAAAATGCGAGCGATTTTTCGTCTCCACAGAACCTAAATTTCCGAAGATTTACCGA
>CM042753.1:21091659-21104886 GCA_022496165.2 Catalaphyllia jardinei
TGAAGGTTTTTGTATCTCGCATTTCGCTGCCTTTAATACTGACGGGGAGGCTCCGTCCCGAGGTCCAACCCCTTACCCTTTTATATACCATTTTGGCAGAAAAGATAACCCTTTTATATACCTTTGATTGAGAAATAAATTGTGTGAAATAAACTTTTCGAGGATAACAACAGCTCTAATTAACGGGAGCAAGAAAACGTCTCACGTCACTGTGTCTGGGAGCATTATATCATAGGCGTACCTGTAGACGAATATCGGCCATTGACAAGGACTTCATTTAATCCCCGTTGGTAAGGGCCGAAAGATTTTATTAAATTAAATTTATTTATTTCTTTGATCGTGAGCGGGCGGTATCCTGAGAATCCTGCAATCTGATTGGTTCCGGGAGCGGGCAGTATTTTCCTATCTCCTGACCACGGTCATGGTAACCAACTACGCTAAGCGCAGAGTGAAGTTGCGATTGTTTAAAACATTGAAATGGCTTCTTCTACATTTCGCCAAGTTTGTTGACTTTTGAAAGCGAAACTTCACACAGTGTAAAAATATTCCTGACCAATTCATTCTATTGTACATTTGTTGACACGGTGATGAGACAATGTGTAAAATAAAAACATGACTTTTCCAGTTTTTCTTAATAGTTTCTCCTACCTTCTAAATATAGAATTTAGAAATAAATTAAAATGTTATTCACCGGCCTTGGTCGGTCCGTATTGGGAAAAACTGTGCCGGAGGTCTCGAGTATGGTCCGAGGTTTATTAGGGGCATTGAAGCCAGTTCGTTTCACAAGAAACGAGAAACATTTGCCGGAAGATTGTGCAAAATTAGCATAAGTGGCACGTGAGCATTAAGTTGAGTAAACGCAGGAATTTAGCATGTGTCATCAGCAGTATGGCAGCTCTTCTATATTGTAGTTCGTTTGTTTGTTAACAGCTGTTACTGTTTCGGGGTTTATTAGGGGCATTGTTTCTGTTGTTTGTATTATTGTTCGTGTTATCATCGGGTGTCGCTGTTTTAAGTAGATACTTGCAATAAATGTTATCAACTTAAAAGTCTTAAAAGTAACAACGTTGCTACCAATGCCTTGACTCAAAGCAATCCCTTATACATTCAAATACTTTCAAACTCAGAGTTCGCGGTCTTGATAGTACGTACCGAGCGGAGCGAGGTCCGTACAAAAGAGACCGAGGACCAATATTAACCCTGCACGGTCTCAAGCAAGCTTGGATAATGAGAGATTTATTGCACGACTGAAACTACTCGAAAATCTTCAAGAGTGATCTAGCGGGATCATCCGGAACTGTCCGGTCCAATACATAGAGAATAACGGACCGGAAATGAAGCTATCTGATTGGTTGATTCTGCGCAGCGAGCATAGCGAGCGAGCAGCAACATAAACAGGATTTAAGAAGAAATATAAAAGGGAGTACGAATTCGCGAATTCATCACTTTTTACCAGAATGCATTGCGGCTTTTTACCAGAATCCATTGCGGCTTTTTACTAGAATGCATTGCGTCATGACTGCTCCTGATCACGAATAACACGAGGTTGTGACACCGTTGTGCTGGCGTCCTTTTTCGCGTGGATTGCAGTTGAGAAAGGTTAGTGGTTATGGTTTGCTCTAATTTACCTGTAAAGACTGTAAAGCGATGTGAGCGATATCGTGCTTGGCTTTCACAACCCTTGCTGTTGTCGTTAATGCAGTATTATCTGGACGATTCGATTAATTGTCACACAATAATTTAAAACTTAGTGCGTCAATTTCCTAGCAGTCACGCATCCTTCGTCAAATTCTTAATGAAGAGAAATCGCCGGTACTTAAGCTTGTAGAATAATTAAAACAAACGAGAACCGTAGAACACGCTAATTTATATCTGCTGCGATCGATTTGTTTCCATCTAAACATGAATTTAAGCTAAAACTTCAGCATTTTCACATATCGCCACGGACGCGTCCTCACCGCTGGTCCTCATCAGAGTCTGTCACATTCGATTCTAGAGACATGTGCGTATCAGTTCAGAATTTATAAGACAGCTTTCCACTCTTACAATTTCCACATCTTTCGTTTATTTGGATTTGAAAAAGAGGAGGTTGATGTGTATCAATTTATGTCCAAACAGTTAAGATCACCATGTGCTTTAGTCACGATCACCAGCGATGCGTCACATACATTAATGTGTCGTTGTTGTTTTCTTGCAGACAATTTGGAAATCTGCGCCACGAAAAACACGAGGATGTCATACAGTCTTTTCGCGTGGATTCCACTGAAATTTTGTTTTGATTTACCTGTAAAACGATGTGCAGGAGAGCGTGATTGACTTTCACAACTCTTGCTTTTGTTTTTAATGCAGTACGTGAAAGTTTGTAAAAATCTAATCGCCCGGGTCTGGACGAGTAATTGTCACATCTTATTTTACACTTAGTATGTCATTTCTTAGCAGTCTCGCTCCGTGGCCGAATTCTTAAATCAGATGAAGAGAAATCGACGTTACAAAAACTTGTAGAATAATTAAAACAAACGGAAACTGTAGAACACGCTTATTTCATATATGCTACGATCAACTCCTTTTCATCCAGTCATGAATTTAAACTTAAGTTTTAGCAGTTTCACATATCCGGCGATCGACTAGCCTGCGAACGCATACGTATTTCCGGCTGTCACTGGTGCCGCGAGCAGAGACAATGTGTATGTGCTTTATTGTCTCGATCCCTTGTCACGCCTCGCCACCGATTCGTCATGATGCATGAGGTTGATACATACAAGGACAGATTTTTACACACCACGACTTGACACGACTTAAAGAAATAAAGGTAAGACTTGGAACGCGCAGATAGATCAATGACTACATATAATATGTCATTATCAACAGAATGTGCCGCAGCATTGCTATCTTTTAGATACCCTGGTTATACTTATTATCTGAAATAAGCGCTGTAATGACGTAAGGACACGATAGCTGTACATAAACGGATTAAGGACATTATTACGTTTTCGTCTGCACGGTTTTACCGCCAGTGTGACTGGTTCCCTTATAATTTTACTTTTGATTGGAAGTCACGGCCTAAGAGACGTCAATAACTCAAATCCTTATAACAAATAAATTAAACACTACTATCTCTTTACATTGGTTCGTGTCAGTCCAAGCTGCACTATTCTAGTGCAATCATGTTTTCTGTTCCAATTCTCTCCACTCTCTCGTCCTTCCATTCGTTTACTTTGCTTAATCGTGTGAAGTACTTTTCAGTTAGCTTATTTACGGAAATAATTTTGCAGTTAAACAATGGTTCATTTTATACTTATTACAAGGGAGATCAACTTCGCCACAACTGTCTAAATTTGATGATATGAATTACAAAACAAACAAAAAAATATCGGCAAATTTGCGTCAAAAACAAACAACATAAAAATGCAAAAGAGGTAGGCTAAAAAAATTAAGATAGTGTATCTTCTTTTAGAACTAAAACTAAATATATTCGTCCGGAATGAGAGTTTGCGTTCAAGATTTGAAGGGTACATTTTTTGGAGGAGGGAATGAGAGGGAAAAGAGACGTAATACTTCTAGCATTTTAGTGCTGGTAAGCGATAGCAGGCTACGCATTGTCATCTCTCTTCACATTCTGTGTCATAAATCTCAGCCGGACCTGAAGCGACTGGCGTAACTGAGGAATTATCTTCAGGACTTCATCTTTAATGACATCTCCTATAAACATGTACTTGATATGGTATCTGAGAGAACATTCAAGAAATTTAAGTACAAATGGTGTAGAACTAAGACATGTATATTTTACCACTACAGGTCGAAACGGGGGATGGGGGGGGGGGGAGCTTATTTTAAGAGGACGGAAGTGGCGGTCGCAAAAAATAATAAAATCCCTCAAGAACACCAATCTGGATGTAGTTTAGGCTATATCTGACCCCTAAATGACACAACTTCAAAACAGTCCTGAACACGCTAAGTCAGATTTGCACCAGTAATGGATAAACCAAATGCAGCTCCTCCCCTCTACACAGGGGAGGCCCTCCCTTTCACCCCTGCCAGTCTGCTACTAGTACGACAAAGACGATGCACGCATGAATGACTGTCATTGTGGAAGGGAAAAACGGGCAACCGTCTTCATTTTACGAGACTAAAAGTAGGCGTCTACAGAGACACCAGAAACCCTGTTTATACTAAAACAAATGACAACAAGGTAGTAAAGATCACATACTATATGGTTCAAGAACAGAATCGCAAAAATCCTCACTTTGGCAGACGTTCATTGTTATTCTAGCCACAAATATCGGCATTTAGATTAGGGATCAACACTGTATGAAATAAATCAATTCCCAAACTGATCGGAGGAAAGGATACAAGAAGTCACAGATAGTATCAATATGGTGAATGTGTTGAACTTCCCGGTTGATCTTTTCCAGTAGATGATACAATGCCACGACGATCTTCAAAAAGGAAAGAGAACACAAATTACTTCTGTGAACTGAGTCTGAAATAGAGAAAAATCATGATTAGGCGATCGACGTTTATACCTCTTGCAGACATCTCGGCCTTTCTTGGAAAAACCGTTGAAGGAATGGTCCAACCAAATGGCAGACGTAAAGAAACTGAGCTTCATTTGTAACCAGCTGTGAGACGCGCTCACCAATAAACCTTTTAAAGACAAAGCAGCAAAATTCAGAAATGAGCTCAATTGACTTTAGGTTACCATGACAGCATTTACTAATTTAGCCGTTTCCATTCCTCGAGATGGAAAATGTCAAAGCAAGTCATCATAGCCTGGGAGGGGAGGGGAGGGGAGGGGAGGGGAGGGAAAGGGTGTACGGCTTGCTTCCCCAAAACCCTACCCTATTTATGACCAAAATCTGCCATATTTCCTTACCATATTTATGACCTGATAAAAAATTCCAAACTCTATTTATGACCTGGCCATTACATCAAAATCATGTTTCAGACCCGCGATATAATTAGTTCCCTAGTTAAGACCAAAAACATAATGTGTGAATGGCTTTTGTTGACATGATTTTCTTTTCGATAATATTGTAAAAGTGCCTTCTTCTTGAAAACATACCCATAAATAGAGAGCAAATCCATAGCCCATTTATGACCAAAATAACTAAAACCGATACCTATAACAAAACGGCTGAAAACCCCTACCCTTTGAACCGCACTTAGGTAGCTATATAGCCCATATAAAGAATATCCCCCGGACCATAGCAAGTATGATGGGAACAAGATGGATATTACACGAAGCACGTTAGATTGGCCTGATTCTCTGAGAAATGCATTTTTTATTCTTGGCGTTCAAAATTCCCCACGCACCAACATATTGGTTTCTGCAACCTTGACGTCACTAAAAACTCATTACACAACTTAAGAAGTACCTAACTGTTTCTTATGACATCGCTTCTGATGTGTATTCGATTTCTAGCTTAATACTGATTTATGGTTCTAACACAATATCGTCTTTTACAGACTTCATAAAGAAACCTCTCACCACAAAGTAATGCCACTGATTACTATTAAGTAAACATGTCGGGGACCGGGTGATTAAAACTGAAAACCGAACACATGGCATTCAAACCAGTAACAGAAATATTGACATAAACCCGCACGACCAGTTAAAGTTCCAATAATAAAATGTTTTGAGAAACATTTCAGAATAAAAAGTAGCGCGATAAAAACATGACGTTTCGACGACGACGTCACCATTATCAAATGCAAATACTCTTCACGAGCAGTTCACCACCTTAAAGAAATGCCGCGGAAAGTTTGAGTGCCTTATGAGATGCTTTTAATAAGGAAAAAGAGACCGACTCTGAACACTGAAAATGACACCATTCCAGCGAAACTTTTTATTTAAATTTTTCTCATTCTTTTGTTTATTCCCGCCTCATTTATTCTAATGTATTTTCTCACTTACTATTTCCTATATAACGTTCACTGACCAGTTAAAGGGAACCATTAAGTTTACTTTGGACAATAAACTGTTTTTCATCCTAGATACTCAATAACACTGATCGCTAAAACACAAATCTACTTAATTATGCCGTAAGACACACAATACTTACTGGGGAACCTGGCTCAGTTGACCGATACTTGCATGGTGCCAGAGCGCATGCGTGACTGCTAAGACATAGTCCGCACTGGTTTCTGAATGCATGGCTACGTTCGTAGAAAAATCTAGAAACGAGTAGGGGAATGAAGCGGTTTTACCCAAGTCCTCGAGAACCATGGGAGTTGTCGATGTGTCTTTCGCGGAGAGCTCTTTGAAGAGGGCCATACAGATTTTATCATACACGATACTCCAATATGGCTCCTAATAAATAAACATTAATAATCAGCTTATCATGATGGAGGAATTTCAATGGCTATTATCATCAAATCAAAACCTACAACACATTTTTTCATTCCCAGAAACCCTAATCTAATGGCTTACTTTGGTTAAAAATTACTATATCAGTCCACTGAATTTGTAACAGGCGAGTTATAATGGGTTAGGTATTGTCAAATCCCAAAAGTCTGGTAAAGACGGTTAACGTTTTCAAATATTGTCTTGCAAAATTCTCACACAACAAACTGCATTTTTTTTATCTTCAATAATTCACTTTATGTCTTGCACAATACGCTTCAAACTTGTACAGAAGTTCTTGACGATGAAAACCGGTTTTGGGTTTGACCGCTGTGTTAGGGAAGTCAGTATTTACCGGAAGTGACGACAACACTAATCCCACAGCATTGATCCATTCCACAATATTTGCTCGGATGTTAGTATTGTTAGTGACGTAGCTTCCTTTGAAGATGACTTCGAACAAGGCATCTCCAGCTTCCTGTCCCGTGACAGGTAACGCCATCAGTTCAACCCAAGTCACGTGAAGCGCGTGCGCAACAGGGTTGGGGAATTCATTGAATCGCCAATCACAGGCTGGAAATGGGGGTGGAGTTTTACCAGAAATAGCTAACGAAATGTTAAGATAAATGACATTTGTTTTTCTAAAATAAAAAAACTTTATACGCGAACAGCAAAGTTAAAAACCCTGACGAAAAATGGAAATCCACCAACTACAAACCATCCATGTGACCTTTAAAGCCGTTTGATTGGTCAAGCGACTATTTTAACGAAAGCTATGGAACAATACTTTTGCAAAATACCGCTTATCATCATTCTGTACAAATTGTCAAGCTGTTTTGCTAGCTTTGACTACTGAATCAATACAATCATATAGAGCGGAGAGTAATCAAGCAAAAGGATACTGTCCACAAGTCGACCAATCACAGAGCAGTAATAATCAAGATCTGGAGTCCAGGGCGTGTCATCAGAGTTGGACAGGTACTCCATGTAGCCCTCGGAAAAACACCTGGAAAAAGACAAAACAACTCTTCAACACCATAAGTATGTTAAATTAGTTCAAAACCTCCCCCGCAGACAATCCGTAAAGAATTCAAATTTACGAACTACTTTTATGCTTACTTTAACTGGCTTTACTTTGACTGTATGAAACGTATAATTCAATGTACAGATGATGTTTGGAAAAGGTAAATGCACCATTATATGTCGATTCCCTTAGCCGTTATAGCTCAGCCACAAATACTCACCAACCGACTGGGTGGACATCCTTCTGTGCACCTGATGAAAGCAAACATGAGAATGATGTCCATGGTTGTCACTAAAACTATTTTATACAATAACCAAATCAATGCGCGCGCTCTGATTGGTCAATCAGCTGTGGGTTATTGTGCCGGTAAACCCACGGAAAAATCGCGCGTCTTCTGAATTATTATATAAAAGCAATAGACCACAAGTTTCCTATGGGTTATAGGCTGATAAACCACTTGGGATGTTGGTAGAACACTCGAAGAATTCGTAAACCACTCGCCTGCGGCTCGTGGTTTACAATTTTTTCTCGTGTTCTACCAACATCCCGCGTGGTTTATCAGCTTATAACCCACAGACACTTGTGGTCTATTGCTTAAATATTGTTGTCCAATATCCGAGAGCAGCGCGCGCACGTTTTAACTTGGAGGGTGTTTAAATTTATAATAATAGACCAATTTCGATATATTAAAATTCAGCCTCAAACAATAGACCTCAGAACGAGGCTCTGGGGAATAAACCCCACAAAATCTGTATTTATTTCCCAGAGCCTCGCACTGAGGTCTATTGTTTTAAGCGGAATTTTAATATATCAAAATTGGCCAATTTGGACAGTTCGCATGAAATATATTTAACATCCTACTGATCCTCGTCCAATTTTGAACTAATTGAAATCAGAAAATCCCTCTCACTGCCAATTCTTTTTCAACTGAATTGTGCAGTATGTAGTCTCATTTCATATGCAAACTAATTCGTTTCCCTTTACAAGAAAGGTTAGCATTAAACTAAACTTAGTTGAGTATCAAAGTAACACTGAATAGGCGTTAAAAAAATCGCCCTGAATCCAGGCAATAGTTCCTGATCCTAAGATGCTTCCAAATATCCATCCCAAGTCTATAATTACTCTCACACTTATTTCGGACTCTGGCTATTAAGGACACCAAATGACGGTCACCGGGGGTGTCCGCCATAACAAGAGTTGACTGTCTATGCGATCAAAACTTACCAATAATTGCCCCAACAAGCTTCTTCTTAAGAGCGGGTTTGTCTCTCAGGCAATGCTCGTAGTAGTGTAGTGTGTTGTACAGGTAGGTTATAGGGCGATCTTAGGAACAAAACATCGATAAACAGGGAGGTGAGATAGTAAGACATGTTAGAATGTTCAAGGACAGTCAGTAACATTCATTTTTGATTAATAAAAAATATTTGTTGTGGTACAAAAAAACGTCTTCTGATATCTGTCGTGTTTGACAGATTTATCACCTGGGTCGGGTTGTTTAAAGCCGGTTAAAACTAACTCAGGTTTAGCGAGAATTTTAATTTCAGGTTTGTCCACTTTCTGGTGAGGTTTTGGTTGACATTGTTTGTCCTCTACAATCTCAACCCACACAAGACAAGTGAAAGGCATTTTTATACCGGAAATATTACTTCTTCAGTTAAATTGTAATCCTGGGTTAGCGTTAACAGTCTTTCGAACAACCCAGCCCAGGATAACATTAGTCAGCTTTAATTTGATATTGAAAAAGGTTATTTAAACAAACCATGGAACTTGTACAAGCAGCCAAGATGATCAAGAAGACTTTCCAGCGACTTATGCACTGGTGCGAGCTCCAGGAAACGCTGAATAACAATGTCAAAAACCTAAACACACAAAAACAGCAAGTCAAGAAATACTGTCCAAAACAAAAAGCGAACGAGGCAATGAAACTGGTCTTGGATTCTGAGATTCTCAATTTTATTTTAAATAACACGGTTTATCACGGTAAATAAAGTTGTTAAATCCCCCAACGGGATGACCAAAACAGGTGACCACGGCCGCTTGAGAGAGGTGGCCGGGCTATAAGCGTTTTATTTACAGTATTTTACTGAGAATGATTTGATAACTGACCGCTTGATAGCGGGTACCCGCATTATAGAAGTTCGACTGAGTATGTCAGATTGTATCAAAAGTACCCTCATTTTGCATCATCTAACGTGTTCGAATTACTCTGGCTAACGAATAAATAGATGAGAAATAAATACATATCACACATTTAGACTTGCACTTTGAAGTGACGCTCAAATACAAATAACTCATCTTTGACTTGACCAAACCATCCTTGGCGAGGAAACGTTTTCGAAAGCGGCAGTGAATGCACTGAATGCACTTACCGGTAAAAATCTTAGGCACACATTACCAAAGTAGATGGGCAGGTATTGCACTGTTGGTGCAGAGGCTAGCGCACCAGCGGATTCCAACAGTCCTTCAAAGTAAAATCTCTCGGGGTAGCTCTGGAGGAAAACCATTTGATGAGAGGTAGTTCAGAGTTCAATATGGTGTGTTAACACTGACGGACAGTTTATATTTGCCAGCATCAAAGGGGTACAATTTGTGAGCTTAATAGCCCTTTACGTGCATTGCGTGCTTATGATGCTTAATTTGCTTTTTTTTTTTGCCAGCATCTTTTGTGACTACAATAGCAAGAAATTGGAAATGCCCGGCAATTAGCTTTCTGAACCTCAAATGGAGACTAAGGCCCAAGTGTACGAGACAGCATTAGGGAAGCTTTGCAGGTCTCCGACTTTCCTTTCTCGTATTTGCCTGTTTTGAATACTCGGCGTTTAGCTTATGCCATACTTGGGTTTCAAATTTCCAGCGTCCCGGCATGATTTTTTTGCAAGCCTTGACGTCAGCGCGCGGTTGGATGTTAAATTACCGTAATCTGTGAAATCATATTCATATTCCGAATGAACATCTACAGTTCCAAAAAGAAATAGTCTTTTAAAGACTCCACATTGAGATCTCTGACCACGCAGTGACGTCATAAATTATTATAAACTAAACATGGCGGCGCCCTTAAAAACTAAAACTCAAACACTTCGTCTTCGGACCGCTTACAGAGACATCAACTTAAATTTCATTAGGTATCCTTTGGAACTTAAACTGCTTTTCAACCAGGACTCCGCTTAATCTTGTAAACAGATCAGAATTTGATGACTGTCACTCATGGCAATTACAAAACAGCCGATCTGTTCATGTGTATCTGTTTGCGCGATCTGTTCATGTGTATCTGTTTGCGCGTATTGAATTAAAAGGAATAATACAGTGTTTCTAAAAATGGTCGATGTCGGATGACAGCTATCCGAGTCATTATGCCCAAGGGTGAGCTACAGAGACAGAGTAAGATACGCTTCAAACGATTACCGTGTGGTATGCCATGTGCTTCTGATGCCATTCATTCTGTAGCCAGTGTTGAGGAGAGTTCTGTAAAGAAAGCGATAACAACATGCAAACTTTTAGACAAGCTTTAAGTCAAAATGACTGACCAGAGCCTGGATTTTTAAGACAAGGTTAAGCTCGTCCTGGATTAGAACCAACTTCAAATTAATTAGGGTATGTAAGTTAACAGGAATGTCCAATACTTAAAACTCTGGACAATGTGTGCCTTGCGAATTCATGTTCACCTTGCCTTGTACAGCCTCCTCCGGCTGCTCAATGGACCTAAGTCACGGTTTGTGCATCTTGAAATGGTTAGCCTAAATTTTTCAAGTTCGTCGTTTGTAATCCGTGTCAATCTTCTCCATCCTTAACCATCCTGGTTCTTTTATAGTTTATTATTGTGTCTTTGGTGTTTTTCTATCTATTTTCAGGTTTCCTTCAAGTTAAAGGTGATTGTGTACGTGGCCACCTCAGAATACCCTGACTGAGCTGCTTTGATTCCTCAGTATTGCATTGCGCATCCCTACTGCGCACGATTTTCCCGTCATTAGCGCGCAAATGAGCGCGTGCACGTACATAAGCAAAGAAACTTCCCTCAATCTAAGCTCGATAGAGAAATAAATGTTTCTTTTCTTTTAAACGAGCATGGTGACCTACATTTTTAGTGCATAATAATAGTGTACATATTATCCTCTTTAATTAAAAATAAAAAATAAAAAATACTTATCGGACGGAAAAAAAAAACGATATAGGTAAAATCGTGCAAAAAAAACCCCGTACTCTGGATGGAAATTATGACCGCGAAAAACAACGACTAGACGAACGCTTTGCGTACACATCGTTTGAAATAGTGTGCTTTTTCGACAAATTTCATATGATATTGTTCTATATGCTCGACACTCCCTACCTGTTAGTTTTTTTTCCCAAGTATTACTTTAATAAATTATGCTTCCAGCTACTGCAAAATATAACTTGGGCCGATGAATAACGCGCGTGATTAGCACGAGTACAGGCATAAATTGGGTAAGATTGGCCCAGCTATCTCTCAAGCGAGAATGGTGACCTATCATTTTTACTGTTTTTCGAAACAGTGCTTGGTAGAGAACATTCAGGGAAAGTTTCAAAAAATTTCATTAACTTAAATTAACTTTAATTTCTGAGGAATCACCTTAAGGGCTCCGCGAGAGAGAACCCTGCGACGCCTAAAGCGGACCTCCAAAGAGCCCGGGAGCGACGGGATGAGACTGTATTCACAGGCCAGCAACTAATTATTTTATCCGTTTAAAGTTAATGTTTTCAGTCTAACTGAAGAAACGAACACGCATAGACCTACCTCGCGAATGAAAGCGTTCACTCGAGTCCTAAATTCGTGAGGCTTCAACAGCAACAGTTGAATGATAAAGAAGCAAACCTGTGCTTCATTCCCCTCATGGCTGCGCAAAGCCTGAGAAAACCAAATGCCATTACTTTCAAGTTAAACAGTGTTGACGAATCATTTTAGCGATAAGGGAACAACATATGTGAACAACATATGTTCACCATTTTGTTTTTTTGTCCGACTAGAACAAGGGCGCTTTCCATTCGAACAATAATTCCGAATTGAAACTTTCAGAAATTTCCCTTACGAATGGAACAACATCTTCCAGAATTTCCGGAGAAGTGGACAACATCGCAAGGTTTAACCAAATTTTCGAAACATTTTTATCGGGAATTTCCGTTCCATTTAATTTTCCTTTTGCAATTTCCGAAATATTTTGTTGAATGGTTCACAAAATTCAAGAATTTTGGATTTTCCGGTAACTTCCCAAGGACGTTTCTTTAATATTTGACCCCGTTTTGAAAGTTCCAAAACGTTTGGTTTAATTGAAAGCGCCCCATGATCTTTACGTTGCCAATAATGGGCTTTGTTCTGCTTAGATACAATCACCTCTATGTAAATAGCTCATCCCTGAAGCGAAACGAAACAAACACAGAAACAAACGAGAAACGATCGTGAGAATCTAAATGTTGACAAGAAATAAGACAAAAACTACTACGAATACTAGAGAATCTCATTCGAAAGAAGACGAAAGCTGCACTCACCAGACAGAGAACCAGTCTATCCAAAGTAACCACATTGTACTTCCATATCAGGTCATTAAGGTGTGTAATGCACTGTACACGAGAAAGATATCAGCACTTTAGACAAGCTGCCTCAGAGACATGAAAACCCCACATCAATTGTCGGTATACCAAATGAAAACCAAGATGGTCAAGAAATATATACGAAAGTAAAGATTTGGGTTTGGGTCAAGACAAGTTAAATGCGGGATCTCTAATCCTTCGTTTATATTTGTTTCTCAAATTTTTGTGTTTTTTATTTTTTGCTAAAACACCTACACACAATCATTGAGACGAACTACAATCATGGACAAAGGTCCTTGGGACACTTATGCAATGTAAC
>CM042753.1:21104986-21119683 GCA_022496165.2 Catalaphyllia jardinei
ACTCTCCTTCAGTGCTTTATGTTTAATACGGTCTTTGACATCTTAAATGTCCTTCAAATCCCCATCAGGTCAATCTAAATCATATAGTATCAGTCTCCAAAAAAATGAGGGTACATATGAATGTTGTGCCGCGTAGCACTATTAACACAAATGATGTAACAGAGAATTAACTCTGAAGTGTAAATTTAAGTGCTAATTTAACCCATGAATAACCCACTGGGTGTTAGCCCTAGTAAAGGGAATCAGGGAACCACACGACGTAAAGAAAAAATCTTTTGACCTCGGTGGGAATCGACCCTACGAGGTCGGACAGAGAGAATCGACCCCGACTTTCTCTGTCCGACCTCGTAGCTCTGTCGGCAGAGTAACGGTAGATCTGTTCCGGAGGTCGTGGGTTCGATTCCCACCGAGGTCAAAATATTTTTTTCTTTACCTTGTGTGGTTCCCTGATTCCCTTTACTAGGGCTAACGCCCAGTGGGTTATTCATGGGTTAAATTAGCACTAAAATTTACACTTCAGAGTTCATTCTCTGAAACATCCAAAAAAATGACATTGCTTACCAAATGAAAACATTTGTCGAGGAGGGATCCGCAAAATGATTAAATATTTCAGTTTCTGATGTCATTGCTGAAAGTATAAAGATACATTCCTCCAGTCAGTACTTGTGTGTTTTCACTACATGGTGAAAATTCTGGATTTCTCTATGTAGCTACTGTCAAAAGAGTTAACCATAAAGGCCTTATTCTAAGGTAATCTCTCTTAACTCATTTACAGATCACTCCCGGTCCCAGGAGGATCTAGAGAAAGCCAATCCTACCACGCGAGTTTTATTCACGCGGACAGCCCAAACGTCTTTTACATGCAGTTTAAAGAAGCTACGTCACAGATTGTGCATCTTGAAAAGTTAAGTCCAAATTTTTGAAGTTAGTCGTTCGTAATTCGTGTTAATCTGCACCATCCTTAAATAACCCTTCTTCCTTTTACAGTTTATTATTATTATGTGTTTGGTGTTTTTCTGTCTTAGGAACCTACTATTTTCAAGTTTCCTTCAATTTAAAGGGAATTTTCGTACAAAGCCATAATAACCCAAAGTTGTGACTGAGCTACTTTTATCCCCCACGAAAGCATCTGCGCAACACTTATGGTAACAAACCACACGAGGACTGGATACCAAAGTTTAACATAACTTGAGAGGGATTACTTCGAGAATGATTTCTACATAAATGATCAACTCTCTTACTCTTCATGCTGTCTTGGTACTGTTGAATACAGGTGCCGCTTTGAACGGTCACAATCTGTTACTAATCATTCACATGGTTTACTTTTCAAAGACAAGGCAGTCAGTCGCACGGTTGTAACGTTCAAAGTGCTGAGATTCATGTGCTACAGCTTATAGTTATTTCTGTGTTTGAACTATTTTTATTTTTAGCTGCAATCTGCAAGCTTTTCTATTAGTACACTATACGTCTATTAGGTTTTTTGTTTTTATTAGGTAACTTGTGTTATTCATGTACTTATCTCGCCCCGCCACGACTAGCTTTCCAGCTATTTGCGAGGCAAACTATCTCACTTGCATTTTTGTACCAAGAATAAAGATTAAAGAATAAAGAATAGCTATGACCAAAGAGAGGACCAATATACAAAATACACTTACATTTCCATCTCCTGTACTCGTCTTCCACTCTTTGTCTTAGTACCTGCTTAGTTTCGTGAGGGCAAGGATTTTGCGCGTAAAATTGCCGGAGGGGTGGAGGAAAACACGCAAGAGTATGGCTTGCCCAGCTAATAGGAAAAACAAGAAACGTCATCTGATGAGCAGTAAAAAACAACGCATTTCTTGGACATTTTGGAGATTTAAGGCTGGATATTCGCCAAATTAGCTTAAATCTAATCAAAAAGGCATTTGCAATATGACAGCTTGCCTTTCTTTCCACTAGCATCGCGTTTTAAGACATTTTCGCTCGGGCGTGCGCAGAAATCAAAATTTTGAGAAAGTGACCGTCTTAAGGCTTTTCGATTTTTAATTCTTTTTTTTCGGCTTTCCTTTTTCTCCTTTTCTTTCCATTTTTCTGCAGTGATTGACCTTCTGTTGGGCTTGCTTGCAGTTAAAAAACTTCTAAGAAAGCGTCATCGAGACGGGCAATTTTCAACCATGGAGTAGCCACGTGTAGTGCCAGAAAATCTTGCTCCGAGTTTTTCACTCAAACTCCTTGTTGATAGACTGACCAATTGGCTAAATAGATTAACACCAAATCGAGTCAGGGAATTCATAGAAGCTGGAAAGTAGAGATTTACATTGAGTAATTTGGAGTGCTGGAAATCAACCCAAGTATTTCCTTCTGGTGGGATTGAAGGCACGACCTCCGGGTCAGATGACAGTTTCTCTGCCAGCTGAGCAACAAGACCAGACGCGAAAAGATCGCGGTCAATTGCGTGGCAAGGTAGATATTACAGACATAACTGCGAATGCGCCGTGCAGCACCGAATTTAGAATCTGGAGAGTACAGAATGACTCTAAAGTAATTTGATTACCACTCTGAAATCTAGCTTACTATAGTTAATTTGTTTTGTGAAAAGAACTATCGCTATCAGTAAAACGTAGCCTCAGTGGTAGGAACTGGTAGGATGATCATTATTCTATGTACCTGTGCGGAGTACTGGTGATCAGAGTTCTCAGAATTCCTTCATACCAGGCTTTGCCGCCAATCTCTGAAGCAGATCTTACACTTGATTCTGCAGCTATGAATAGACAAACATTTCATTCACAAAATACCAAAAAGAAAACCAGCTCAGATTAAGATGGTACGATTTTGTTATATACTACTTATTAACCGAGTGAGGTCATTACAGGGAAATCTCAGACCGAGGCCTTGATGTATTGACCGAGCGATAGCGAGGTCAATGCATAAAGGCTGAGGTCTGAGATTTCCCTTTAATGACCGAATGGACAAGGTTAATAAGTTATTTATTATATGGCCTTTCTAGCGGTATTGTTAAAAAGAATACAATAGAAACACCAGAAGAAATTTTTCAAATCCGCTTGCGCGCGCTATGACTTTCTTCGTCGCTGATGCTAATGAAGTATGCTAGTTTTTCTTTCAGTTATTGAAACTTTTATAGTTGTACTTTGTCTATCGCTTTTAATGTTTTCGCCCACGCACTCGTAGCTTTTACTCACACCTCCTCAAAAGAGCCTTTGAGCCATTGTAGAAAAAAATTTCATAATGCCCGGTCATTACAAAATAATGCCCGCTAAGCAGCCAATCAGAGCGCGCGTACTATTGTAGCCATATAATAAATTCTGTAACAGGCGATTCACTAAAGGAAAGGTTTATACAAGATCAGACGGGATTTTTACTGCAAAACATCAACTTTCTTTATAACATAGCTAGAAAAGCCACGCTATCAAACGCAGTACACCTTAGCGTGTATCATTTCAGCAAAAGATGACTTTTTCTGTGTTTACATAGCCTCACCTAAACACGAGGGGGTTCGGATAATTCGGGACAGCAACGCAAACCCTTTACTGCTTCACGGGTTTGCATAACGTCTAAGAATTATAATATCCCCCCAGTGTTTAGATGAGGCTATGTAGGAAAAAGTACTCTAATGCTTTTATAAGATATTTCTCAAAATGCGCGCGAATCTAAAATGTCACGACCATGTTAAGACTCTATGATGACTATTCATCAATCTCAGTTATTTTATAAAATCCAATGATTTACATTCATGGCATGAGCAAAGCTAACTTTGGTTCACAAGAGAAATCTTTTTCCATTGGTAATGTTATGAAACAACTGATTCCTGCTTTTAGCTGGCTGTGCATCATCAAGTTATAGCGTACTTGTGAAGTATGAAGAACACCCGAGAAGTGTGGTTGTTTCTTTCGCGCGCATCACAGGTCGATTACGCATGACTTGTTAATTGATGAGCTAGCAATACAGTAATCATGGTACATTTGATACAAATCATACAAGCTACTCACAAGTAATATGCATAGCCCGAGCTATGGTCAGCACAAGGGCTCGATTGAGTTCCTCAGATTCAGCGGACAAAAGCTAGGAAAACAAATTAATTCTTAGCAATGTAAAAACAGACACTAGTATACCATTGCACTGGTAAAGAGATCAAAATAATATCTCCTCCTAGAATGCGACAACAAAATAAGCTTCTCGGCGGATTTTTTTCTCTTGCTAGTAAGTTCCTGAAGAGGCCATCAATATAACTCAATTTTATCGTCTTTCATTACCACTCCAATCCCTTTAAAAGAAAGCGCTTAGCCGGCATCCCCTAAACCTCGACACAAAACTTTTCAAATATTCTTTGGTAGACTCAGTCTTAATGGCGATTTTCATTTAGGTTTTTAATTCATTTATGTTGAAGGGCCGTTCCGAAAACCACTTTATGCGAGATCGCTTCCTGTATAAATATCGTTACCGTTACTGTTATGGTTATAGTTATCAAGATTTTTGGTCATATTAAAGAAAGACATCTAAAAGACATCTAAAATATTTAAAATAGAATATCTTTGGAAAGATATATATAGAAAGAATCTATTTTCTTCAGTTATTCAAGGTTTGTGCAACTTTAAAACACGATAAGACACAGCGATGATATGCAGTGTATCTTGGAGTCTAAAAGTTTTTTGATTGGGATTTACCTGTTTTGGCTCAGCATTAAAGCGAGACAGTTGCGGCTGTACTTCAGAGCTTCCTAATCCTGTGATAAGTTTGAGTGCTGTGCTCTCAACACTGTTGATGTACAAGAATCGCCATCATCATGAAAAATAAAAACCTGTATGCAAGAACCAAGAACCTGCGGGCAGAAATTTGTCATTCTAAAACCAAAAGAACCTGTTTAACCAAGCAACATCAAGAAGCCTCTGATATGTAGGTTACAATTAGATTATCAACTCTTCTTTCAGAGGTAAAACTATGTAATTATATATAGTTGAACACTCGAAGATAAAATTCCTATCCACAAACAGGCATTTAACATTTTGCTTATTATATAAACACCAGTGAAAGAGGCGCGATTTATTATGTAACCATACCGACGGTGATCTTTTCACGTGTAAAGATATGAAGTTTTCGCGCGAGCGCTCACTTGGTATTTCACTGGTGTTTATCTAATAAAATTTGTTATCCGTTGTGTTAGGCTTATCATAATGCAGTTGCACGTAAATAAAACTATGGTTATGAAGCCTGGCAAACTTCATGGGAGCAAACAAAGATGACAAGATTTATGTTGGAATGTCCACGACCGTGACGAAGCTTTTTTTGCACACTCATACAATGTGTATGAATTAGGTTACTTGTATTGGTTAGCTCATGAGCCGGAAATAAACGCCTCCTGTGTTTTGTGAATTGCTAAAGATGCACTAAAACTGATTTTACTTCACATACCCAAATCCCCCATTATTATGTTGTCTTTCTTGCATATAACGCTCACAAGTCTCCCGAAAAATTCATAAAATTCCACGCGACCCACAGCTGTGATATCATAACGGAATTTTAAGACTGCATGAAACCTTAAAGAAAATTAGCCACGGTATTTTGGCCACACACAGAAACAAAATTGAAGGAAACCTGAAAAGAGTAGTTTACTACGATTGAAAAAGCATCATAGAGATAATAATAAATGACAATGGAACAATGATGGTTAATGATGAAGAAGATTGACACTGATTTTAAACAACAAACCAAAAAGATTAAGGGTAAACTTTTTAAGATCCACCAACCGTGACATAACTGCTATGTCGAGACAGTCGAGAGCATAGCACCAAAACCTATGAACAAATCTCCCTACAACTGTAATCGGTCAAAATTCAAGAGTTAATTACCACAAATGAAGTTGATTCTGGTTTGTATGTGGCACTGCAGCAAGCGAATGTAAATGAGAGAGTAAGGTTACTCTGTAGTGAGGTTGAATATGATGTAGACGGTAACTGAACATCTCTAGCAACGTGTGGAGAATTCCCCAAGCATGACTCTTGAACACATTGGGGAGCAAGGAACCTGCAGATAGTAGAAACAAACAATCTTATCACAAAGTTCACAGACCGCAAATTTCAAATCGCTTGAAAAGGATTTCAAACCCTCATGTCACCACTATCCCTGAGTATAAACCTTGGCTTCCTACAGCATGAAGTCACCAGGACTATTGTTATTCCCTTAGATCGAGTGCTCGTCGACTGTCGCTAGCAACCTCTTAGTATTTCTAACAGACTGTTCCAACAAATTGCCCTCGAGTTATTTTACACCTGGTCCAACATTGGAACTATGTTCAAAACCTGACGAATCCCAAACATTGGACTTCTTAATCCAGGACCAAAGCCCCATACACTAGCAACCACTGTGTGTTTAGGATAAAAAGGAGAATCACTAAATTACATGGGAAGTAACAATGACTTGTCTTACTAATGAATCCTTTGATTCCCAGAGACTCAATTTCCATATAGACAAGCAAGCGACTGTAAGTTTCCACCAACGCTGGGGCCAGAGCAAAAGATGATGGTGTATTGCCTAACTTTATGATACGATTAACAATGCTGTGAATGAAACTGAACAGAAAACACTGACTTTAAGACAGTGACGTACCAAATCACTTACAAAACTGACAAGTTCAGTTCACATATACGAATTAATGACGTACCATATTTAACTGGGTTTGATCTAACATAGAAGGGTGGACTGGAGATGACTAGTCCCAGTGCCCCATAATAAATCTATTTAATCATAAAAATTACAATTTCCTCGATTGTGATTAGTTTAAAAAACTCCTATTTTTCCACTAATTCACTTGCCAAGTTGTTATCGGACAGTTTGTTATTGGACCCTTTGTTATTGGACAGTTTGTTATCGGACAGTTCAATAGGCCAATCACATTCGAGGTTGTAGTTTAAATTAACCAATCACATTCAAAGTTGTAATGACGTGCGTGCGTGCGTGTGCGCGCTTGCTTTTGTGTTTTTGGCGCCTAATTACCTGTAAGAGGTTTTTCATCTCCGTTGTAGGTATTTTAATGCGAATTTTCCCCTTCTTTCATAACTTGGCTATTCTTTTCTCGAAAATTGCAATTTTTATGATTAATTGGTAATAAGACTTCGTGTCGTCCAATTCGGTCTGTAATCATACTCGTGATGAACAAATCAGACTCTCGCTTCGCGGTCGTCCGATTTTGTTATCACTCGTATGATTACAGACCGAATTGGACTCCACTCAGTCCTATTACCGTTACTTATCATAAAAATTACAATTTCCTCGATTGTGATTGGTTTAAAAAACTCCTATTTTTCCACTAATTCACTTGCCAAGTTGTTATCGGACAGTTTGTTATTGGACCCTTTGTTATTGGACAGTTTGTTATCGGACAGTTCAATAGGCCAATCACATTCAAAGTTGTAATGACGTGCGTGCGTGCGCGCGCTTGCTTTTGTGTTTTTGGCGCCTAATTACCTGTAGGAGGTTTTTCATCTCCTTTGTAGGTATTTTAATGCGAATTTTCCCCTTCTTTCATAACTTGGCTATTCTTTTCTCGAAAATTGCAATTTTTATGATTAATTGGTAATAAGACTTCGTGTCGTCCAATTCGGTCTGTAATCATACTCGTGATGAACAAATCAAACTCCCGCTTCGCGGTCGTTCGATTTTGTTATCACTCGTATGATTACAGACCGAATTGGACTCCACTGAGTCCTATTACCATTACATATTAGCTTTGTAACACATGGTACTTGTTATTCCGTCTTTGTGACCTTTTAGCTCATTGAGTAAACTGTAGATTCAGAGTCTGGCAATGGTACATTACCAATTTAATCAAAACTATAACAAAATTCTCGAACGAGATTGGCTATCAGCAGCCTGATTTGAGCATTAATCGGACAGTTGCACACGTCATGCTTGTAACTGAACAGTACGCGCCATTTTGCACGCGCTGTTTCGGTGAACTTTGTTGAGTAAACTGCTGGTTTTTTCAGCATTCATAACGACGTTTTAAAATCGTTCAGCGCTCAATCGATGCTTTGTTTGTTTCTCGAATTTTGTCATAGTTTTGATTAATTGGTAACAGGACATCGTGTTGTCCAATTCAGTCTGCTGAGTTTTTCAGCAGACTGAATTGGATGGCAAAACTGTTTCTCGAATTGCAGTGAAGAAGCTGCAAAAATTTTTACTATTTTCCTCCATCAAGCAAATTTTGCTATCAACAAATTCGAAGTTAAATAAAGTCTTTGATTGATTGATTGATTGATTGAGTCTGTAATCATACTTGTGATTAACAAATCGGACTCCCGCTTCGCGGTCGTCCGATTTTGTTGATCATTCGTATGATTACAGACCGAATTGGACTCCACTCAGTCCTATTACCATTATTAATTATCCCGAAAAACACTTGATCTCAGGCTTTAAGATACAGAGTCCAATTTGGTTTTCATAAGATATCATGCCAAGCAGAAATGTATAGGGTTAAACTCTTTAACAAGAGCTTTAATTGTCCAAGTGATGCTTAGTAATAATTATTATTATATGGCTGTGTCTCACAAGGACTGGGAACTACCCAATTCACAAATTTGATTGGCTGAAATCAATATTAAAAGCGGTCTAGAATTTCCCATCCAGATCGGCATCTAGGCTGGTTGCATTTTGCGGTGAAGAAGCTGCAAAATTTTTTACTATTTTCCTCCAACAATATTTATTTATGGAAGTGCTGAAAAGCCTGACGAGAAAAAAAGTATAGAGGACGAGCAAACTTTGGCAGATTTAAGTTCAGCTCATCACCGTTTGCAAGCAAAATGTCAGCTAAGACAAACCAGTTACATTAAACGAATTAAATTGTTCTTGTTTGCCTTATAATAAATATCTTATTAACCACGCTTAGTTGGTCTGTATGGGATTATCTTCACCTCGGTTGTGTGTACCGACCTTACTACTTTCAGTCTGCACTCACGACCTTAGTGAAGCATCTCTCATACAGACTTCCTGCTTGGTTAATAAGAGCTAAGTAATAAGAGCATTACCTCATTTTTGCATGAACAGTGAGTGAGTCCAACAGGCTCATTGGACATGGGACTGTAGGCCCTGCAGCAAGTGTGTTTGATGGGCCAGGCAACTGTGTTGTGGCCTTGTTGTTTCCATAACACATTTCAACCAGCACAGCCATTGGTACAGTGAAACAATCTGGGTTGGTGCTGTCTATTGACAGAATAGTTGTACCTTGAGAGCTTGCTCTAGTATGTGTCCTCCATAAGAATAAAAGATGGCGGCTGTTTATGTTACCAAAACACCATGCAAGCTTTACGAAGCCCATAAAGTACTAGGAATACTATATTTCTGCAATATTTGTCCCTGTGCTAACAACATTGCGTATGTTAGGTTTGAACGTTTTAGAACTTTTCTGACATTTTTATGAGCGTAGTTGGTTAAAACTTTCTGTGTGCTAAGAATTACTGGTAAATGTACCACCTACCACCCTTTTTACCCACGGAGGATTGTGTAGAAAGTGGACCAACACGTGCAGTCTAAAGACAAATCCTAGCGCAGTGGGTTGCTGTTCTCACGCCAGTATTTGATGTGAACAACATTTTAACTAAGTTCGAACTAGCTATCCCTTTTCCATTAAGGAAAATGAAGCCTTTGATGATTGCTTGACTATTCAATAAAACATTATTGATATACTTACAGGCATTACAAAGAAGTGGAATCTTGTAATTAGTCAAAGAGAATGAGTTAGCAGCAGCTGTTCTAGAAGACATTTGTATAAACCTGAAAAGCAAAAGCAAAAACATAATAGAAATCATCTTAAAAATAAAACAGTCTAACGCCATGTGCACAGAAACAATAAAACACCAAAATACTTAGACTCATGGCTGAGGATTGTATGTTATTGTATCTGCTCTCAAGAAGACACTGTTTCACTAAAAAATGTTTTGGAATTATTGCTGACTACAATTAAGGTAAACTTACTCAATTTGATCCTTAAGTGTATGAGGAACAGCAGGTCTCCAAGCCACATCTTCAGACTGGGCCTTAGAAAATTGTACAAATAAAACATGACTGATTGGCTTTCCATTCTAATAAGACATATTAAAACTATTTCGCATTTAAAGATATCCCCTGTTTCCTCTACATGTTTCATGTGCATAACATATAATTTAACACCTAGTAAATAATGCTTTGTTCTGTAATAAAGAACGCGCTCTTTCCAGTCATTTGGGTAATTAGGATACAGTACAAAGAATCACATTTTTAGGATGTTAAGAAAAAAGGCATAAATTTCAACTTTAAGTTGAGTTTTACCTTCTTTGCTAGGTGAACCCAAATGCAGGCCATAGCTAATGAGTGAACTGAATCAGCAACAGTTATGTCTGGGAGTGGAAGAGGCTGAACAGAACAAAAGAAAAAGGTTAATAAGTCACAGACTGTGACATACCAAAATGTATAAAAAAACAGTGTACACAGCATAAGGTGCCAGAGGAGCTGATTTTAACTAAAGACATCTCCAACAGAAATATTAAAACACCATTCAAAAATACTAGTATTTTAAATTGTCTCATGTTGATTGTGCTAAGTAAGGTTGTGATAACAGCAGTCATGACTAAATTCACTCTCTTGTAAGATGAACAGAATTAGATTCCAAAATCAACTGCAACTTTCAAGTTGAATTAGTTATTGGCATTACAGCTGTTCAACTCAATATCTCTCAAGTGAGCACAGCAAATACTGGTGAGATATAAGAGATATTCCATATCATACCATCCATATCATGGATGGTTGCTACAAGTAACCGTGAATTATTTTTTTCATTATCTAAACATACTGATAATGACATTTTGATGATTTTCTGAAGATTTCTGATGACTTTCCGAACATTTCTGGAGATATTCCAAAATTTGTCCAAAGGCCACAAGAACATTTCCGATTATATAATAACCCAAGTTCTTCTCGCATTTTGATTGGTTCTCGCCTATGATCTATTAGAGGACAGATGCACGATTGACGTCATCATTACAAAGTTTTTCCCTCTGCCGTTTTAAAATGGCGGAAAGTTTTGAGAATTAGGATGATATTTTACGTGACTGGGCAAAAGATAAGGTACAAAAAAGTCTTGCCGAGGCATTTAACAGGTTCGAGAAGCCAGAAAACGAAAGTTAAAGCCGTTTCTTTCAGAAAATGATACAGAAATAATTTTCTAGCAGCCTCAGTCGGCAGTCGAGCGAGACTAAACCACGCATAAACTCGGTCTTGGTAAGCCGAGAACCATTGCTTTATCCCGAATTTAACAAACCCAAGAAACAAAATGTTCTCGAGATTAATTTATTTAACAAAGTCAACTTTTCCCAGTGTCAAAACAACTGTTGACACACTGATTAATGTCAGGAATAAAACATCAAATCTTAAAATCGGTAAAATAAAATACATAACCTTGCTTTCCGATGCGAATGTTCCTGTCCGTTTCAGGGCACAGCAGCGAGCTAAGTATAGCTAACCACAGCTCACGGTCAACATTATCACAGCTAAAATGTGTCTCCGACACTATATCAAGCTGATTTGAAAATCACCAACCACAGAAGACAAAAATCTCCACCGTCATTTTTGTTCCTTTCATTCAAAACTCGATTCAGATGGCCTCTAGGTCGACTGC
The DNA here is from genome assembly GCA_022496165.2 of Catalaphyllia jardinei. Lineage (NCBI taxonomy): Eukaryota > Metazoa > Cnidaria > Anthozoa > Scleractinia > Caryophylliidae > Catalaphyllia > Catalaphyllia jardinei. The sequence continues at coordinate 21,116,628 of CM042753.1, forward strand.
AACCACAAGTTTTCCGAGGGTATTCTTTCAACTCCTGTAATTTTCAAGGCAACGTCCAAGCTTTTCGGCTCACAGGGCTACTCCGATGACAAAAACCGACTTGATTTTTCCAGCATTTTCTTCAAGATTTGTAGATTTTGCAGCTCAATTCTGCTTTCGCTGTAAGTTTTCATTCCACGAGAGGCGACGCTCGAGTCAGGCTTGACAGTGGCGTGATTTTTCTCGACCAATCACAATTCTTTGCTGCGCATAGCAACCAATGAAACTGCTTCATTTTGAATGTATAGATCACGTCAAATGGCTTTTTTTCGTGCAAAGGCGGGGCAAAGGCGGGGCAAAAGCCCGGCTTTCGCGTTATGTTGAATTATTTTAAAACAAAAAAAGCTTTTCGTTATTATATAAAACAAATAGATTCCATGTTGCCGTGCGTCTGATTCAGTAATAGATCACAGAAGACGCCAAAATGTGGTAAGAACATCAGTGACACACTCGGCTACGCCTCGTGTGCCACTTTTTTGTTCTTACCACAACAGACGCACGGCAACATGGAATCTATTTGTTAAATGTTTTCCTAAATGACCAAAGATCAAATATAACTGAAGATTGCCAAAGACTTCTAACGAAGATACGAAAATGTTTTGATCATACACCGACAAATTTAAGTGCAGTTTAAGGATCAAACATGGCATCAGTCAAGCCATCAATATCTTCACTAAAGCGGAAAAAAAATTGTGCCACCTGAGTCCCGGATGTGGTTTTGTATGAATTTTATGAGTGGTGTATATCTATATAATAAATGTAAGTTAAGCAACTGAGAAGATGTGTTGTATCTACACAAACCTGTTTCTCAGGGTAAAGCAAATCAAACAACTTCATTACGGGTTGGAAATCACTCAGCTATAAAATAAAAAGGTGAAAAATAACATTACCACTGAACAATACCTCCTTGCAACAAATACGTAAAAATAAACAAAGAAGTAGTTCTTGTGCCAAACTACTTCACAACACAGTTTAAAATGACAAGGTCACTGTCAACGGATTATTATTATTATTATTATTATTATTAATATTATTATTATTATTATTATTATCACCATCTACTTACAGGATTTTTCTGAACACTTCCAGAAATAAACTGCAGTAGAACCCACATGAGATGATCCCTCCCTTTTTTAAGGTTTCTTCCACTTAACTGCAAATCAAAGGGAAAAGGAAACCAATCAGCACAAATATGTAAAATAAAACTTGCATGTACAACTCAAAAAATATTAGGTCAATTTAAAGCAATGCTTAAGATTACACAAAATCTTCAGTTTGCAGCAGAAGTCCAAAAAATAAAAAACACTCATTTTTTTTTGTAAAATAGTTATTCTAATAGTAGAGAGAAACCTTATGTGGTTTTTATTCGGGAAAAATAAAAATTGAAAATTGCTTGTTGTCTCTGGGCATTCAAAATGGTGTCACTTGCTCAATTGTCTGACCTTGTTGCTCAATTGGTAAAGCCAAGAACAGAAGTACCATCTTTGGTTCCAGTGATCAATTTCAAATTGCACGAAGTCTAGTCTATTTTGTCTTTAACTTGTCTGGTACATGTGTATGTCATTGCTGGAATTGAAGGGTTCGCTGGAAAAAGGGCATTAGTTTTTTTACTTAAAAGTGAACTTTGTCAGAAATGCTCCAAATTTCACATGTAGTTTTTTTTTAGGTATGTTAAAGAATGTTCTGTATGTTTTCTTGCTGAAGTTTGCTTCGTTTTCGAAATATTACGAATGTAAAAAAACCTGTATTTTGTGGTGACGTCAGCACGTGGCCGCAAAGACGGTATTTTCACTTAAAATCCAGCAAAATACTGATCTTTTGCAACGTGCAACTTAAAAAGTGTTGATTTCAGGTAAAAAAAACGTTAAAATTTTGATTTCATGTTAACATGCGACTGCAAAGATGTTAATTTCACTCAAATCACCGCTCAAAACTAGGGTTAGCGTTTGGGGTCAGGGTTACGGGTCGAGGTTGGAGTTAACGTTCAGTGTTAGGGTTATCACTTAGGGTTAGGGCTAGCGCTCAGGGTTAGGTTTATTGCTTAGGGTTAGCGCTAGCGCTGAGTGTTTGGGTTAGGGCTAGCGCTTAGCGTTAGGATTAGCACAAGCGCTTAGTGTTAGGGCTAGCTCTCAGGGTTACGTTTATTGCTTAGGGTTAGCACAAGCGCTTAGTGTTAGGGCTAGCTCTCAGGGTTACGTTTATTGCTTAGGGTTAGCACTAGCGCTTAGTGTTAGGGCTAGCGCTTTGGATTAGGTTAGAGTTAAGGTCAGGGCACACTAGGGTTAGCGTAGTGTTTGGCCAGGGAAAACAATCTCGACTTTTGAAATCTATTGCATGAATCGATACCTAAATCAAGTCAATGAGTAGTGCCCAGAGAGAGAGGTTGAAAGTTTTTGCAAATCGGCTACGTCAGTGATCGATTTAAATGTTTCTACGAGAAGTTACTTTTTTTGTGTACTAAACTGCTGGTTCCATGAAATGATTAGTTGTGACAACACAGAAAGAGCTAACACACTGCTCATGCCGAAAAAAAGCGCATGAAACGGAACATTATCAGCAAAGGAACGCTGAAATGCAAAGCAAAACTTACATTTGAGCTGAAGTTTTCTTCTTCCTAACCTGCGATCAGGCGTTCTTTGTCTTTTTTCCTTCGCAGCGGGCTCGATCCTATCACAATTCAAAGTAATCATCTGCTTGGAAATCCACCATACACACTCACGGAACGCTTGCTTTCCAATTTCACTGAGCTGCGATGTCTCTTTGGCCCAAAGAAACGGCTTTGAATCTGTTTAACTTAACTTTTCACCTAACACAGGTCAAATTCGCCAGTTCTCGGCCGTGTGTCTGAGTCACGTTATAAGTCACACACACAATGGTCACGGCGCTTTACGTATGAAAGATTATAATGGGATATCCCAGAAATTTTTACAGCGAAGGATGCCCCGCGGCTAATTTCCAGAAAATAATAAGAGTCTAGAAAGCAGTTCTAATTTCCAAAACTGACACACGCCGAAGTT